>CM037889.1:7860294-8378369 GCA_021292165.1 Shinisaurus crocodilurus
TCATAGAATCAAAGAATATTAGAGTTGGAAGGGGCCTATAAGGCCACTGGTCCACCCCCTGTCAAGGCAGGAATCCAAGTCAAAGCATCCCCGACAGATGACTGTCCAGCCACACCTTGAATGCCTCTAGTGTGGGAGAGCACCACCTCCCTAGGTAGCTGGTTCCATTATCACATTGCTCTAACAGTCAGGAAGTTCTTCCTGATGTCCAGGAGGAATCTGGCTTCCTGTAACTTGAGCCCATTATTCCGTGTCCATACCCTCCAACGTTTCACAGATGAAAATGGGACACACACGTGAATTTGTAAGAGGTATGGTTAAGCAACATGAAGGTGTGAGCAAGAGGGTGTGGCCAAGGGTATGGCCAGGCAGACAAAGGGCATAGTCAAGTACAAAATTATTAGAGGAAACACACAAAATCTTATATATTATAATTATACTTATTATATTATATACCGGTTATTTTATAAGTGGCTTTTGTGACTTTTTTTTTTTTTTACCTTACTAAACCCTTAATTGTTGATATCTGGTGTTTTTCATGGGGGTGGTCAGTACTTGCAGGGCAATCTCTTTTTGTTTTAAAATTGTCAGGATTGGCACAAATTCAACAGGTGAAGCTTACCCCCCCCCCCCCGCAAATCCCCAAACATGGAGCTTCAGAGAGAAGGGGAAGTTTCTTGCATTTCCTTCTGACTCTGTGAACTCACCTGTTAGAGGCAAAGAGTCAGCTCTGTTAGGAAAAAAATCTTTGGCAATATATAAATAGGAATCATGTAATAAATTCCCTCGTTCACCTCTCCCTCAGTCCAGGCTTTCACCTAACTAATCCCTTTCCCATAGCAACATGCAGCAGAGGCAGCAGGTAGAGCATACACATGCGTGTACACACACACACATCCTCTCCTGGCCCTCCCAACTTAGCAGCATTTGTTCCCTCCCTTCAGGCTGTTTGAGCCTAAGCAGAGCATCTTAAAGGGAACATGGGCAAATTGCAGCTAAGCTAAAACTGCAAGCTTTAAGTAGCTTGCAGCTGAGAGAGGCAGGGGAATTTGGAATTCTGCATGACAAAGTGAGAAGCAGTGCCGGCTTCAGGGTTCTCATGATGGTCCCGGCATTTTGGGGGCAATTGGAGACTATGCATGTCCTGCAATCTGGGATGGTCGAAGAGATCCTGGCCCTCCTCTGTGTGACAACCTTTCAAGTACTTGAAGAGTGCATATCTCCCCTCATTCTTCTCTCCTGAAGGCTAAACATGCCCAGTTCCTTCAGTCTCTCCTCATAGGGCTTTGTTTCCAGTCCCTTTATCATCCTTGTTGCCCCTCCTCTGAACCCTCTCCAGTTTGTCTACATCCTTCTTAAAGTGTGGTGCCCAGAACTGGACACATTACTCAAAATGAGGCCTAACCAGTGCTGAGTAAAGGGGAATTGTCACTTCCTGCGATTTGGAAGCTATACTTCTATTAATGCAGCCCAAAATAGCATTTGCCTTTTTTGCAGCCACATCACATTGCTGGCTCATATTCTGCTTGCGATCTAGAATAATTCCAAGATCCTTCTCACTTGTAATATTGAGCCAATATGTAATGTTGAGCCAATATCCCCCATCCTGTAACTGTGCAATTGGTTTCTTTTTCCTGGGTGCAGCACTTGGCATTTAGCCCTATTAAATTTCATTCTGTTGTTTTCAGCCCAGTGCCCAGCCTATCAAGATCACTTTGAATTGTTTTTCTTTCTTCCAGAGTTAGCTATTCCACCCAATTTAGTGTCATCTGCAAATTTGATAAGCATTCCCTGAACCTCCTCATCCAAGTCATTAATAAAACTTGGCCCAGGAGCGAGCCCTGTGGTACCTCGCTCATTACTTCTCCCCAATTTGAGAAGGTACCATTGATAAGCACTCTTTGAGTCTGATTCTGTAGCCAACTGTGGATCCACCTGATAGTTATTCCATCCAGCCCACTTTTAACTAGCTTGTTAATCAGGATATCGTGAGGCACTTTGTCGAAAGCTATGCTGAAGTCAAGATATATTGTGTCCACAGCATTCCCACAGTCCACAAGGGAGGTTACCTGATCAAAAAATGAGATCAGATTAGTCTGGCAGGATTTGTTCTTGACAAATCCATGCTGGCTTCTAGTAATCACTGCATTGTTTTCAAGGTGCTTGCAGACTGACGTCTTATAATCTGCTCCAAAAATCTCCCAGGGATTGATGTCAGACTGACTGGCCTGTAGTTCCCAGGTTCCTCCTTCTTGCCCTTTTTGAAGATGGGAACAACATTAGCCTTCCTCCAGTCATCTGGAACTTCACCTGTCCTCCATGATTTCTCAAAGATAATAGGCAGTGGTTCTGAGAGTATTTCTCAAAGATAATAGACAGTGGTTCTGAGAGTATTTCTGCCAGTTTGGGGATCACACAGGTATTTGGGGCCGATGGTAGGTGCGGCAGCACAGTGGTGGCTGTGGCCAGGACAGACACACCCATTCCCTCCTCTTTCCTTCTCCCCCCACCCCACCACGTTCACCACACACACCACACACACACACACGCCTGTAGGGTTCACTGGGAGAAGGCAAGGTTAAGGTCTCTCCCCTCCCCCACTGCAATTCTGATCAAGATTGCTGGGAGGGCTGAGGTAAAAGCTTAGCATCTCCCTCCACTACCGACCGCCCTTCCAGTGATCCTGAATCATACAGTCATCTTGTCTGCAGGGATGGCTGGGAGGGGCTTGAGGTTAAAGCCCCTTCCCACAGCAACCTTGCCTGCAGCAGGATTTCTGCAGGCAGGGCAAGGTTAATGCTTCCCTCCTGATTTAGATTGCTGTTTCCCCACTGCTAATAGCAGGGATGTTGAAGAGTCCTTGGTCTCGAGTCACGAGTCGAGTCACGAGTCTTTGGACCCGAGTCTTTGGACCCGAGTCTCGAGTCCGAGTCCGAGTCCTTGGTCCAAAATGGTGACTCACGAGTCACTAGTCACGAGTCACTCCCAAAGCTGACTCCACGAGTTCCTATTAAAATCAATGGGGGGTTTTTCCCAACAAAATAAGGCTACTTCAGATGTGTGGCTTAAATAAATTCTAGGCACAAGTGTGCCTTTTTATTTCAAAACTCTGCAACTGATTTTGACAAGAACAGACCAGGCAGACAAACCCAAAATAAAAATAACCAGGCAGGCAGAGGAGGCAGGGAACACCGAAGCAGGCAGGCAGAGGCGTTTGTCTTGGACAATTCAAACTGTGGAACTGGTTAAGAAGAGACCAGGCAGGCAGAGGAGGCTGGGAACCCCAAACAGGCAGGCAGAGGCAGCCAAACCCAAAATGTCTGAAAGGTTGCATTTTAGGAAAATGATTTTAAAAAATAAAATCTTCGCAGGCGATCGCACTCTCCACTCCTTCTGGCACAGCCCAGGGATGTTGACGAGTCCTTGGTCTCGAGTCCCGAGTCGAGTCTAGAGTCCCATTAAAAATATTGGGACTCGAGTCCGAGTCGAGTCAGAGGGGGGACTCAGTCCGACTCACGAGTCGAGTCCTGGAGTCCGAGTCCCCATCCCTGGCTAATAGCAGTGCTGGAACAGTGCTCTGTTCCCCGCTGCCCAGATGGCTGATCAGCTGGCCATGGGGGAAATGGGTGGGGCTCCCCAGAGCTCCACAGGCTGCATAGAAAGTTGCAGGTTGCCCACCTGTGCAATAAGGTGTTCAATGAGATCCTGATCATAAACACAATCCATCCACAAACTCTCCCTAAGCATGTTGTAAGAACTCCATACCACTTGAATAGCTTTGCCTATTCAGTGAATCATTCCAGATGGGGAAGCTTTAATTCATGTAACGGAGCCCACAACAGCTTTTTCTTGTAGTGGTGAAAAAAGATCTCTGTGCACATTCTTTTGTGCATGTGGATCTCATCCCTCCACTGGAACTGTAATGCATGAGACCCTGATTGTGATGAAAATCAGATGTGGAAGTAATGGGGAGGGACAATCCATTTTTTTTTTTTTAAAAAAGAAACAGATCTATCTGTGTTGAAGGGGCAGTGAATGGTACACTTAGAACTAATAAACCTGGCACTTAATTTTATGTTGCCCATGGAATGAATTCATATGCAAGCACATAGTTTGCATAAAATTAGAACCTCTGGAATGATTTCCCCCCCAAGAGTGACTAGTGATTTTGAAAATTCAAATTTGAAACAGCTCATAGATGTCTGACTTTTCAGAGGCAGATAATGTGGGTTTGTTAAAATAGAGCTCTATCAAGGCCACTCTATCAAGGCCAGTGTAGCTGGCTGGGGCATGCTGGGAGTTGTAGACCAAAAACATCTGGGGACCCAAGGTTGGCGAACACTGTGCTATGCCATTGTATCTTGTGTTTTCAGTAACTAACCCCTACAGTAAAGCAGTTTTCTTTTGCTCAATAACCCTGCAGTCCAAGTAACACCAGCATACGAATGACTGGTTGTACTGGAAGAGCCTACTTTAAACAGATTGTTGTAATTTCACAATCTGCCTGGTGTTTACTTCTATGTAAAGGTCATTTTCATGGCAAGAACTCAATTTTTTGTGTGGCCACTCTTGCCCATACAAAGGCACATAAGCGCAAGACACAGGTGTTATGTTCTTTGTCTGGCATGGTTTAATTTCTCATTAAATTTCCAGATCCCTTATTGAAAACAAATCTTAATCTAGCACAGTGTTTCTTTCAAACACTTTAAGCCCAACTGATATGCATTACCCTGCAATGGGGTATGGCACAAGCCACATGGACATTACTCTGCATGGCAAGGCTTTCGTAAGAAGTGGCGCAGATCAGTTTGAACTGCCAGTGGAACCTGCAATAAAATGTTGTTGTGTATTCTCAGGAATGCTTGAGAAATTTGCTCTGTCATGTTTTTTTAAAATTTATTTTATGGATTATCTGATCTGTATACCTGAACACAATTTGTGGTCAGTAATCTGTACAGTTCCAAGCTTGCAAAGCATTCCACGACACAAACAAACAAACAAACAACAAACAGGAGTCTGTTAACATGATGTACACATTTAAAAATTGGGCAAAGAAAACTGGGTACATTTCTAAAAAATGGCACAAACACACTTTAGTCAATGGGTGCATGCATGCAAAAATGCACACTTTTGAAAAATGCACACAACAATACATATGCATTTATGTGTGGGGAAAGAAACCAGAATGGGCTTGGCGGTGGCAAAAGAGAACCTCAACATCTGCCCATCCTATCTCACCTCGACAGCTAGTGTGGTGTAGTGGTGGCGAGAGTGTTGGACTGGGACTCGGGAGATCCAGGTTCTAGTTCCCTCTCTGCCATGAAGCTCACTGGGTGACTTAGGCCAGTCACTGACTCTCAGCCTAACCTACCTCACAGGGTTGTGGTGAGGATAAATAGAGAGGAGGGTGGAGATTATGTAAGCTGCATTGGGTTCTTTGCAGGAAAAAAGGTGGGATATAAATATAATAAACAAACAAACAAATAAATAAATGGAGTGACCATATTCAGGGTTCCAGGCAGCCAGCCATGCCCCCTCCAGGATATTCCATTCCACCACCACCACCACCCACCCTTTTCCTTTTCTATCTAACACTCAGCAGCCCATGGTTGAGCATAGTCAGTCCCCACTGGACTGTGTTTTTAGGGGATTGCTCTCTTAGGACACAATCCTACGCATGTTTAGACATAAAAAAAAGCCCTACAACTCCCAGCATGCCTGGCTGGGGAATGCTGAGAGTTTTAGGATTTTTTTTCTGTTTAAACATACAGTACATAGGAATATGCCCTTAGGTTGTTGTTTTCAAAACATTTTGTATTTCTGAAAACCTTGGGAATGCTCTTGTTTCTCAGTGGCCTTATTTTGACTTCAATCATCAGCTGAGTTCGCTATTAGATGGTGGTGACACCCCACCCTGCTCATTTTCATGATCTATTGGTGCATGGGATGATAAATGAAGCATTAAAAAAAATTAAGGTTGCAGTCCTAAACATACTTACTGGAGTGTAAGCCCCACTGAACACAGTGGAACTTACTTCTGAGTAAACATGGGATTGTGCTGTCAACCTAATGAAATTGATGAGATCCAGCCCTACATGCATCCACTGGGCTTCCCCAGCCTTGGCTATGGCAAGAGAAGAGAGCCATGTGTTCTTGGGGCTTCATCTGCCAGTCCCAGCAAGGGGAGCCTCAGGGTTGTGTGGAACTTCTGTTCCAACACTGACACTGGAAGTTCAAATATTCTTCCAAACTGCTGCCTCTACGTGATTAGCTTCTTCATAGGGTAGCTGATTCATTCCATATAAGGAAAACATCAATATTTATGTTAAAACATGCCAAGCGGTATTGAACCATATGGGAAAACGCGGTGATCCGTGTACCTGTGAAGGCAGCTGAGTAGCCACTGAGTATCTTGTGCTCCTTCATCAAAATGAGAACTGGGCCTGGGGGCGGGAGGGTCAATTCTTTATGGATCATTTTATGTGATAGATTCAGCTCCTTCACATTAGTAATTCCTCTTAATCAAACAATGTTGGATATTGTACATGATACTATATTAGGAGATTCCAGTAAACTGACCCCCACTAGTTCTTTTTCAGTTTTTGGCTGAGGAAGGAAGGAGATATTTTAGGTTGGAAAACAGCATGTATGGTTCCTTGCAAATCTGATAAGAAAGATTTCCATGGGGCTTTGTCCAAATAATCACTTATGACAGTGCTATTTCAGAAGGGGATGGATTGGGCAGATAAGAAAGAATAGACATTAGAGCAGGGGTGGGGGAACGTGTGGGTCCTCCAGATGTTCTTGGACTGCAACTTTCAATCAGTCCCAGCCAGCATAGCCAATGGTGAGGATGATGGGAGTTGCAGTCCAACAATATCTTGAAGGACCACATCCCTGCATTTAGAGGAAACTGATAATCACAATCCTGGTGTCAATCTTTGCTCTGAATAGCTAAAAAGTCTCAACACCCCTTGAACACTTGCCAAGATCAAGAAGCAATTAATGACCTAAAAGACATACTCTGCAAATGAAGATGTAATCTCGGAGAGACTCAGTGGATACAGGAAGCCTGGAAGGGGGTTGGAGGAGGATAGAGCCCCCCTGCAAGATTGGCCAGGGGAGCAGAACCTCCACAGAGATAATCAAGTAAGACTGGGTCAACTGATTTAAAAAAAAAAAGAGAGGGAGAGAAATGCTGGGACCCAGCGGACACACTGCACTGTTCTTGCTGGGAGCAGAGCTTGCTGCGGAGGGAGGAGCAGAGTGGAACCGAGTGAAGCCGCCGGGCTTTTCTACACGGGCTGTTAATTGCTGTATCTACTTTTGGTTTCGTCAGGAGCACTGAAGATCTGAGCTCTACACAAAGAGCTCTTCCTCTCCTGCTTTTTCTGCTACACAGCCTCTAGGTGGAGCTGTGCTATAGCAGAATAGCTCAATACACAAGGAGAAACAGCGCCATGTCGTCCCCCGTCCTAATGTGATGCCCCATTTGACACCTTTGAAACAAAAACCCAGGAAAGTGCTCTGAAAGCAGACGCAAGCGAAACCTGAGACTCACGTCGCCGTCTAAAGAGCCCTAAACAACCGTGAGTAATGCCTTGTGTAGAAAAAGCTCTTAATGTAGTAGAGAGTGAGGAAGAAAGACGGTGAAGAGGACAAGCCTGTACAATGAGCCTCTGGTTCTTCTACCCATTCTATATTCATGAATGTGTGTTTTCAGTAGAATTTTTAATTCCATATAATGCCACCTTGATCCCTCCATCTCTACCCACAAACACTTCAGAGGCTGCCGCAAGGGCCATTTTACTCATGCTCAAAGTCTGGCTGGTGCCTTCACATTGCCTGTCCGTGCAATCCCTCTGTTCTTTCTGCAGGGATGACAGCTACTTGCTCTGTGCTTTGGCTATAAAAGCAAACGGATTCATCAGTAGATAGATCTCTCCGGTGTGTCTCCCCCACTAACAACACAAGCTGGCCATGAATGAAAAGTGCCAAGGCAAAGGGCGAATCTTCCCACTTAGCTGCTTGCAGCAGCCCTTGTTAAAAGGTGCTGTGAATTCCGCTTGTGAATCACATGCCTGGAAAATGATTATTGGTAACGACAGAGTGACCTTTAAAGCTCCATGAGAGCTTGGCATTAAGACGTATTGCTTGTTAGTTCAGTATTAGAACAAAAAACATTTATCCTCTGCAATTAGTGGGTGTCAGTATGTGCCGGGCAACAGCTTCATTGCAGAGAAGTGGCTAGAAATGCCTAATTGTTCAGCGAAGTGTAACAGGACAATTCAACAGGCCATCAGCAAAATATGTCTTAAATGCCATACCTGTCTACATGTGAAATAATGACTACTTGTTATATACTGTAGGTTAGTAAGTAATGAAGAAAACAAAAGAGAAAGTTGTTAAAAGAGGAACAGCTGTTCATTGGGGGGGGGATTTTAAACAGAGAGCATTTCCAATCAAGACAAGATGTATTTTGGCACTGGTTGTTGTAAAATCATGGTGCAGTCAATATTATTCAAATCGCCGATTCCCTGTTTAGTCTGGAGTTAAATTAGATATAAAAACATAACCCTTGGGAAAAGAGAAGCCCTTCCTATCCCCTGGGCCTTTAGTGCATGCCTTCAAACACACACACACACACACACACACACACCACACACACAGATAAATCACAGTTTTCAAAGAGAACTATTTCCTACTCTACACCAGAACTGGCCATATGCCTAAAGTAACCATAACTGATGCCTTATAGCAAATCAAATCAAATCAAAATCAAATCAAATCAATCAAATAGTTTATTACGGTCCAAGACCAGCATAAACAGTAGGTCAACATACAATAGACACACAAAATTTGTACAATACCACATTTTAGGCTGTCCTTCAGTAAACCATATCGGGATGGCATACAATAAAAACAGACATCAGTATAAATCACAATTAACATGAGGAAGAAGACAGATCAGGTTTTTGGCCCTTATAGCAGTATCGGCAGCATGCAGTGGCTGTACTTCCTGAGAGCCGTTCATCATGTGGATTGGTTCAATTACGTATGTGGACACTCTCCAGATGCCACCAGGAATATGCCCTCCTGATAAACCTACTCTACACATAAAGCATAGGGTGAGGAGTCCTTACGGTTGTTGTGTGTTCTATTGGCATCCATGATGATGGCCCTAATGTAAGAGCAAGTCTTTGTATAGGCATATACAGCTACTTGGGTCTTTCATGTGAGGCCCTTTGATGGTAGTTTGCCTTTAGGGTAAATTGGCTGTGGGTACCTCATCAGGACAAGGGCTTCCATTTACTACAGTTCTAGACTTAATCTGTTTCTTGGAATCATAACTCATTAGGATATTTAATAAGACATAACCCTTTAGGAAAATTATCAATGAGCCACAAGACATGCCAGAGTGGCAGAACTGAATAAAGAAGAAGCATTTAATCCTCTATTGTTTTGTCAAGTTTCAGCTAGCAGATCTATGAAGTGGAAGGGATCCAAAGGATCTTCTAATCTGCCTTCCCCATATCCTGGGGCACAACGTGCTAAATCTAAACGGACCCCAACAGATGCCAATTCCATTTTGGCTTGAAAGTTTGCAGCAAAGAAGTTCCATAATGTCTCAGCTCTTCTCCCCAAGCTCCTTCTATGCCCCTTCTACGTAGTTTTATCCCTCTGTCACAGCACTCCATGCAACAGAAATTGGGGGTGTAAGGCAGAGATCACCAAAAAGAACAACAGCAGTGATGAAAACAGTTGGTGTTGTTGTTTTTTTCAAAAAGGAAAGAACCAGCGGAGGCCGGTGAGTGACTCCTGTTTCGGTGGGGCTCCTTCTCCATCGCAGTTTTTGCAGCTTTTATCTGGAGCTTCATAGGAGCTGTCCACGGCGCTCCGTGGTGGCGAACCTATTCTGGGGATGGGGTTCAGCACCATGGATAGCTCCCATGAAGCTCCAAATAAAAGCTGTAGAACCTTGCAATGGAGAAGGAGCCCCACCCAAATCGGAGTCATCGCCCTCCCCCTGGCAATCCCACAAAGAATGGAGATTGTGAATGTTATCCTCTAATAGGAAGATACCTGCAATTGTACAAGGGTGGGGGGTATCTTCTCCTAACAGAATTCAGCCATCACTAAAAGAAAAAATATTAATCATTATAAGGTGAAATTAAATAACTATGAGCAGTGGGGTGTTGTTGTTTTGTTTTTGTTTGTTTTGTTTTAGTATTGCTGCTATGTAAATTGTTTCTGAGTTCCAGCTGAACTAACCAGCCACCTAAGAAATGTTAATAATTCCTTTAGCATTCTGTCTCATAAATGTGGACAATTTATACAACACATTTTGTTAGAACTCTGTAAATGATGGGACTGCTAGCCCTTTCACATAGAGTAGGGGTGGCAGAGGGTCAATTGGGATCTACTGGTAGATCTCTGGGTTATTTGCTGTAGATCGACAAGGACTTCCGACTCCCAGTTTTTTTTTTACCAATAGCAACAACAGCTCCCCACCTGAAATAATACTGCTGAAATGAAGAAAGCCTGGGTAATCAGGAGTGGGTTATGGTGTGGAAGGGCTGCAAGCTCCGATCAGTTCTGGTACTCACAACAAATTTATGGGCTCAGATTTATTTAATCCTAAATTCTCTTGCGCCTGGCTCCAGTAGGTGGACCTTGGGGTTCTAGTGAAAACAAACAAACAAACAAGTAAGTCCCACAAGTCTGATTAGCCTGCACACCCTGACACAGAGAGTCTGAAGTATAGAATAAATGGAGTAAATAATAAATACAATTGAATAAATACATTTACTTTGCTGAAATATATTATTTCAGTAATGTATCTAATTCCAGGCACTGGCTTGAATTTTTAATGTTTTGGACTAGTGCCCTAGATTCAGTGATTTGTCTGGAGAGCCCATTTGTGAGTGTCTTGTCTAGATTCCATTTGCTAGGATTTCTTGCGCTGGGCCTTTGTGTCTCCTCGCCTGATCCAGGGTATAGTAACTGACTGCAATATGGAAGAGGACTTCCAGAAGAGAGGAATCAAACTTGTTCTCCATACATCTCATTGGTCTGGCTTTTGTTTCCTACCCCCGCCCCCAACCTGGCCAGGGCCGGATTAAGATAGGGGCTATTGGAGCTGCAGCTCCAGGCCCCTACCATAAAATAGGCCCACAGCCGGCCCGGCAGCGCGCGGCGCGCCCACTCGCCTGAGCTGCGCCGCCGCCTGCTGGCTGCTGCCGCGCTGCTGTACTTGCCCATCGAGACACCAGGCAGCGGCTCCCTCGCGGCGGCGGCTCTTCCCGCCGGGGACCTGCGACTCTGCGAGATGCCCCGTCTGTCCGGCTCGGGAGAGCCAAAGCCACTCCGGTAAGGTAAGGTGGTTGCCCGCGCGTGCGCCTGCCTCTGACCCGGTTCTCACGGCCTGGTGGCAGGACTGGCGCGCCGGTGGCAGCCCGGCGGGGAAGCAGCAGCGTGCGCGGCTCTGGCTGGGCGCCGACGGACTCCCCCGGGTCAGCCTTCCCCAACTGGGTGCCCACCAGCGGTGTTGGACTACAACTCCCATCGTGCTGGCTGGGGGTGATGGGGGCTACAGTCCAGTTCACCTGGAGGGCGCCAGGTTGGGGGAGGCTGGCTGGGGGTGGGTGGGGACAAAATCCTCAGCACCAGGCCCATAATGGTCTTAATCCGGCCCTGAACCTGGCACAAAAATATAGCTGCACACTCCTTGTTTTATATTATATGACAAAGTAGCTTTTCATGGCGAGATAAAGAAGGGGCTGGCTGTAGCTCAGAAGAAGAGCACCTGCTTTTCATGCAGAAGGTCCCAGGTTCAATCCCTGGCACCTCCAGGCAGGGCTAAGCAAAGAATCCAGACTGAAACCCTGGAGAGCCATGGCTGCCAGTCAGTGTCGACAATACTGGGCCAGATGGACCAAGGGTCTGACCCGGTCTAAGGCAGCTTCCTATGCTCCTATAAGGACGCGGTAACACTGAAAAGGTGACTCCGTGAATTGTTTTACTCCGATTTTGTGCGGAACAAAGGAGAACCTGTGTGTTGCAGAGCAGCCTTTCCCAACCCGGTTCCCTCCAGATGTGCTGGACTACAACTCCCAGGACCCCCAATCAGCATAAGATATTATGGAGGGCGTCAGGCTGGGGAAGGCTGTTGTAGAGATGGTTGGGGGGTGTTTAATTATCAGTGCCTCATTACTTGACTGTGTGGTTTCGTTAGTTTTACATGGAAATGGCAACCTCCCGGCTCACGCATTGTCAGAAGTGGTCTACGGGCTCCGAGGGAGGGGTGAGAACAGGAGCCCCTGTCCCCTCTGCCTCCGGCTTCCTCGGCACACTTCAACCCTGCTACATGCAGGGCTTTTTTTTCTGGTGGAACTCACCGGAACTGAGTTCCGGCACCTTTTCTTCTATTAATTGCATTACAATTTAATCGCCATCTACTCCTGTCCTGAGGAAATGTAATCCAAGAGTTCCGGTACCCTTTTCTCCAGAAAAAAAAAAACACTGGCTACATGTCTCCCCATTTAAAGCTATTGTGCAAAACCCAGAGCTGTGCTGCTTTATTAATATCTAGTCCAGGGCTGGCGTCAAGGGTCGGTATGGCCGGACACCTGCCAAGGGCCCACAGCTCAGCAGGGGCCCACTGACAACAGCCCCCTAGACAGGACCGGTGCAAGGCAGTTTGGTGCCCTAGGCAAGATCAGATATTTAGCGCCCCCCTTCCCACTTGAGAGCGCTGTATTTTTTTTCAAGGTGTTTCTGGCGCCCCCTTTAGCCATGCGCCCTAGGCGGCTGCCTAGTTGGCCTAGTGCAGTGTTTCTCAACCTTGGGTCCCCAGATGTTTTTGGCCTACAACTCCCAGCATGCCCCAGCCAGCTATGCTGGCTGGGGCATGCTGGGAGTTGTAGGCCAAAAACATCTGGGGACCCAAGGTTGAGAAACACTGGCCTAGTGGTAGCACCGGCCCTGCCCCTAGACTTGCTCCTCCTCTTCACCACTGCAGCCTGCTTGTTACCCTGCCTTTTGCTCTGTTGCAGACATTAGTGGTGGTAGGAAGGAGGAGCAGCAGCAGATGCCGCTGCCTGCTTGCCTCCGGGCTCTCTGCCTGCCAAGCAAGAATATGGTAGCAGTTATGCAAAAAAGGATGAGGAGCAATAGCAGCTGGTGGCAATGCCAGTGAGAAGGTCGACTCAGTGATGGGGGGCGGGGAGCCCATTAAGGGTGTCTTGCCCAAGGGCACTCAAACACCTGGAGCTGGCACTGACCATATATTTATTTATTTATTTATTTATTTATTTCATTTATATACCACCCAATATAAGTTCTTTTGCGTTTCTGTGACCCTCTGAAGTTCTATTTTCAGGCCACTCTGGCCCGTGGGCTCAGGGCTTCTTCTCTGGTCAGCAAGGGGAAGGAAGTCCTGCCAGAAATCCAGCTCCGATGACAGGCCACATTTTCTTGTCTTGCCGTTTCAGTCTTCGGTGTCCCTCTGAAACACAACTGGTTAGGGGGAAAGGACTCCCACCTCCATCACACTAGTAAAATTATGGCAGGACTGGAGATGCCCCCAGAGAGCTTGAACCTTGGACTTTTTGCACTGATAGCATGTTTTTCTACCACTGAGCTTTGATCCTCCCCTGACTTTACATTTATGAACCGATTAGGGAGTTTTGTGGGCCTGATCAAGCCATAGGCCTGGGACATTTTTACTGCCTCAGGCAAAGTGGCATCCCTCATTTCATGTATACGAGCCAGCTGGAGTAGCAGCTGAGTCATACCTCAGTCTTACTGTTGGCAATGGGATAGTATTGTCCCTCTGCAGGCTGGCTTAGGGAGTGCACAGCTCTGTCCTCCAATGCCTGTCACAGTTCCACACCCTGCAACAATTGCTGCCTGAGGCAGCCACCTCACTTTGCCTAATGATAGGACTGGCCCATGGGACCCTCATCCTTTCCAATGCTCATACAACCTTACTCTCTGTAACTCACCGCTATATGCTGTAGCCATCCTATTCGATAATAAATCCGTACATACTCTGCAAAAATGTAGGTATCTCTACCGAATAATAATACAACAATGTATATACCGGCTGTTTTGAAAATAATTTGCATTTGTGTGTGCAGAATATGTTGGCCCATTGTTTGGTTCCTTGCATATAACAACTGAGTTTTTGAGGATGTTTTTATAATAAACTCATCTGTATTATTGTTGGCTCTTAGGTGAAAAAAAATTAGAACGGAAACTTTTGCACAACTTTGGGTGAAATAATATGCTTTGAGACCTAACCAGCAGCACCCAAAAAACTCAGAAAAATCTCTTCTCCTTATTTTTCTTTTTTTAAAAGACTGGATGCATATAGAAACATCTCTTTGATATAATACTTTGAATAATAAGCACAATTAGAATTATTCAGTGAGTGCATTCTGCTTTGGTACAGAAGCATGTTATTAAGTGCAGTGCGGACGAGGAGAAAATAAACAGGGAGGAGGAACAGAAGGGTTCCATTCTATACTGAACAGGCTGAGGCATGACTACCACATTACTTCTGCCTGGTATAACAGCATTGAAACCAACATAATGAAGCATGTTGCCAAGAATCTCATCTGTATGCTGGGTTGTTTTTTGCTTTTGAAGACATAAAGAACATACCTTTAACTATTAAACTCACTGGCTGCTGCCTTATATAACTCAATGGCATTTTAATGTGAGCCTGCTGAATCCTTTCAAGGATGTCAGCTCTTATTCCTACATGAGGTTGAAGTCCACATTAGTCCTTCTTGCTCCTCAGAGAGGACCAAGTGGTTCCAAAGATAGCGATGAATGAATGGAGAACAATGATGAATCGCTTCCATCATAGGCCTTCCAGATACCTTTGGGTTCCAGCTGTCAAGCTGTAGCTAGATACACAACAACATGAACAATATCTACCCAGTAATCAATTGCCTCACACTGCGAGCCCCTTACAATGGTGTTGAGGTGCGCCTTTTCTTTTTTTCATAAATTTTTGCAGTGATGGGCAACAAGAAATAAATACCAGATTTATTTAGTGTGACATGTATCCTTCTATTGGAGTCCCTGGTAAACAACGGGTTGGATCCAGCACTGTCTTCCCATGGATGGAAGTAGTTCCACCAGTGAAACCAGGAGGGGGCAATCCTCCCTCCCCCCACAACACCTCACATGTCTTCAAAATCTTTTGTGGAGGACTGGGAAACCCTCCAGAGCAAATTTGTGTGTGTGTGTGTGTGTGTGTGTGTGTAGGGCTGCAGTGGAGAGGAGAGAGGAAGAAAGTCCTGTCACGCTAGCAGACTGCCGCTGGTGCAACCTTGGAATAATAACTCAGTTATTATTCTTTGTTATTATGGAAGCTGTTTAATATTATGAAAGCTGCTATTATAATCTAAACATATCATGCCTACAATCATATCTTATGTATCTTTTTGCTGTGTTTCTCTGATAATTTGTTTTTGTCCTTATCTAATATACTTTTCTTTCTCTCCTGAAAATATTTGAATCTGTGAAGCAGAGAAAAAAGCTATAAAACAACTAGTCAAATAAAATTATAAATTAGAATAACGCTATTATTACTGTATATATAATAACAGTTTCACTTACAACCACATTAAAATATTATTAGATGTATTAGGTATATTCATGAGGTAACTTTATGGAAGTATAAATGACAATTATTGGTAATGGCCTGTACACATAAGCAAAACGAATGAGTTTCTTTATACAAAAAGTTATTGTACAGTTTATCCAGTACTGTATATGAAACCCAAATCAGATGATGAATGTAATGAAATTTGTAAGACTAAGACAAGGCTCTGAAAAATGTGGTTCTCTCCAGTGTTTATGACAAATTACATTGTCAAGATTCAGGCAGTTTAAGAATAGGGCCCAGTTCATACATACCTGTGCTGATGACACGCTTTACATGGTAGAGCAGACATGTGTATCCCCCTCCTCTCCACCACTTAGAATCTTAGATAATGTCACTTGTGAATCAGATGCTCCATGTGAATATCCTCATCATATGGAAACCCAATCTGCAAGATCTTTCTACCCACTTTTTGAAGGGAACAATCTGAAATCAGGCCTCCATACAATTGTGCATTTGCAAAAGGCAGTCTTGCCCAACTTGGTGCCCTGCAGATGTGTTGGACTGTAAGTCCCACAATTCCCAGCCTTTGGCCATGTTGGATGGGAATTATGGAAGTTGCGGTCCAACACATCTGCAGGGCACTAGCTTGGGGAAGGCTGGCATAGGGCACCACTTCACAAATGACATACCCCACCTGCATGGCAGAAGGGAAAGTTGTCCATGCTACTTCTTCATCACGTGAAGCCTCTCAGCAGCCCAGGCAAGTATGAACAGGGTCATTAATTATTATTCTTAGTGCATTTGTAAAAGCAAGCAAGGGAGGGGCACTCCTGGCACAGTCCACCAGGAAGGTTTCTTACATGAGCTCTTACTTTCTTACATAAGGCATAATCACCAGGCATAACACCAGTTTTAAAAGCACTCCACTGGCTACCGATCAGTTTCTGGGCAAAGTATAAAGTGTTGGTTATTACCTTTAAAGCCCTACATGGTTTGGGTCCAGGCTACCTATGGGATCGCCTTCCCCCGTACAATCCGCCCCGCACACTCAGGTCCTCTGGGAAGAATCTACTTCAGTCAGCCAAAACCAGGTTGACAGGGATTACCCAGAGGACCTTCTCTTCTGCTGCCCCCAGATTGTGGAATGGCCTACCGGAGGAGATTCGTCAACTTAGTAGCCTTGTGGAATTCAAGAAAGCCATAAAGACTGATCTTTTCCGGCAGCCCTATCCGGTAGAATTTTAGGATTCTTTTAAGATGTTTCTAAGATGTTTTAATAATGTATGTTATGCTTTTTAATCAGCTTTTATATTTTATGTTTACTGTTATTCCCCGCCTCGATCCAAACGGAGAGGAGGGTAAGAAATAAATCTATCATCATCATCATCATCATCATCATCATCATCATCATCATCATCATCATCTATTTCAGTGGGACTTGGAACAGGGGGAACAATCATTATAGATATCTCTCCTTTACCTTCAGTATTGTTATATTCCTAAGAACAATACTGAAAACTCACCTACGGTAGTGCAGTGCAGTGTTTGGCTTCTTAGATGTGGGAAAACACCTTTGGAAATCTTGTCTTCTGGGCCACTGGAACGACATTCAAAGCCCATGGTATTTTCTTATGGTTGATAAGAGGAAGAGTGGCAGGAACTTTCTTCAAAAGAACAATTAAAATTCTGTGCCAGAGTGACAATGTTATGATTCATGTACATAGTACATAGAATATATGCAACTTGCTGTGTAACCTTCCTTCGTCTCAGTCTAGTTATACACTGTCGTGGACTAATAAAAGAATATCCTGGGGAAGGGACAAGTGAAAAATGCTGGATTTTACAACCTCCGGTTTCTCTATGGAATTTCACTCTAAAGTGAAAATGTCCACAGGTAGTTACAAAGCCTGCTTTAATTATGAGAAACCAACTCTTCTTGGAAGTAGGCTGTGGCTTTCACCTTGTCCTTTTCTCACCTCATCTTTTTTATTCAGAAATTTTATTAGATCCCTACTTGGGGATTCAGAACAGTTTTATTGCTTCATAAGAGCCAAGTGAGAAACCACTAGCGTGGAATTATTTGAAATTTATCATGTATCTTCTATCTTCTTTCTATCTATTTATATTTCTATCTATCTAAATATAAATCTATTTTATATTTATTTTAAATATAAATCTATTTATATTTTTATCTTCTTTCTATCTATTTTCTATCATATATATATATATATATATAATATAATATAATATATATTATATTATATATAATATAATATTATATATATTATATATAGATATATCTATATTATATATAGATATAGATAGATATAGATATCTATTCTATCTATCTATTTATCTTCTAATTCCATGTGTAGATACTCTTTCAAGTATGTATTATAAATAAAGTTTTTGTTGCTTTTTACCAGCCTAAAATATGCTAAATAAATTTAGGAACTAATCTTGAAGAACAACTTTCTACCTATGAAGTGAAATACCAAATTTGAGGCGAATGAGTGGTTTCTCCTCCAGGTTTCTGGAGCAGATATATGCAAAGAATAAGTTCACAGTGCAGTCCTATACATGCCTACTCAGAAGTGAATGCCATGGAGTTCAGTGGGACTTACCCCAACGTATTATTATTATATTATATTTTATTTTATTTCTACACCGCCCAATAGTCAAAGCTCTCTGGGCAGTTTACAACAATTCATAAAGTGCAAACAATAAAAACACCATAAAAATGTCACCACTAAAATATAAAAAACAAATTTAAAAATGACTTACAGTGCAATCATGTGAGGCTGCCCGTAACCCTCCAAACTCGGAGGATTATGGGCATCTTATTGAAGATGGGAGGAACATGGGGGATAGGATATCCTCAGTGCTCCTTCCACCCTCAAAAACATCTAGACAGCCAATTTTGGATATCTAGATGTTTTCTCCCTTCTCCTGAGGAGGAGAGTCTGAGATGCCGCCTGTATTCCTTGGAATCCAGCGGAGCCTTGCCCCTCCACTCCCTGCCCAGGAACCCCCCCCCCATGAGGGAACCGAGCACAGTCTTCCGTGCTCGGTTTCCCTCCGGCGCAGAAGAAACCGTGCTGCTACAAGGTGTGGTGGCAGCGCTCCAAGGCGCTGCGGCCTCATAAGGCATTTACGAGGTCGCAGTGCCGTCGACGTCATATCCTATGTCCCTCCAGACCAAGTTGGAGGGGCATAGGATTGTGCCCTCAAATAACTAAGAACAAGTTAGTACAACTAGACCTCTTAAAAAGCTGACATAACCCCCCCCCCCCAATGTACTATTTAGAGCTGTCAAATGCCTCGGCATAGAGGGCAGTCTTAACCTCGAGCCGAAAGAATCGTAGAGTTGGTGTCAGGTGGGCCCCAGTGGGGAGCCTGTTCCACATTTGGGGGGCTACCACAGAAAAGGCCCTCTTCGTTGTTGCCACCGACTGAGCCTCCCTCAGAGGTGGCAGTCGGAGGAAAGCCCCAGATGTTGAGCGTAGATTGTGGTTGGGAGAGGCGTTCCATCAAGTATGCGGTCTATGTCTAGGTAAGTATCTATAGGATTGCAGCCTTAGTGCACTATAATCCTTGTCTAACATTGTCTGATTCTTCCATTTTTATTTTGGGCTAAATCCTCCCATTTTGATGTTTGGGTTTTAAAAATCATTTCCTTACACACACACACACCACATTTGATTGTGAGAATATTCCCATTTCTATTTTTTAAAATCTTGCTGAAATCCATTTTTTGGTGCATTGGTGCAGTATTTCTTTTCTTCTGATTACTATGATATAAGTGATATATGTGAGAGCATCTCTTTTAGAAGCCCTTGTCTTGTCTGTCCTAAATCTCACTGGGTGTGTCTCCTATTCATCATACAACACCAACAACCCACCCTTGCTGGGTTCATACATCACAATAAGCCATGGCGACCTGCCTGCTACGGCATGCGCTGCAACCCACTGTGGCTTAAATAAGACATGGTGGGCTGTGGTGATCGTGCACACTGGCTGAGTCAAGCCATGTTCTAGGCTGTACTGAGGTTGTAACAAACACCACTGGTTCTGTTAGAACCTTGGCACAAATGCTTGAATTCCTTGATGCTTGAAGACATATGTATGCCCCCTGGACCAGCATATAAATAAGAATTTATATATTATAGTTACTTTTCTTATCAATCAATCAATCAATCAAAAACCTTTCCCCCCTGCTCTTCAGCCAAAAGGGTTCCCAGAGAGGCTTACATACAATCAATAAAAACAAGTCAGCCACTACCCACAGGTAGGGGTTATAATGTAAATGGCATTAGAATTGACATTATAACCACAGGGTTATAATGTAAATGGCAAACACAAAAGGAAACTGGAATGGAAAGGAAAGGGGGGTGGGGGAAGCAAATACAGGCACCAATTCTTAAAGTTAAATACTAGTTTTTATAATGACCAGCTGGAATGGAAACAGTTCAAGGAGAGGAGGAGCCAGATCATTTCAGCAGAGCTGATGGGGTGGCCCTGCTTCCCATCTCTCCCTCTCCTGCAGCCTGATGGAATGGCTGCTGCAAGTGAAGGCTTAGGTAGGTAGGTGTGGGAGTGGACACCAACGCTTGGTGGTTAATTGCTTTCTCTGGTAAATAAGGGGTTAATCAGTTTCCCCTAAATGGTTAATTGCCCTTCTGACTCTCCTATATCTTGACCACTCCCCTGCCTTCCTTGCACTCCTCTTCTTCATCTGGAATGAAGTGTTGGTTTTGCAGCTGGAGATATGTATGTATGTATGTTTTTCTTTTTACTTGAATAAAGCCTTAGCTTTTTAAACATTTTCTTTTTCACCTTGACTACAAGTCTTAACAGACTGTTTATTGCAACCGCTGACTGCCAATTCTGCTAAAACTAGAAGATATTCCTACAGGTTATTGGCCCAGAGTAATTGATATGCAGATTGAACAAGTTTGCAATTAAACAAAAGGTGAAGGAAGAATTTTTATTTTTTTTAAAAAAATGGCTTTACAAGTAAATGGCTTTGTAGTTCCAAAATTGGTTCCTAGTGATTTTGATAACTGGCATTTTCATCTGGAAGTACTTCTAAAGCAGCAAGGAGTTTTACAAGTGATAAAAGAAAATGCCCCTCCTGAGGATTCTGAAACAAACACTAAGTGGCGTCAAAGAGACCTGAAAGCACAACTTTTATATTGCAATCTCTACAACCAGCAGATATATAGCCAAGATTAGAGGGGAGCAAACGTGCAAGCTGTATGCTTAAAAGGTTAAAGACTCTTTGTGGCCGGTCTTCCCTTCAGGACAAAGTATTGCTTTATAAAAAAGCTTTATAGAAAGGACCTGAAAGAGGGTCAATGTCCCTTAGAGCAGCTTGATGACATATTGGTAATGATACAGAAGCTTGAAGGAAGCATTGGGAGATAAAATTGGTGAGGGGCAGAAATTATCAATTCTATTGCCTTCATCACCACATTCTTGGTCTCCTTTTATCTCAGCAATGAGTACCATAGAAAATCCGAGCTTTAATGCTGTGTTGTCATCTTATCATTCTGAGGCAGAAAGGAAGAGAAATGAATCTGAATTGGAATCTTTTACACAGAGCTCAGGATCAAGCTTTCATGTTCAGGTGAAGACACAGCAGTAATCTGCAGGTGGCCAATCAGAGAGAAAGATGCAAATCGAATGCTTTGGATGTGGTAGGCGTGGCCATCTAAGGCGAGATTGTAGAGACTAACTTGAGTTCTGCTAATTTACAAAAGGCCAGCAGGACAGAGAAAGAATGATTTTGAGGAGAATAATTCAAGCCGAATTAAATATAAAAGTACTCCTAGAGTACAAAAGAATTTACTGTTGTCCAGGCTAGTCAAAAGAACTAATAATTGGATTATTGATTCAGGAGCGACTAGTCATATCTCCAGTGATAAGAATTTTTTTGATAACATTGATGAAAATGGGAAGGGTCAGATATTTGTAGCCGACGGAAATTCAGTGCAGATACAAGGATGTGGCAAAGGTGAACTGCAATTTGATGGTTATCCTATTAGTGTCACAAATGTGAAGTATGTCCCACAGATGGATGGCAATGTGTTAAGTGTTTCCAGTTTGAACAAGAAAGGCTTTGACGTGTTATTTAATAAAGATGGACTGTGTACGATAACTGCAGAAGGACAAACGTATGCAGAAGCCACTGAGAAAGATGGTGTATTTGTACTGAATAATATACAACAGCAAGTGAGTTCAATTAGATGCTGTGTGAATCTACTGATTGTTTGGAATTGTGGCATAGACATTTTGCCCGTCGCAATGTTGAGTCGATACTTGATCTGGAATGGAATGATCTAGCAAGAAATATTTCCATAAAAATGTGTAATGCTAATACAGACAAATACGTATGTCGTATTAAAGGAAAAGGCATAAGGCCTTCAGTCCCAAAGCAGAGGGAAAGATATGCAACACAACCATTACAACTGGTTCACTCTGACTTATGTGGTCCAGTATATCTCAAGGAACGCCTCCAGCAACATCAAGTAGGCCGCTCAACAAAATCCGCCACGGATGACCTTCTCCCTGTCCCATCAGCCAGAGAAACCAGGCTGGTGGGGACTAGGAGGAGGTCCTTTTCTGTGGCAGCCCCCAATTTATGGAACTCTCTCCCCAGTGACCTCCGCCATGCCCCTTCCTTGATTAGCTTCTGCCGGGCATTAAAAACGTGGCTTTTCAGGCGGGAATATGGGGTGGGTTAGGATTTTTAATTGTGTTTTATACTGTGTGTGTGTGTGTGTGTGTGTCCGTCCCCGTATTTTATTGCATTGTACATCGCTCAGAGTGGCCGGATGTCTGGCCAGATGGGCGATTCATAAATATAATAAATAAATAAATAAATTCAGACAGCGACTAAAGCTGGAAATTTGTATTTTTTGACCTTCATTGATGACTATAGTAGGTATAAGGTTGTCTATTTGCTTAAAGAAAAGAGTCAAACCCTGCAATTATTAAAGCAATATGTGGCAGCTGTGAGTAATAAATTTAATCATAATATGAAGGTTTGGCAAACAGATAATGGTGGTGGACTTATGTCTAGTGCTGTTCAAGATTTTTGAAAGGGCACAAGCGAACCACACCCTTTTTTCCAGAACATAATGGGACAAGTGAGAGATTTAATAAGACAATTATGGAAATGACTAGATGTTTACTTTTGGACTCCAATCTTCCCAACAAATACTGGGGAGAAGCTGTGATGATAGCAACTTATTTGCATGATAGATTGCCCACTAAAGCAACGGGGCCGACACCCTTTGAACTTTGGCATTCAAGGAAGCCCAATATGGGGCACCTTAATCTAAAGTCTATGCTCATACACCAAAGGAGAAGAGATCAAAGCTTGATGAAAGATCAGAAGAAGGAATTTTGGTTGGGTATGAACCTGGAACTCAAGGTTATAGGGATTTTAAATCCCAATACAGCCAAGCTTGAACTAATAAAGGCACACCACCCGTACACCTATCCTATCTTGCAAGAGCAGTGGAAGTACATGAGACCTCAATCTGAGGAGAAGTTGAGAACATGCCACCAGTGGAAGCATGCAGATGGAAAGAAGCAATGCAACAAGAGATAGATGCGCTATGTCACAATAAGACATGGGCTCTTATGACGCTGCCAGAAGGCAAGAGCGTTGTAAGATGTAAATGGGTTTTTAAGGCCAAGCCAGATGCAGAAGGAGAGATTCAACGTTATAAAGCCAGATTAATTGCTAGAGGGTTTTCCCAGATTCCAGAACAAGATTACAACCAAACTTTCTTGCCAGTGGTAAAACATAATACAATTACATTGTTTCTCAGTTTTGCTGCATCATATCAGTTACATGTGGAATACCTGGATGTGAAAACTGCCTTTCTTTCTGGAGATCTTGAGGAAGAAATGTTTATGGAGCAGCCTCCTGGATTCATAAAACCAGAGAATAAAGGACTTGTATGTAAACTACAGAAAAGTTTGGTTTAAAGCAAGCTTCCAGAGTGTGGAATGAAAAATTGAAAAACCAGCTACTTATTAAAGAAGGCTTCACATCAAGCAAACTTGATTCCTGTCTTTACTCACAATGTAAAGATGGACATATATTGTGATTTATGTAGATGACTTACCGGTACTTTTGAGTTGTGAGAATAAGGCTGATTGTGAAGAAATTGTGTGTCATTTAGGAGCATGAGATGGTGAGACCTCCTTCACACGTTGTTCCGGTTTGACCAGGATTCTCCCCCCCCCCCGCATCTGCTGGTGCTGCATTTGGGGGGGAATGATTTGGGCTTGCTAAAAGGCAAGGCCCTAATCTTGCAAGTGTCATATGACATTGCATGTATCCAACGGTGCTGGCCAGGTGTACGGATATTCTGGCCTTTCATGCTACCGCACCTCTGCTGGTGGGGTGGGGATGACCCCAAGGCCTTCAACAGAGTGCGTAGGAAGGTGAACGGCGAAGTCTGTAGAGCCATAGGTGTGATCAGGTTTTGTATACCCCACCCCGCTATATCCTTGGCCCGGAGGGAGCTGTATCGGCCGGATGGGGCGCACCTATCCAATGTCGGTAACGATCTTTTCACTGAAGATCTGCGAAGGGCCCTGCACGCTTTTTTTATCGGGCAGGTGGGGGAGATTCGACTAAGCGAAAGCTTGTCTCTCCCTGTGGCAAGAAGTGCGGAAGTAGGCAGTGGGGCTTAGGGTTCTAGTGATCATCCAGTGGCACCTTTCAAGGTGACGGGCAGTTACCCGAGGCTTCCCTCGCCAATGTCTTGCAGCTTGGCAAGAGGGAGATTGGGCCACCTTTGGGTTTTTACCTTTCTCACCTACATTGGCTGTCTCGTGGCGCCAATGGGAGGTGACACTAGTCAGGCCCTCCAGCTCCACATGGAGTGCAACTGGACTGTGGCGCCCGATTCAGTTAGGATGACTTCACTCAAATCTAGAATTTTCCTGGCCAATGGCCAGGAGTAGATTAGCTTCGCCTTTCACAGATCTTTAATTGTGGCCCTGATTTTAAACCATATATACTCGTTTCTGACTCTTCATTATCTCACCTATACACGCACAAAGAGGGGAAGATGGAAGTTATCTTTTCAACCAAAGGCAAAAGGTTCAAGAAATTATTGAATATCTAAAGCTTCAAGAAGCTAAAGAAGTGGTAACACCTATGAATGCAAACCATCTAAAGGAAGAACATAATAGTGAACCTTTTCTTCATATTGATCAGTACAGAACAGCTATGGGAAAACTGCTGTATTTATCTAATGTGAGTAGACCAGATATATCTCTTGCAGTTGGAATTTTGAGCAGACGTACCAATTTGCCCACACAGCGAGATTGGAGTGCTGTGAAAAGAGTGGTTAGATATTTAAAGGGGACTAAATATTTGAAGTTAAAATTGCAAGCAACTGAAAAACCTACATTAGTTGCATATGCAGATGCAGACTGGGCAGGAGATTTGATAGATAGAAAAACTACCAGTGGAAATTTGTTCTTTTATGGAAATGCAGTAATTGACTGGCTTAGCAAGAAGCACGATACAGTTGCAGCTTGCAGGCAGCCTCGTCCACTGAAGCAGAGTATATATCAGTTGCATATGCATGTGAAGAAGTAGAATGGCTGTATAAAGTTATTGAAGGACTTTGGAATCAATGAGCCAACACCAATACAAGTCATGGAAGATAATCAAAGTTGTACAAAGATTTTTCAGACAGGGAAAATTAATTCATGTACCAAGTATATTGATGTAAAGTACCATATATTGAGAGACCTGCATATGAGAGGGCTTACTGAAATGAAGTATTGTTCTACGAAAGAGATGACTGCAGACATTCTCACGAAGCTGCTTCCCAGAGACCAGTTTCAACTTCTATGAGAGAAGATGAATCTTGTGGACTCGACAAAGCGTGGTTGAGAAGGGGTGTTGGGAGTAGACAACAATGCTTGGTGGTTAATTGCTTTCTCTGGTAAATAAGGGGTTATCTGTTTCCCCTAACTGGTTAATTGCCCTTCTGACTCTCCTATATCTTGACCACTCCCCTGCCTTCTTTGCCCGCTCCTCTTCTTCCTTTTTCCATCTGGAACGAAGTGTTGGTTTTGCAGCTGGAGATATGTATGTATGTTTTTCTTTTTACTTGAATAAAGCCTTAGCTTTTAAACATTTTCTTTTTCACCTTGACTACAAGTCTTAACAGACTGTTTATTGCAACCGCTGACTGCCAATTCTGCTAAAACTAGAAGATACTCTTACAGAAGGAACCCAATGGAGCTGGTCTCTCAGCAGAGCCAATGGCAATGGCATGGCCCCTGCCTCCCATGTCTCCCTCTGCTGCACTTGTCCTCGGTCAGTCACATGGGTGATCCTACCCAAAATCAGTCACATGGATCATCCCACCTATGCAGCGAATGGAATGACATAACCCTATTACATAGCCAATTGGTTTTGATTAGATGGTGGGCAAACAAAATTAATTGAGAATGTGGATGATGTTTCTTGGTTCAGTCACTTGGACGATCCCAGCTAATCAGGGATCATGCTGCGAATGGGATGACCTCACTAGCTGATCAAATGTGGTTACTATCATTACACTGTCACTTAGGTCAGACAAAGCCAATGGAAGGGGAGAGAGAGAGAGTGCACACACAAATGGCATACCTTGGTCACAGTGGCCCTACAGCCTGGTTTGATGTTCATTTTCTTATTGCAAAAGAAAAAAAAAAATAAGAATGAGAGCTAATGTCCAAGGTTCCCTCTACAAGAAAGCACACTTTTGGTTCAGAACATTTTTACTAGTGACATAAGTGACATAAAGAGATGTATAAGCTATCATTCTGGATCCAAATGTACATACTCTTGACCTCAGTGGGACTGACTGAGCATGATACGGCACAGGACTGCTGTCATACTGAAGGAAACTGAGGCATGCTACCGAAGGCAGACAGTAATGTTATTGGAAGCTATGGTATGAAGTAGGAGCATAGCTGGTTATAAAACGCTTCTCACTTCCTTCAGCAGCCATTACAAGCCCATGTGTCATTCCCCAGCTGACATAAGTTGCAGTCTAGTTGTATCAAAGTATGGAGACTTAAATCTTATGCCTCACTGACATTGGCTCTGTTGTGTAAATATCTGTGGGCATATTTATAAATTATGTAAGCAGCATTTCCAGCATAGCAGACACATTAATTTCCCCCCTGTCTGATAGAACTACATGGGAAGCTTGACTTATTTTTTATTTGAGCAGCGTAGTTAACAGAGTTGGAAAGTTAGGTTACACAGGGAGGCTCAATGCGCCTCTTCCGTTGATCTTTTGCTCTAAATCTACTCAGTGGGTTGGCTCAAGAGTTAGTCAAGAGTAGACACATGGAAATCGGGACTAAATAAGGTTTCATTGAATTCAATAGGTCTACTCTAAGCATGACTATGTCTGGATCCAACAACCCCACTGGTAATAACAGATTTCTGGGTAAACATTTGTTAAACAGGAGGCATAAAACCTGCCATGTTTTATTTGTGTGTGTGTGTGTGTGTTTTTTACACTTTTTATTTTAGGAACTCTAATTCTGCAGACTCTAGGTGCCTTACAGGGATACATCATGTGTATCCCTCTGAAGTCTTCCAGGGTCCACTGACCAGCATTTCCAGGTTTAAGGCAGGTGTAATATTTGGTGCTGTAAACTTTATGAATTATGCAAACAGTGGGCTGGAGTGAACTACACAGGAATTTATTCCCCACCCTTACTAAGCTCAACCCCATCCCACCAGGCACCACCTGATCCGGCCTTCTCCAACCTGGTGCCTTCCAGACGTGTTGGACTGCAACTCTCATCATTCCATTAGCCACACTGGCTGGGAATGATGGGAGTTGCAGCGCAACACCTCTGGAGGGCACCATGTTGAGGAAGGCTGATCTATGAGGCACCAGCCCTCAGCAACCAGGACCTGCCTCCCTGTGTACCTATGTGGGAATCATTCTCACATATGGTGAGGTCTGGCTAACCCTGTGAACTATAGGGGCCAGCCACCTAGGTGGGACTCCACATCTCTCATCCTTGGAAGAAAACATGGCTTGAACTCATAATGGGACTGGGCAATGCATTCAGCCTGTGGGAAGCTCTCCTATGCTCTTAGAAAAAGATCAAGGGGACTGGAAGAGAGAAGCATCACGTGAATAAATGCTGATTCATATGTTGCACATCAACGATGATAAGTGCAAATATCTGATTACTTGAATGGTCTAGTGTGACGAGTATACCACCCAGGAGTAAAGTTCTCTGATGATCCACTGCTTGCATGAGCAGACTATTTGTGGGAGCAGATATCTCCACATATCAGACCTGAGTCATAATGTATGAATGAACTTTGAGTTACCCTTTAATATTACATGGAAGCTGGTTTCCTTATTCATACTCCTAGCCAACTTGTTTCACCCATAATAAGCCTTTTCTGACTAAGGGAATAAGTGTCCTTGTAGTTGTTTTCTTACAAGAACTAATCTATCTATTCACCTCATAGTGTATTTTGATAGCCTACTTTGTTCATTATTAACTAGCGGCAATTTAGAATGCCTGCCGCAGGGATCAACAAATTGTACACGGGAAATAAATGTTTGGAACTTGATTGTCCCAGATTCATAGTGTCCCTGTCCCTGTAAACAAGTCTCTTGTAAGTAATGGAATTTTGCTTGTTGTGAAGCCAGTCCTTATTTATGTAGCTTAACAAGTTTAAAGGTCGAGCTGTGTGTCTATTATAGAGTTGGTATAGTTTCAGTGGTTGTTTCCAGGACCTGTCTTCTTCTGTGAGAGGGAGGGCTTTGCTCACAGAGGTCCCTGGCTGGAGGTCCCTCCAGCCCACTTCCGCCAACGCAGTTGATCCAGCTTAAATCTGGATCCAACCCAGTATATGTGGAATAAGTAATTGCTTTTGCTTATGGCAGGGATGACAAACAAGCTGGACCCAAGGGAGAAATCAGAGACTCTGCCCTTCTCCCTTGTTGTTTCTTGCTTATGCCTTTGGCCACTCTTCCTTTGGTCTAGCCTGAGCCCCTCTCGTGCCAGCTAGCTTGTAGGCAATTCTGCTTGTAGACAAGAACACCATGGCAAATGGTGGTCCCTTTCTTCTTTTCCCAGTAGTAGCTTTCTCCACAGAGTTGCTCTGTGAAGATTTCAACCAACCTGGCATTGATGAAATAGTGAAAAAAGAAATACTTGTGCATTTGGGTGCGTATGAAAGAGAGAACATACTTCTCTCTGTATATGTATGTGTATTCATGCACATGGGCAGGTAGAGAATGCACATAGATATGCCTCTGTGTGCGGGCATCTGTGATAGAGAGTAATTGGGAAAGTGACTTCCAAAAACAAATGGCATTTTGGAATGTTTATCACGTACTGGTTCTCCACATGGTGGTCTTTCATCATGTACCTACAGTGTTTGTCAGTGGGAAGCAAGTTCACAAATGATATTGACAATATGACTGGAATGCTAATATTTTCTACCCTGTGATTTCATTCTGTCTGCAGTTCAGGTCCCCTAGAATAACCTGGCAACATACAAAATTGAAGCGTTGGAATCAGGAATCCCTGAATGGGAAAGGCAGTTTATCTCGAGCTATAGAAGACTCATGGCAAGGGTCTATCCATCTCACATAAAGGCAATGGTAACATGGCTTATACCATTTCAAACTGAAGGTGAGAAATAACATTTTTGAAAGCTCCCCTGGTTGGATCCAGACTTAGTCATAGTTAGAATAGAGTAACCGGTGGGACTTACGTTAGTCATGATCAGCCTTCCCCAAAGGTGCCCTCAAGAATCCAGATGTTTTGGACTTTCACTCCCATCAGCTCCAGCCAGCATGGTCAAAACATCTGGAGGGCACTAAGTTGAAGAAGGCTGTTCATGACTAACTTAAGTCCCATTGATTACAACGGGTCTACTCTAAGTATGTCTAAAGGCGCAATCCTATGCATGTTTAGACAGAAAAAATGTCCCGCAACTCCCAGAATTCCCCAGCCAGCCATGAATAGGATTGCACCTTAAGTCTGGATCCAACCCCCTATGTTTAAAACACACACACACACACACACACACACCTGAAATGTTAGGGAGAAAGATTCTAGTTTTGTCCTTTTGCTTCTATTCCAGTGCTCTATTTGCAGGATATTTTTTAATGTACAGGACCAAAGAAAAATGCGACCCCATAACAACGATCAGAACTGGTCCAAACCATTCTGCTGCAAGACTGAGCTAGACCAGATCTCAGACAAGGGTCTTTTTGTGCAGAAAGGATGATGCTAGAATAGTAGGAAAAAATGAGTCCAGTCCTCTCATCTAGAGCAGCAATTGGTCACAAATAATAAAGCAGGAAGAACTGCATCATGGTCTGTGCCAGGATATCTAGGCTGCAATCCTATACCCTGTAGTATAGTATACACAGTTACCTGAGAGTAAGCCCCATCAAACTTAATGGGACTTACTTCTGAGTAGACATGCATAGGGTTGCACTGTAAGAAATACAAAAACAGTTGCTATTTGGCTGAGCCCTCCCATATTTTCACTCCTTTTGGGGATGAAGAGCAGAAGAAACAGTCTGAAAACAAATCAATCAGCCTTTTATTTTCCTATCTAAAAAAGCCTGACGATTCCCACTTGGCAGAGCAGATAAAAAAACAACAACCTTTTCAGGTACTTCCCTTCCCTTCTTTGTGAGATTGTTTGCCAACCATATTATCTAAGAGTCCTTTGTGATGTCCAAACCTCCTTCTCAAAGCATCGTAAAACTCATTTGGTTTAATTAGCACTGGGGACTTTTTCTTTTTTTTTTTGGTGGGAGAACAACCTGTCTGTACAGAGTGTAACCTTGCCAAAAAATAAAAGAAAATAAAAATCTAAAAAAAAAGGGGGGGGGAGCTCAAAAGCATTTGAGAAGCTTTTTCAGAGATGATGTTGCTCTACCCCTTCATCTTGTGACTTCATTTTGAAAAGCACATACTGTTCAAATTCCCGAGGCGAAACACTGACAGAGGAATCACTTCAGTTATGACTGGCTGATTCATGGACATTAGGTAAGCTGCTGGCCTACTATGAAGAGGTGTTGTAAGGATTACTGTGGTAATGTAGGCTAAACACTTTGAGCATTTAGGGGGGAAATGCTTTATACATTTCATCTGATCTGTTCTCACAGCAATTCTTTTTACAGATGAGGATACGATACTGATGCGGGGAGAGAGAGAGTGAGACAGACTTGGTCTCCCAGATTCAAATCGACATTTGGTGATATACTAGCCCAGGCAAATAGTGAAAGGGCACTCATCATCCAGGGCAAGGGTGGGCAACATGTGGCCCATGTGACGCATGTTTTCCCCCTGGCTGTTTTTGGGATCCCCCTCCCCCCGCCATTTGCCACCACTGTGGCCGTGGGGGGGGGGGGAAGCAGCCATTTTTGAAAGTATCAAGGCACCCAGAGAGTGCACACTTTGTTTGGAAGTAGAATTGTGCTCCTGGAAGCCTACTGGGAGTGTGATTCTGCTTGTAAACAGGTTGCATGCTACCTGTGATTTCATCTAAAATTGCAGGGTGTGTGTGTGTGTGTGTGTGTGTTGCTGCCACTACTGCAGCTGCAAATTCTGCCGCCATGGTGGGGGCAATTTTAGTGGCCGTGGGGGAGGTGTGCGCCCCTTAGTTGGGGTCCAGGGTGGGCAACTTCCCCATACCCCTGGAAGCTGTGCCCAGCCCTGATCTAGGGTGAAGTTGATTACATGGCCCATTATTTAGAGAAAAGAGCCCCTACAATCTGTTTGAGGCACTTCAGGACAGATAGAACACGTGGCTCTCCTGGTAATCCAAAACGGTTGTTTGCTCCTGGCTTCCGTAGTTGCTGGAATGGAGAGGCAGCTTTAGGGTGCTTGTGGATGCCTGCCATCACCCTGCCTCATTGACCGAATGAGTCCAGATATCGTCATCTTCCATTTGCGACCCTCCCATGTTTTCCAACCTCTTCTTCTGTCTTTTTTTTTTTTTTCTGACAACAGAACATCTTTTAAGGAAAAAAAAAAGATGGAATAGCTGCACAATGCCTTCTAATTCCTTTTTTGTTTGCTTGTTTATTTATTTATTTACTCATTGAAAGCTGCCTTATCCTGAGTCAGACCACTGGTCCATCAAACTTAGTACAGTCATGCCTTGGATTGAGAGCATAATTTGTTCCGGAAATGTGCTTGTAATCCAAAACACTCTTATATCAAAACGAAATCCCCCCCAAAAAAATTTGTACAGAGATTTTTTAACTTCAGCCATACTACAGTACTTGTATTGCAAGACGTCGTTTGTCTATCAAGTCAAAAAAATTAAATAAAATATTTAAAAATTTGCTTGTCTTGCAAAACGCTCTCAAACCAAGTTACTTGCAATCCAAGGTATTACTGTATTGCCTACACTGACTGACAGTAGTTCTCCAGGGCTTCAGACTGGAGTCCTTCCCAGCCCTCCCTGGAGATGCCAGGGGTTGAACTTGGTGCCTTTTGCACGGAAGGTTCATCTTTACCTTCCTCTCACTTAGTATCACTTCTCAAGTTCTGAATCACAAGCTTAACCTAAATTTTGTTTTGTGACACTGCATCTGATCTTTGGTTGGCTTCTCATCAACCCGGATAGTCATTCTCAGGACACCACCTTGGAATTTCTGTTATTTCTAGTAGTTGGTTCTGTCTTATTACGGAAAAGAATCAAATAGCATGGAGGGTAGGAACAATTTGCCCTTGTCTTGTGCCAGGATGTGCTGCTGGCAGAGTAAATGTTGACAATTTTCTCTTGACTGAAAGGATGTACATTGACCTGGTGCTATAAGTGGAACAAAGCGTGGGAAGTGAAGCTGGTATTCCCTCAGTTAGATTTGCTTATGATTCCCATTTTGAATCTTGCTGTTATGCTTGCTTCAAGCAAGGCCATAGGATTTTGGACCCCCTGGACTAAGAATCTGGCTCTGTGCACCTAGATAACAGCTGGGTTCACACGATCACCAAGGAAAGGAAGCCACGGTGGCTTATCTTCGCCCCCGCCCCCCATGTGCCAGTTGCGCATCACGTGGTTTGCCTAATCACCCTCATGGCACACGGGCTGCCATGTCGTCTGAACCTGGTGAGCTGTATAGCAGGGGTGGCTTCTAAACCATCCCAGAACCCATGGCTTTTTGTAGGGTTCTGGGGTGGTTTGGAAGCCACCCCTTCCCGTGAACCTCACTGGGTTTGTTCAGCACAGCAACCCACATGCCATGAAGGCAATTAGGCAAATTGCGCAGTGCGCAACCAGCCACGGTGGCTTCTTTTCCCTGGTGATCATGCAAATCTGGTGAATGTGCCTTCCTTCCTTTTTCTTTGGACATGGCTCTTATCTACCTTCCTTTTAGGCATGATACCAAGAGCTGCCCAAAACTGAATCTCCTCCTCCCCCTCGCCTGACAGAGCTGGGCCAACCAGGACAACCCTCCCATAAGCCAACAACAGGCCATGGGCAAACTGCCTCCTGTCAGGGATCTATTGCCTCCTTTATGTTCATAGCATGCAAACCTTTGCCCACTTTTCACAGGTCTTTGAAAGCAACCTCATTTTTGATACTGCTTTTGTATCTCTTTCTCTAGGTAACAACAATGTCCCTTTGCATGCAGAAATCAAATTAGCTGTGGAATGGCTCCGGGGCCAGGGGCCATGGACAGAAAAGCTGAAACCTAACAGGGAAACAACAGTGCCTGCATTCACTGGACTAGAAAAGAGATATTATCTAGGCTACAATGGAATGCTAATAATAGAAATAATAGTCAGTGACCAAATAGTTTGTAATTGTTCCCACAAAAATATCATGTATATGGGGGTGTGTGTGTGCATTATGCATGTTTTATAATATGCAGAACAGTGTTAAAGTCTTCAGGGATTTCTATCAGATTGATTGATAAAAGGGAACGATATCTCCATAGAAAGAAAGGGTGAGGAGGGGGAATAGCCCTCCTATTGGCAGGTTAAGAGAAGTCATTTTCTAAGCTCATTTCTATGGCTTGGACATATTATAGTGGAGTGCCGTCTCCCAAAGCAGTTACTTTACTCCCAACTCAAGGATGGAAAGCGGAATATCGGTGGTCAATATAAGAGGTTTAAAGATGTTCATAAGGCTAATCTAAAAAAATGCAATATAAACATCGAAAACTGGGAAGCTCTGGCCCATGAACGATCTAAATGGAGGTTGGCCTTTCACAAAGGTTCCATGGACTTTGAAGAAGCCCGAGTGCAAGGTGAAAGGGAGAAACGTGCTCAGCGAAAAGCACATCAAACGAATCCTTCACAGGACCATCTTCCATCTGGTAACCTCACTGTGGGAAGCTGTGTGGATCTAGAATTGGCCTCCACAGTCACTTACAGACCCATCGCTAGAGTCTACACAATCTTCTTTAGAATTTCCTCCTTTTATCCTGGAAGACAATCTTACTCGGTCACGAGTGATTGCCTGATGATGATGAGTGGAGTGTTAACAGTGCTGGCTCCAGATTTTGGGGGACCCTTGGGCCAGATGCCCTCAGCGGGTCCCCTCCTTGTCAGTGTCACCACTGCCCATTTGCTGGCTTTTCTCTCTGGGCCTAAACTGAACCACTGCCCAGAAGTGCACAAGGAAAGGGAAGCCTGACGCACCTTCCCCTTGAGCTTGCCACTGCTTGTACACTTGGAGGGGGCTGGTGAAGGGGCAGGAAGGAACAGCAAGGAGGAAGAGAAGCAGGGCCTGGGAGCTATCGGGGTCCAGGGGAAGGGGCCGTCAGTGCCCTACAGTGCCAACTACTGGCCCTGGACACTAACTTGATTTAGAAGAGAAGGTCAGGATAGACTCTTTGTAGAATCATCCTACTATTCCATCCGGTTCCTTGCCCAGTTCCTGTACTAACTTAAGGCCCTGTACTAACTAAAGGCCAAGGCGGCTAACCACACTGCACCACACTGGCACCTGCATCTGTGCTAACATGCACTAGACTTGCCTTCCCCCAACCTGGTACCCTCCGGACGTTTTGGACTACAATTCCTGTCAGCCCCAGCCAGCATGGCCAATGGTCAGATATTATGGTAGTTGTAGTCCAAAATATCTGGACAGCACCAGGTTGGGAAGGCTGCACTAGATACAACTATAGCAGTGATGGCGAACCGTTTTGAGCCCGAGTGCCCAAACTGCAACACAAAACCAACTTATTTATTTCGAAGTGCCAACACTGCAATTAAACCTGAATACCGAGGTTTTAGTTTTAGAAAAACAACTCATACAGTTGTCCGAACTAATTAACATCTTTTGTCTTAAAAGAAAAACACAATAACAGAGCTTTCAATGATACAAACAGTTTTTTGTTGAAAAAAAATCAACTCAAAAAATTATTATAGTAGTACATCGTACACATAGCCTGAAGGGAATTTATACAAACTTTTAAAATAATACATTAGGCACATGTATTTTTGGATAAGGGATTCTCAACTTGTAATATGATTATATGCCAGACTGAAATTGTATGGGGCAAGCTTTACTCTGGGTCCTTTCCCTGCTTCTACAGGTGTCGGATTAGTAAAAGTAAATGTCAACCTGTACTAGGATGAGCAAGATAAACAAGAAAACTAAACGTGCTTAACACATTTTAAACACTTTATGTCTTGGACTGCAAACACTGCATTAGGTAAAAGTTTGCATTGGGCATGCTTTTGCACAATTAATGTGGTTTTTGCTATTGCATGCATGCTGATAATTTGTCAAACCTTGGCTCATACTCCATTAGTTTGAGAGCAACACATGCAGCACTCAGGTCAACTGTTAGGGCTTTACATCCAAGCCATGCTCTGTGCATCATTCTTAAAAATCTTTTAAATGTGATAACAATGTAGAAAAGAATTCTGTAACAGGAATTCTAGAATAAAATCATTCTGTTCCACACTGTGAGAAAGAACAAGATCATTAGTGTTTTGCAGAAGGGGACGGTCTTTTCATGATCTGGTGACCAATGGCTCGAGTGCCCACAAAGAGGTCCCTGCGTGCCAGCTGTGGCACCCGTGCCATAGGTTCGCCATCACTGAACTATAGCCTTCAGATTTTCCATTCTACATAGAATATTGTCCAATGGTTGAAAATTATTGTGCCAGTATAACAGAAGCATTTGAACTCATACACACACACACACACAACTTTAATCAGGCCATAGTAAAATGTGGTCATGTAACTTCTCCCTCAATCCCTGGGGTTGCCTTGAAGGAGAGCAGATCTGCCCAGGAACCCCTCCTCCCTAGAGTAGACCATTTACTTCAATGGGTCTACTGTAAGTATGACTAAATCTGGATCCATTTCATTGAATTTTTCCACTCTCACAATTCTTGTTAAAGGAAAGTTGTTACACATTTTAACCTGTGTTCTTTTTTTCTTTTTTCTTTTGTTCTATATTAAATAATTGGCAATGCTCTCACAGTCAGTGAAGTGGAGTGAAAATACCCTAACCATTCTGCACTCTGTGGAAAAGTGAGGGAGGTGGGGAAATCACAGTTTTATCCTACTTTAACTATGCCAATGCAATGTTCAAAAGAATGGGTAAAGAAGGAGAAAAGGAGTAGCTCGTCCATGTGAAATGCTCCCGAAAATCCTTCCCTTTGAAGCTGCTCATATGCTGACGTAGTTCTGTGGCTCAAGGATCACTGCCTTTGTATAATGTTTGCTGTTGAATATCTAAGCCTAGTCACAGAAAGCAAATATTTTAGTATCCATAACTGGCTCAGAATGGAGAATAGGATACAGAATATATTAATACTGTCTGTGCTTTTAAAAAGCACTGGTGGTCATAATTTCAATTCTGTTTTTTGGTCTCTAGAAAGACAAATGTTCTGAAACAGATCACTGAAAATTGAGTTTTAATTTGCTCATATTTGGCTCTTTTTCCACTGGCCTAGGAACATGTGCTTACAGTAGGATAAATACATTGGCTTCTGAGTGCATGATATTTTTAGACTGGAAGCAGAGACTGGTTGATCATCAAAACAATCTCACCTTTGTGTAGGCTGTAAACCTGAACCTACTTATATATATATTTGAGTCACATGGAAAATTTGTCGTCCCCCCCCCCCACTGGGCTTCTGAATAATGAATTTACCTGTCAGTAAAATTGTTGCATATCTTCACCAGAAGCTCACCTCCTCTGACTTGTGCTGAGGTTTATTTAGTTACAAAGCATGCAATAACAGAACCAATTAGAAAGGGGTCTCTGATGGGTCACTAACACCCTTTTGTAAAGTAGGAGGATATACGGCCCTCCAATTAATACATCCCTTACAGATGTTGCTGAAGGATTTTCTTAAAAAATAAAGATACCTCCAGCATCCCAAAACTAAACACATTTGATTGGAAATAAATCCCACTGGAAAGTACTTCCACATGAATGAACTTAAGATCACATCTTCAGTGGAGAAGCAGATTCCACAAGTCCTGGGCAAGAGGCAGAATCTGGTAGCCAGTTTTGTGTGGGTTTAGCATACCTAAAGCATGTTATTGCCCCTTGTGTTGGTTATTAAAGACTGACATAGGGAGCTTGCTTCAACTATAGCATAGCTGAACATGCATCACTGCATCTTACACCAATTAATAGGGTTAGGGTGCCAGATAGTGGGATAAGAATGCAAATTCAAATACTGTAGATGAAACATGAGCCATTATCAAGAGCCAATTTCCACATTATATTTTATATTCATGTACTTGTTAAATTTGAAGCGTAAACGCATGTAAAATTCAGCATGTGTTTCTAATAGGGTAGTATCAAAATTTACAAGGACCATTTCCAGGTTGTTTTGCCCACCTCAGCTATATTTCAGGGATGAGGCAAAATTCTTTTGGGAGAATCAGAATGGGTAAGGCCTCCATTTTGTTTTACCCAGAAACCCCTGTTCAGGAAGTGCTTTCTGAATTTTTGGAAATTCAGAATGGCTGCTCTTTTGATGTGTACCACTGTAGCTGATGCAAGATCCCACATTTTGAGATCTTGCCCTAGCTTCTAGCTACAACTGATGTAATTTTGCACATTGGATGCTGTTCAAGAGATGAAGGTTCTGTCCTTCCCTTAGCCCAGTTCTAGTGCTGCCTATTAGATAGTTCCCTTCCCTTTTTAAAAAATATCATTACAATTACCATATGAAGTAAGTTATGCTGAAAGATGGTGACTGGTCCAAGTCCGTGCTTTGAGTTTCATGGCTGACAACGAACCTGGATCTCCCCAGTCCTAGTTCAATACTCTAAAGCAGGGATGGGCAACAAGTGCCTCCCCCCCCCACTGCAGTCCTGGTGCCCCCAAATTAAAAACATAACAAAACCAAAAATGACATCCATAGCACTATGGAGCACCAGAAGTGTCAAATTTAGCTTGTTTGCAAGGTACGGATGCCATTATTAAATGTTGTTATTTAATTTTATTATTGAATTAATTTTTTCAGCACTTACAGGGGGTGTGTGTGAGACTTGTGGAGGGGGGTCCCGGGGACAAAAAAATAGCCCATGGACCTCTCGCATGGCAGGTGCAGGGAACCTCTTTCAGTCCAAGGGCCAAATTCGGTTTTGGAGACACTCATGGGGGGGGGCGCATTCCAGTGGTGGGTGAGACTGAAGGCAAGGGGTGGGGCAAAGGCAAAAGGGGTGTGGCAAAATACCAATGTGTTGTATGTTAAAGCTCTTACTGTCAGTAGCTAAGCCTAAGTTAGAAGAAGCATTTCTACCATTTAGAATGGGGGGGAAAACTGCACAAAAGCCAGGAAACCACCAAATAGTTGGTGGTTGGAGGGAAAGGGGTGGGGCCAGGAGAAGGGGTGTGGCCATCTGGGAATAGTTGGCGGTTGGAGGGAAAGGGGTGGGGCCAGGAGAAGGGGTGTGGCCATCTGGGAAACCCCAGGGAGCTGGATTTGGCCTGTGGACCTGAGGCTGATTTATGGCAGTGCACATATGTATGTCTCTGTTAGTGATCTATATCACTGTTGTGTTTTGAAGAACTTCAGGACAGATGGCAGGAAATCTTTGAAGCATTGTGATATGCCCAGATCGTTGTTTAAATGTAGTGCTTTTTCTCCAAGGGGCTCAAGGCAATGTGCATGATTCTTCGTCTATCCATGTGTTTGTGGGTGGCGAAGGAGGGAAATACCCAGTGGACTAACGGTATCTGAGACAAGTTGGGAGGTGGATGGGTACTCAATGTGGAGGAGGAGGGCGAATGACTAGAGAAGGCAAATGCATCCAAACTCTATTCATTGTGCTAAGAGAGAGCCGGCCCTACCTTGGGGCAGAGTTAGACAGTTGCCTCAGGCAGCAGATTCTGGGCATCAGAAAAGGGCAGCAAATTGTTAATTACTTTCTTTGTTGTTATTTTATTTCTACTGCCAGCAATGGGGAGAGTGCTTATGGGATTTTCTTGACGGGCGGGTGAGGGGGTGCCATTTGCTGTTCTGCCTCAGGCAGAAAAATGTTTTGGGCCAGCCCTGTGTGTATAAGATTAGTACCTCTTTCTGGAGGCACAGATTTTAGCAATGGCAAAAACAAAACAAACAAAAAGCAACACACACACACACACACACACACAAACTGAAAAGAGAACAGTAATTAGGACAGGTCATCAGACTGGATGACGGTTGCAGATGCCAAGCATGGTATTTTTTATTACAAAATGCACACAAATTATCTGGTATCGACATATTCTCAGTCCCATAGCCCGCAAAGCTGTTTTGCCTAATTAAGTGAACATGAGGACATGTGAAAGGAGTCCATAAAAAGCTGGTCCGCTTGCCATTGGACATGGTATGGAAGATACCTGACCTTACTTTTCAAGGAAATTCTCTCAAACTGTGGCTGACTACTCACAATTGGCCAAGCAGCTCTTGGCCTTTATGGGTTTATTTTGAAGAATGATTTGACAATACATGAGGTGTCATACACATCACTATAACATCCTATTGTCATTAGTTCACTGTTATCATGATTGGATTATAAAGTATTCTTCTGAAGGGCTACGGTTCCTGTTACAATGTTAGAAAGGTCCCCACCTCTACTGCTATAGATTCATTGATCCTTTTGAGTTCTAGAACTTTTTGAGAGATGGATAAATTAGAGCTCTGGTCAACCAACAGGTAGGTTTCCTCCAAGGTCACTTTGCATTAGGCAAGGAAAAGTATGGTCCCTGCATTTTACCCCACCCTACCCCAGGGCCTAAAATGTCCTGCTGCCAAGTTCTATTGTCAGAGTCATCACATTCTCCATGAATCCTTTGTTTCTCAATTGGCATTTGTGATGGGCAGACAGAATTGGCCCACAGATGTCCCGTTACTGGTTCTTACTTGTTTCAGGCTGCAAGGTTAGGGTGCTGCAAGTCCATGTTCCTTTAATCACCTATGTAGGGGTTGCTTGATAGATGACAGCTGAAACCTTTTATCGGTGCTGCTGTTTCAATTTTTTTTCAATATTTTTTTTAATATTGTGTATTTTGTGATTTTATTTTAGGATTCCTAGCCTTCTTGTGTGCAAAGAGAGGCAGGATATAAATGCTCTAAAGGAGAAAAAGCAAAAGCAAACATTGACTTACCAAAAAAAGTTACTCATTCAATGATCTAGGTGAATGCTGGAATAAGGCTAGACTTCTTTAATGTATTTTTAACTAAAGATGCCATTGATGAGAGTCTGGAAGCTGTAGTTTATGCAGAACACATCATCTTAGCTCTGGATGGAGGTGGCTTATTGAAAAAAAAAATATTATAGCAGTACTTCAGAGTCTGCCATAATTTCTAATATCCTTTTGGGGTATTCCAGTGTGCTAATTTTGAATCCATTAATGGGATGCTCTCTTCCTAACTAGGAGTCAGTCTCTTCTCTTGCTCTGCATCCCAGGGAAATCAGCAGAACTAACAGAATTATTTTAAGGTGTGTGTGTGTGTGTGAGTGTTTGTAGGGGGCTCATGGCACTTGATTATTAAATTAAAATTTATGTTCAAAAAGGATCACAATTGTACAGAAAGTTCATTCATCCCATAGAATGGGAGCAGAAGCAGAAGCTCACTATTCAAGGCTTGGCCTCTCTTCACTCTCCACCTCAGCCCTGTTTCCCTGCACTTTGGTTCTACACATTTGCTCTCAGCTCAGCTCCACTCCTCTCTCCACAGCAAAGCTCTGATCCCCACGCATGGTGAGCTACACGGAGTCATCAGTTGCTGAGGCTGCACCTCTCCCTCTTCTTTATAATAATAATAATAATAATAATAATAATAATAATAATATATTTATTACCCGCCTCTCCATCTAGATCGAGGCGGGGAACAACAGAAAATATAAAATACCTAAACTAAAACAACACAATATATACTATTAAACATCTTAAAACATCCTAAAAACATCTTCTTTAAAACATCTTTAAAACATCTTAAAAACATCTTTAAAACATCCTAAAATTCCGCCGGATAGGCCTGCCGGAAGAGTTCAGTCTTTATGGCTTTTTTAAAGTCCAAAAGACTGACAAGTTGACGTATCTCCTCCTCCTCGTATCTATTGACCCTTGACGACTACAGCAGTCTTCTTTGCCTGACCACCCTGGGAGGGATTGGCTCCCCCCCCCCCCACAACCAATCTTAGTGGAGCTCTAGTCCTCATGCCCCATTCTTCCAGGTTTCCAGGGAATCAGTAAGACCTCCACTCCGTGATGCCATGTATGCAGAATCTGAAAAGTGCGAAGGGTTGTGAGAGTCATTCTTGTGACCATGTTGTAATTATGGAGCTTCCTTTCCCAGGTGCACTCCTTGGGCCGGTGGAGCATCTGTCTTTAAGTTTATGTCCATTCAGCTCAGTGCTCATAGTAAAACTCAAGTTGACTGCTCTGGTGCAGGATCAGCTCCTATGCTTTTTGAAGCATTGGTTTACAAAATCCCTAAAAAATGCAAATCCCACAGAATGCTCAGATGTAATAGCAAATGAATGCAAAGGGCAGCACTCATCTCATTCCACACTACTGCATATGTAGTACAGCAGTCCCCAAGTTAAGAACGTCCGACTTACAGACAACCCATACCTAAGCAGACTTCTGGGTTCCCTGGTGCTACGTCGTTTACGTAGTGTTCATAGCATACTATACTGCGCAATTTGCATAATTTACGCAATTTGCATAAATGCCGATTTTTAACGTATAGAGCTCAATGCTGTTCCGACTTACATACAAATTCGATTTAAAGACATTCTTAAGAACGGAACTTGTTCGTAACCTGGGGACTGCCTGTAATTCAAATTTTATTAAGGACCAAAGGATAAGGACTCCATAGAAATGAAGGAAATGAAGTGATAAACTTTGCAGAGTTGTAATGAGTCAGTCTGTGGAAACCAATCAGTATAATTGGCATCACTTAGTAAGTAAATGGGTTAATCAGAGATAAACCCTTTGGATAAATCCCTCCACTGGAACAAGTGTTTCCTTCCTCTCAACATACTTTTTTTTTTTTTTAATGCTTCATGTCTTTTTAGTACTCATAATGAATTAAAATCAGTGTGGCATAGAAGTCAACACAAAACATCCATGGGGCAAAGTAGATTTTAAAAATTCAAGGAGCAAAAGCATGCATCGGAAATGCAGAGTTTGAAAAGTGACTTGGTTATTTGTGTATTAACATTTGTATCCCACCTGCCCTGCAAGATGTTCTGGGCAATGCTGTATCCTCACAACAGGTAAAGTAGGGGGTTAAAATCCATACATGCACGGGGGTTAAAATCCAAGTTTCTCACATCTCGAGCACTTTGTGGGCAGGCAGACACATGCTTGATGTTAACTTAAATATCATGTGATGACTTTCATGTGTGAATGGACCATTCCAGATAAAGTGTCACAGATAGAACTTTCATGTCACCTCGCATCATTTCAAATGCAATGCTTTTCAGCTGAGTTAGCAGACACATTAACCACCACTCAAGGCCAGATTTACACATGCATGCCTTGAGCACCATTTTCTTGGTGGAAAGGTGTGGTATAAATTACATAAATAAATAAAATAACTAAATATGCTGATTTCTCTGCACTTGATGTTTGGCAACTGGATGTGTGTGAACAGGGCCGGCACTACCGCTAGGCGAACTAGGCGGCTGCCTAGAGCGCATGGCTAAAGGGGGCACAGAAACTATCCCACGATTCCTTGTCCCCTCCCCCGCCACCGGACGATGACGCCCCCTCCTCGAGGCACCTCCTCCCCTCTCCGTGTTTGTAGGAGCAAATTCTCTACTCCTTCAACTTCTACTGTATTAAAAATGAGTCCTGTGTTGAATCTGCATTAGCACAACAATTTTACAGCTTGCTATATCGTATGTTGTCAAGCCTGGTTATTACTTGGATGGGAGACCTCTCCTCTAGTTTCCTGCATTGAGCAGGGGGTTGGACTCGAGAAAGAAGTTTTTTCAAATTAAAATTAATAAAAAATTATCTGCGTTCAACAATGTGCCAAGAAAGACCGGTTGGCTTGGCAACCATTTCAATTGAATCTGAGTTAGCATCTTCTTTAGACATTAAAGAAATGGTTTGCCAGTTTGCCAAGAAAAAGGCAAGGAAAATGAAGTTTTAAACATTAAATGTAGTTTCTGTCACACTTCACTAGGAATTTTTCTATATAGCAAATTGGTACTACATCAACACGTTTTTTATGTATGTTTGTCAATGTTTATGTTAATAAATTTTTTAGGTTTTGCCAATTGACTTTTATTTCATAATGGGCTATAGGGCTGGAGGGAGGGCTCAAGTGGGGGCGGGGGGTGCTAAATATCTGATCTTGCCTAGGGCACCAAACTGCCTTGCACCGGCCCTGTGTGTGAACTGACTCCATTGGTATTAATGTTTAAAGCCCTAAATGGCTTGGGACCAGGTTACTTGGATACACATCTCCTTCCATAGCTACCTACCTGGACCCTAAGGTCATCATCTAAGGTCCTCCACCAGGTGTCTCCATCAAATGAGGCGAGAGGGTGGCTTTTTAGCTGTGGCATCCTGTCTATGGAATGCCCTTCCCAGAGATGCTCACCTGCCGCCTACATTATGGTCTTTTGCGCATCAGGTAAAGACTCCCTTTATTCTCCTAGGCATGTTAAGAACCGTTTTTTTTAATGCTTTTAGATCTTTTAATTTTGCTGCTGGTTTTACCTTGGTTCTATAAGTGATTTTTACTCTTTGCTGCTGGTTCTATCTTGGTTTTATTCATTGTTTTATTATTGTTTTTATTCATTGTTTTATTATTTGCATTTTATGGGCAGCATCCAATGCTGCCTGTGCGTTAGTGGGACCCACTACTAGTGCAGCAGGAAGCTAGCCGTTCCTAAAGCTACTGGAAATGAGACAAAATGCTAGTTTCCAGAATGGAAACACTACCACAGACCTGTCCCATTCCAGAAATGAGGGTTTTGACTCAGTTGCTTTGGGAACCGCTAGCTTCCTGTTGTGCTAGCGGTGGGTCCCACTGGCGCAACAGAATGTGCAGAGGCGCAGTGGCGGTATTGGACACTGTCCTGTGTTTTTAATATATTGTACACCATCCAGAGAACTTGACTTATTGGGCAATTTAAAGGTAAAATAAATAAATACATTGGAAAGCAATGGGGAAAGGAGTGGAATCAGTTACTTTCCCCTTACTAGTTTAAATTAAAAGTTCATTGAAAAAGCAATATTCTCCATATAGAAAAATGGCATATCTTACCTATATAGCTCAGGGTACTGGATTTGCACTGACTAACCAATGCAGGAAATTACTACATTATTAAAAAGCTGGAAAGATTTACATTTACAACAGTAGCATGATAATATTATATCAGATGGTCCCCATAGTAAGGTACTGTAATCAATTGTACATACTTATATCTGATTTTCCTCCTGCAGTTACTGCTAATATTACTGTTTTGAAAGTATCACATTTATCTGAATCAGATAGCAAATAATGGATTCTTTTAGAATCCATTAACCCAATTGGGTCTTTGAAAAAACCTCTGGGGAATCTCTCCTTTAAAAATACCTACAAAAAATCTCTATAATACAATGGGCACTTTACTACTCTGTATAGTTTTTAAAAACTATGAAGGTTTATAATTTTAAAAACAAAACAAATAAATAAACATAATTAACAATGTCCTTGATTTTATTTTGACTGCATAAACATATACACAGATTTAATACAATTTTGTTCTTTGAACAGGATTTTTTTTTCCTTTTAAAAAATTGACACCATTGTGAAAAACAGCTGTTTGCAATGGCGTCCATATCTGTTCACAAATCCTCACCATAAATCCTTTATTCAGTTAAATTCTTTCACAACTTTGGAATCTTCTGGTATTAGTGTAGTCACAGGTAGATAATAATCTTATAATAGTGCTTCACACAGCTTAGTCTGATTGACTGTAGTGAATTTTTTCAATTAGACCTTTCTTAGGATAAAGGTTCTCAGTCTATTTCTTGCCATTAATACAATGAGTGATTTGTGCATTCTGGACATGGAGGCAAGTCTAGCATCTTTGTGCTAGTGTACCAATAAAGAACATCTATCTACAGAGTGATATCTGCGATGGTTCATTCATTCATGCAAGTCATCAGTTGATGCTTCAGTCATCATTGATAAACAGGCATCTGTGAAGTGGTCCCAAGCATATAGTAATCAAATATAGAGAAACCAAGTAATATACTTGTAGGTGTGATCAGTCACCATATTTAGGTTTTTAGGTTCAATTGGAATTGAACCAGTTCAATCACTGGAATAAGTCAAGTTAGATCTTAGAACAAAGAGCATAGGAAACTACCTTATGGCAGATCAGACTATTTGTCCATCTTGCCCAGTATTTCCTACTCTGTGGCAGATGTATTTCCCACCAACTACTATCTGAGATCCTTTAAACTGGAGGACCTTGTGCTTGGAAAGCATGTATTCTATCAAAGAGCTACACTCCCTCCCCTGAATTTTGCGGGAGAGTCGAGTCTACTGTACCACTGTGGTCTACAGATGGGATCGAAAGAGCATTTCAGCGCTCTGGTTTACCAGCCTAGGTTTAGCGTCTAGATTGTTTAGAGCCTCCTGCTGGAAAAGCTCATGGCACAACAACAAATTGAGCCTACACATGTTTACTCAGAAGTAAGTCTCACTGAGTCCAATGAGACTTGCTTTGTGGGAAGCGTACTCAGGGTCACCGGCTATATCAGTTATTTCTATAAGTTGCCACAACACATTTAATAACTGTTTTTGCTGGTACAACTTCACACAGATCTTCTGAGATTTGTTTAAATTTTCTTTTAACCTATTCAAGTGTCCTCCCTCATGTGATTACAACTGCACGATGGGAGAAAGCAGGGCCATGTTCGCTCGCTCTGCCTGCTCTATTTGCATCCCCTTGCCAGGAGGGCTGAAGCAAGGAGCCTGCTCTATGCATGTAAGCTTCCTGCACAATCAGGGCTCTGTAGGCTGGTCATGTGTCTTCTTTTACATAGGCCATTCCTCTATTTGAAGGGCTGCCAGAGAACTGTCCTCTATTTTGAAGGCATCTTCTATTGGAAGGGCTGCCCTGTCCAAGTCTAGTTTAAAAGATAAAGAACCTTAAGAACTGTTGCCCATCAACAGTTAGGCCCTGAACAGAAAACAGAAGAAGCAGGCACAGAGGTCACAGTCTTCCACACTATGGTGAGATGTACTGTATTTCTATTTAAATGATAAAAACTGTCCTCTGTTTTGAAGGGGTCCTCCTCTGTTTAAAGAGCTGTCCAGTCCAAGTCCAGTTTAAAGATAAAGAACCATGAGAAGGAAGAGTTTAGTTTTGAGAGTGCCCATCAACAGCACCTGGGCAGCAGACTGAAGAGGCAAGTTCACAGGTCACCTGATCAGTCTTCCGCACTATGGTCAGATGTACTGATTTTCTATTTAAAGTATTATAATCATTTCTAAATTTGCATCTATACATATAAATTAGCATATGCAAATGTTGTGCTAAGCAGTGTCCTCTTTTTTTTGCAATTCATAAGTGCCCACCCTACCTGCTTCATATCTTTCCTCTCCAACACATGGAAAGCAGTGATGGGGATGTCACAGAGGAGGTAGGGCCAGCAAGCACAGTTCAGCTCTCCCCCTCAAACATTTTATTTATTTATTTATTATTTAATAGATTTCTAGCCTGCTTTTCAGAGTAAAACCCTTACAAAGCAGAGTACAACATACTTTTAAAGATACAAAATAAAATAATCACACCATAAAAACACTACTCAATATATGAATCATTAAATCATTAATCATTAATCATCAACTCAATCCTGGCACTGCTGGCTAGGACTAGGAGTTGTAGGACTTTGTTTGCTGTTTCTGCCTGAACATGCGTAGGATTGCACCCTAAAATAACAAATAAGAGAGCAATAGCAACTGAAAAGTGCATTGCAATTATTTCGGTTGTTCACCCACACAACAACCCCATGGAACTCATTTCCCATTTTACAGATGAGGCTAAGGGACTGTGTTTTCTGAAGGCCACACAAAGAGTTCATGAGAAAAGTAGAATTTTTGAATCCAGTCCTTCCAGACACAAAACTGCCTACAAATTGAATCACCATGGCTTTCTTGGGACATGAGGAAGTAAATGGAGCCTAGACTTCTGACAGGATCAACACACTATACTCTTTCCCTTTCATCAATTTAAAGTGGCTTAACTCTCTTTCCTCCCTGGAAAGAAGGTTACACTTGAAAATGTAGAGGACAAAGAAATCAAAGCTATAGGCAATTGATAGATTCAGATAATTTAAATCAAAGGTACTTAGAATAAGGAGAGAGAGAGAGAAAAGATCATGGACTGATCAAACTCAAGGCTGGGAGAGAGATGTACTGAATTGAAAAATGGTTCCTTCAAAAGCTGCTCACCGATGAGAACAGAACAAAGAAGTAACACCTGCTGATCTAGTATCATGAAATGATGGCTCCCAGAAGTCTGAAAAATCAAGCCTATATTTGGAAACTTTGAAATGTGTATGTAGTTAAAAAAAAAAAAAAAAGGCCTCTCAAAATAGACTTCCTAAATCTAAAGGTAGCTTAGCAGGCGCTGCCGGCCATAATGCCCAGAGCTCTTGAATTTTTCATAAGTATCTTATTTTAAGCAAAGGAATAAAAGCCATGCAGGTCAGTTATTTCCTTTTTCCATTCACTCAAGTGTTTTAGCATTCCTTCAGAAGCACTGCTGATGGGCCCTGAACTTTATAAAAGATAGTCTCGCAGCATGATCCGCAGTTCAATTAGAACACTGTACTTTAGAAGAAAACTGATAATTGATGGCACATGGCGATATAGTTAAATGATCATCAGTCCTCTGTTCGTCATGTCCCACCTCTGCCGCCACGACTTCCATGGTTGACCATGGATAAGTAATTATCTCCCAGCCTCAGTTTCTCACCTATAAAATAACAAGAGTAGTGATTGATCTGAAAGGTTCTTTGATGATGGTGAGCCCAAAGATGATAAAGCAAAGCACTTATTTAAAATGTTACAAAAAATGTATATAGTGTAGCTGAAAGTACATTGAAATAGTATGGTTTAGCAACCTCACGACAAACAAGAAGGGTTTTAAGAGAGTATAGCAAATTTAGAACTGCTTCCATTGTGGAGAGCGAGGGGAATGAAAGCGGAAATCCAGATAACATGTCCAATTAGAGCATCGTTCATGGAAAAGAATTCTGTGACCTTATAGCTTATTCTAAACTGTCATATTTCATTGTTGCAATGAACTCTCCAGAAATTAAGAACTAAGTAAAATATTTTCTATAAGCAATGAGAAGCTGCTCCCCCACTTGGGTTTTTACTCAAAGCGTGCATCGAATGTATGATTCTTCTCCTCAATAAAAGTCAAATACACAGTTAAAAATTCAAAACACTTAGGGTGCAATCCTGTGGACACCTAGACAGAGTCTAGATGGCCACAGGATAATCTGGAGTCCCAGCTCCAACCTTGGAAACTCGCTCCCCCACCCTCCCCCCACCCTCACAGTTGGCATGGAACGAAGCATGCTAGCTATGGCTCTGAGGTTGCAAGCGTGACCTTGGAGATGGGTTTCTGGGGGTGGGGAGCGGAGGAGACGGATGGAAATTGTAATATTGCCTGCTTAAATCAGCGAGGTAATGTAACCACTAGTTACAGTCGGAGGAAAGGGTTAATTGAGCAATCCCCAGGGTGCATGTTTTGTAAACCCTCCTTCCTGCTTCTCTGTGGCCAGCTCTTTCTCTTTCTCTCTCTCTACCTCTCCAACCTGATGGACACAGGGTCTGAGCTGGCTTCCGGCCAGTGATCTCCAATGAAGCGGTCTCTTAACACCAAAGACTCTAACCTGCTTATATCCATCCTGCATATATGAATAAACGGACTGTCAGTAAAACTAATAAATGTCTTTATTAGTTTTAAACCTTGTGTGGACAATCTGTTCCTCTTAAGAGCCTTTTAGCAGGGTTTAGCAACCCACGTGGTGATAATCAGTTTCAATAACCAGGCTGTGCATAAGAGGGGGAAACTCTGCTTCGTCCTAACCAGTATAGGACCAACTCCTTTCCCTATCTTCCAACAGAGACAGGCTCCGCCCAACATATGCAGTACCCTGGCGGTGCCTCAGCCTCCTCTCCTCATGCAAAATTGGAGTGTTCTGTGTGGCAGGAAAAGGGCAGAGGCGACCTTCGCCCCCGTGCTCCTCCCTCCATGCATAGTATGCCTATAATCCTCCAAATTCAGAGGGTTATGGGCAGCCTCACTGGATTGCGTTGCACATTGTTATCTCAGGCAAAGATAACTTTAATCTAAGCAGCATGACAATAAAAACAGTTGGGAAGGGTTCCGGGGACAATAAATTATGAAGGATATATAAACAGATGATAAAATATTCTTAAGAAGCAATAAGATGACCAAAATGCATGATGGAGGAACAAATACCAAAGGGGCAGGATATGTCTTCTTTAACATATAGAGAAAAAAGCCCAGGCAGGAGACAGGGACTTGATAAGATGCCTTCTAATACTGATGAAAATTTAAAACTATTGTTCTATACTATGAAAGAGAATAGGACAATAAACAGTGTATATAGTTCAACCAGAGCCCCGCACATTCAGGGAGTCGCTGAGGTGCAACTGCCATTTAACCTTCCTTTCGTGCTGACACTGTGCAGAACATGACAGATGTGGCACAGTTCTAGAGTCTGCAATCTTTGTTGGAAAACCTACCGACAATGTCATTCTTTTTAAAAATATTATTTCATTAGAAACATATCAAAATCAAATCATTATACTATAAAATACACTCATTATACTACAATTTGACCACATTACTAACAAATCACATATATTCCCATTATAATTTAATAAATTCATTAACAATTTAACACAATGAGTCATAACATTAAAGCCTTATCATTTAAACGCTACAGAACTCTTTCCCAGATCTCCACCCAAAATAATAGAATCCCTCTTTATGAAACTCATTTTAATATCTCATTATTTTCATGCAATTAATTTGAGTGAAACTGTATTTTTTAATATTGTAAACATTTGTCCCAAATGTTAATTCTACGTTCCCTGTAATGACACTTATTTATTGTGCAACATTCGAGCTATCGTTGCTTTATTGATGGAAAACCCTACCCTACCCCACCAAATGCTGGGCTACCAGTATCCTTGCACCAATCAATAGTTGGAAAATTAACTCTATATCTTGCTTTGAGCCCAGCTCATCCAAGTACTTCAAAAGGACTACCACAGAGCTAGTGGAACTGGCATACTTGTAATCTCTGCTACCTAACTCCAAAAGATCTTAATCTGTGCACTCCCACCATACAGAAGATATATTAGGAGAAATGTCGTTAGAACATAGATTTGATACAGATCCCACCAGAGAATTTGAAATCTACGTTATATAGTCCACAGACTATCTCCATGTCATTCTAAGAGAACGTAATTGCTGGGCCACACACATGAAGCTCATGAGGCCTGTGGCTCATGCTGGCTCAGCTTGTCTGAGCGTGGAAAGCTAAGCAGGGTCAGGCCTGGTTATTACTTGGATGGGAGACCCCCCCTCCTCTAGTTTCCTGCACTGAGCAGGGGGTTGGACTCAATGGCCTTGTAGGCTCCTTCCAACTCTATTCTATGAATCTATGAATCTGGAATGGTTCCCCTATTAATTCCAGTGGAGTGAACCAAGTCACGCTTGTGATCTCTCATGTTCCAGGATCAGTCCTCTCCACTGTGAATGGGGACCACTGTGCAAACATGGCATCTGTGTGGCATCTGAATGCATGCGAATCTAGGGACTGTAAAGTTTCTTGACTTGGCACCGGACACAGCAGATGGCAACGTGTAATGGGGGCTTTAGAGAAGAGAATGAAAAAGCAGCTGGCAGTTATTGCTGACATAAACACCATATCTAATCTCATGTCAAGGGGACTGAATTTTAAATGTGCAAACTCCCTTAAAACTTTTATGATTTTAGAGTGTTTAGCGATTTGGGACCAGCCAACTAATATGGGCTGAGGTTATTTTCCAGTAAACAAGTGACCGATAGGAAGCACTAATGCAACGAAGACCCAGAGCGCACTCAAGTGGATGGGACTATATTCATATGAATACATCACGGAATGCAATAGAAATTTTGACACCATTGTGCCTCTGTGTGTGCGCGCGTGCATGTGCAAGTGTGTTTGCATAGATAGATAGATAGATAGATAGATAGATATAATTTAATTGCACCTTTCCACTTACAAGCACAGACAGGCCTAGCCCTACCAGTAGGCAAAGTGAGGTGGTCACTTCAGGTGGAAGATGCTGGCAGGCAATAATTATTTTATTTTAAAAATTTAAATGATTTAAAAAAAAAAAAAAACACTCAGAAAGAGCACGGCAGATGATCAAAGCATCCAAATCTGGTTAACATCCTGCCAGGAGTGTCAGCCTGAGCAGCTGCTAGGCTCTGATTCTGATTGGGATGGGCCAGCCAGATCTGTCAGAGCAGAAGCACTGGAGGCAGAGGTGCTGGGAAGCTACCCAGGCCCAGCTTCATGACCAGGCCTGAGCCAAAGCCCATTGGATTAGGGCAGTGTTCTCCAACCTTGGGTCCCCAGATGTTTTCGGCCTACAACTCCCAGCATGCCCCAGCCAGCTACGCTGGCTGGGGCATGCTGGGAGTTGTAGGCTGAAAACATCTGGGGACCCAAGGTTGGAGAACACTGGATTAGGGGCTTGTGAGTCAGGAATCCCTGAATCAGGGCTTCCAGAGCCCCCACACCTCAGAGGATTGAGCCCTCCACACCAGGGACTCAGAGCCCCATGATGACTTCTCAGTGCAAACCACTGAGCAAAACTGCTGAAGCTTCTGGTTTGTATAGCTACAGCAAGAAGTGCCAAACACAACATTGGCAAAACAGACTATCAGTTACGATATTCATTACACACACACACACACACACACACACACCTGCTATCCCCCCCTATCTGCATGATATTATGCAGGTGGAGCTATTTGATGCCATCTGTTCTAATTGCTTTTGACGTTATGAGGGAAATGTTGTTCTATCTTTTCCCCAATTAAAGTACGGTTTTTCTGACTTTCTTAATGGCACCCAAATGGAAATGTTGGGTGGGGGGGGGGAGGGAGGGAAACAGGCAGATAATGGGAAGCCTGTTGGTTTGTGCTGCAGGAAGAAGAGCAATCAAGATCACTCCAGTGCACCCAAAGAACTGCACTGACAGTCTCGACTACTGCTAGAGGTGAGATGAAAGTTATTTGGGGAAGAAATGTTTGTATTATTTCATACTGTATTATTTTATTGCATGCTGCTGCCCCCCTTTTAACAATCTCTCGGGGCAGTTTACGCAGTCATAAAACAATGTCCAGACTAAAACCTGGAGTAACAATGACAATATGAAGTGACACAGAGCAGAGAACGAAATCAGTTCAAAGCAATAAATTAGCAGGCAACAGTTAAAGACTACAAGATTTATTTATGTATTTATTTAAAAAAAAACCCTGTTTCAGTTACATGCTGGAAGGCTTGGGCAAATAAAAAAGCCTTTGCTGCCTAGCAGCACCAGAAACAAGCAAGCCTTTCCGGGGAAGAGAGTTTTGTATGTAGCAGTAGCAAGTCACCACTGAAAAAGGCCGCCTCTCTGGTTCACCACTGGCTGACTTTAGAAATCTGAAGTCTGATAAGGGGTTCTGATGAAGCATGGAACATTTGGACAGGCTCATGTGGGAAAATGTGGTCTTTTTCAATACAGACTGGCAGCCCACACAGCTATTTAAAAATTGTTGAGATATGATCCCTATTCCTGATCCCAGTGAGCAACCTTACAATTATATTCTGAATTAACTGAAGCTTTCAGTGTTTCAAAACCCCACATATGACAAATGGCAGTAGTCTAATCTGCAGGTTTCCAGAGCCGGGATATCCTTGGCCAGGCTATGTCCGTGAGGGTTTCAGTTGGTGCACCAGCTTCAGCAGGTGAAATGGTTTCTTGCCACAAAAGCCATTGGGGCCTCTAGTGGCAAAGCTGGTTCTTCCAGCAACTGCAAGCCGCACACCTGATCTTTCATGGGAGTGCAACTCCATCCAGAACAGGTTGGACACCACTATCCTGGTCAGCCAAATCACCCACCAACAGTACCTCAATCTTGACAGAACTGAGCTTCAGTTTATTAGTCCTCATCCACTTCCATTACCGTATTTTCCGGCGTATAAGGCGACTGGGAGTATAAGACGACCCCCAACTTTTCAAGTTAGCGAGCGAGATCTGAGACCCTGCCGCCGCCGGCGGAACCCCATCACCTACCTTCTCCGTGCCTGCGCCGCCGCTGCCGGCGGAACCCCACCACCTACCTTCTCTGCGCCTGTGCCGCCGGCGGAACCCCACCACCTACCTTCTCCGTGCCGCTTCCGGAGCCCCGCCCACGCTCTGTTTTGGCGGGAGGAACCAGGGCAACAGGGCTTAAACAGCCCTGTTGCCCTGGTTTCCCCCGGCCAAAAACAGAGCGCGGGGGTTCCGTCGCATCACTTCCTCTTCGGAGGCGGAGGCGGCCAGGGCAGGGGGAAGGTAGGTGGGAGTCCGGCAGTGGCGGCGGCGGTCGGGGAGGGGGTCGGAGGGGGGTGGTGGCGGCAGTCGGGGGGTGCAGCAGCGGCAGCAGCGGTGGCGGTCGGGGGGGTCCAGCGGCGGTTGAGCTAAGTGAGGCCTTTGGTTTTCCTTGCCTGTTTTAACATTTCATAGAAATGACCCGGCGTATAAGACGACCCGGCGTATAAGACGACCCCCGACTTTTGAACAGATTTTCGAGGGTAAAAAAGTCGTCTTATACGCCGGAAAATACGGTACTTATCGCAGCAATCAATTTAGCGCTGCCAGTACGGTGACCACTTACACGTCGCCCAAAAAAGAGGAAATCCATCACCAAAAAAGAGGACACCAATTTGCAGCTGCAAATGTATATGTATAGATGCATATTAAGACATAATAACTCTAATTTAAGTAGAAATACAATATATCTCACTATAGTGGAGAAGACTGACTAGGTGACCTGTGTGCTGATAGGCAACTTTAAGGCCCCTATTCTCCTTTATTGTGGTTCTTTGACTTTAGACCAGACTTGGACTGGACAGCCTATCAACTTTATTTATTTATTTATTTATTTATTATATTTTTAAATTGCCCATCTGGCCGGTCACCCAGCCACCCTGGGCGATGTACAATCAAGATAAAATACAATAAAACACCATTAAAACACAATTAAAACAATATAAGAGGTTTTTTTTTAAAAAAAATCCTAACCCACCCCATATTCCCGCCTGAAAAGACATGTTTTAAAGCCCGGCGGAAATTCATCAAGGAGGGGGCATGACGAAGGTCACTGGGGAGGGAGTTCCATAACTTGGGGGCTGCCACAGAAAATGCCCTCTTCCTAGTCCCCACCAGCCTGGCTGCTCTGCCTGATGGGACAAGGAGGAGAAGGCCGTCCGTGGCAGACCTTGTTGAGCAGCCTACTTGATGTTGCTGGAGGCGCTCCTTGAGATAAACTGGACCGGAGCCGTACAGGGTTTTAGAGGTCACCGCCAACACCTTGAATTCAGCTCGGCAAACAACTGGTAGCCAGTGCAACTAATCAGATACCCAGGTAGGAAGAGAACCAATTCCCAACCCAGGCAGCCTTCCAGGAGGATACCATAGTCAATGCTGAGAGGTTCCGGTGAATCAGCTTACTCCTCCTGGCCTACTATCAGTATAGGTCATCCACCAGGCTGCTTCAGTAGCAAAAAACAGGCCTGAAACCAGAATGAAGTGGATCCAGATAATCTACGAATGCCTGGAGTGCAGACTTTAGGGTTAAACAGGAAGCCTTGGGAGGGGATGAAAATTTTCATGAAAGCATACCCTTCCCTGATTTTCAGGAGGAATCAGGAGGAAGGGTTAAACAACCTCCTTTCATTTGCTGATTCTTCCCTGCAAATTCCCCACTGCCCCTACATTCAACCAGCAGACCCATTTTGGAGGAAGCCATGTTTTCCACTATAACATATAGTTCTGGTTTTAGGGATTGCAGCAAAACATGGGACAAGAAGCAGTCTCTTTGATTTTATTAGAGTTACATAAATTTGATTTGAAATTAGTCTTTCATTACTCATCTCCTACAAAGTCATGAACATGACCTCATTTGTTCAAAAATTAGTCATGTAAGCAAACCAACAAGCCTTTGGATGTCTTTTCAAAAACTCAAAACACTCAGACAAGAAATCTCATTTACTATCATGTGCCCTGTTGCTCCTAATTGAGGGGTGTGTTTTTTTGTTTTTTTTTGGTTTGTTTTTTTCATTAAGCAAGGAGTACAGGATGGCTGACTTCTTTTAATCTGCCTAACATTATCTCATGACGATAGTGCTCTTGCGGAAGGGGAGGCATTACATTAATCCTATAAGTGCAACCTTATGCTTAGAGGATTATCATATGAGTGGAACACTTCAACACTTGTTGGAGCCAAAAGGAAAATGATGGCCTCAGCCGATGTGATGCAATATTTGTTTGGAGAGTTTTAAACTGAAAGCATCGCTATCGGGCCAGTATTCTCTTCGCTTGCTAATCATAATAAAGCATCCCTGGTAGTTGCTCACTTACTGTCTTTTACTTTAGCATAATCAGAATGTATTGCTATTTGACACATGCCCCGTCCCTCACCTGCCCCTACACTCATTGAGCATGCAAAGTGTATGCAGTTCATTGCAATTGTGCATTCTACCATGAAAGTAAGAAATGCTTCTAATGAAGCAAAAGACTTTGCTTGCCTTAACTCACTTTGACCCTCTATCATGAAGCTGGTATAGCATGATTCCAGAGACCACATTTTCTTTCTTTCTTTCTTATATTTTAATTCACCCAATAACCAGCGTTCTCTGGGTGTGGATTACAAACAGTTCAAAGGCTAAAATGCAATATACCGTAAACAGTTAAGAATATAAAATCCAGTGATCGCTTGCTTCAAGATATTTAACTCAGAGCCAGTGTGGCGCAGTGGTGAGAGTGTTGGACTGGGACTCGGGAGATCCGGGTTCTAGTCCCCGCTTGGCCATGAAACTCACTGGGTGACTTTGGGCCAGTCACTGACTCTCAGCCTAACCTACCTCACAGGGTTGTTGTGAGGATAAAATGGAGAGGAGGAAGAGGAGGAGGATTATGTAAGTAACCTTGGGTTCCTTGCAGGAAAAAAGGCGGGGTATAAATATAATAAATAAATAAATAAAATAAGTTAAAAAGAAAGTAAGGAAGACCCCAAAATTATATTTAATTGAGGCTGGTTTGCGCTAAGCACGCTGTAGAGCAGGTCACCACCACGAGATCGGAGGACCCAGCTGTCTTGTCCTTTCCTGAAATGAGAGTGTTGAAGGGTGTCCCATCTTACTCACTTTGCTGCTTTCCTCTACCATGATGTGCCAGTCATTCAGAATAAAGAAGATGCTCTTTCTTCACCTCATACAAGAGTCTGCTTTCAATCTCAGCCTCCTGTCTATTGAGTTTCAGGCCTGGTTTTTGCTACTCAGGTGGCTGAGACTGGGACAGGAATTCACCTCATGAATTTATATCAGAAGAGACATTTGAAACAGGGATTTTGTAGGTCACAGTTCAGTTGCTTACAGTGCAATCCTATGTACAATTACCTGGAAGTAAATGCCATTGAAACCAGTGTATATGATTGTCCTGTTAGCAGGGATGTTGAAGAGTCCTTGGTCTCGAGTCACGAGTCGAGTCTCGAGTCCCATTAAAAATATTGGGACTCGAGTCCGAGTAGAGTCAGAGGGGGGACTCAGTCCGACTCACGAGTCGAGTCATCGAGTCGGAGTCCCCATCCCTGCCTGTTAGTCACTCTACCCTATACTCACCCTCATGCTTACCTACAGTGAAGAAGCCTCTGGTCCTGGGCTGACTATTGGATCCTCCTGGACAGGAAGGAGTATAAGAGAACTTCTTGTTACATTTAAGGCTTACTTGAGCAACAAGGTATTCTTGAGCTCTGGTATGAGTGTTACCATATCCTTTGGTTATCCTTCAGGCCTGACTTGTTCTTTGGTCCTGACTTCTGTCTTGCGCCGTGCTCCTGGTTTGTACAAGTTACATAATACATTTAGGGTGGTAAGCTGATGCAAATTCTTACTGTAACTATGTCACTCCCACTCACCTAAACAACTATCCGAAGGCTCAAATCACCACTGGATTATAGATGAAGATATTTCAGTTATTCCTAGTACTTAGAACTTCACGGTAGAGTTTTTTTTTTTCTAGTCCAGCTGGATTTGGGATATGGTCAACTCAAAATAGAGCAGATTTGGGATCCTTAACCTTCATCCGAGGAAGACTTGTCTCCTGGCCCAATGGAGATGCATGTGTGAAACATTTAGAAAGGAGCTGATGCCCTCCCTGACAACTGTCTATGCTTACCCAGGGTAGTCTGCATCAAACTTAACACTGTAGTACAGGGATTCTCAACCAGGGGGGAATTCCTCCCAGGGGGGATTTTAGGGTTTCAAGGGGGGGATTGGGACCACAGACTCAAACTGTTGGAATACTGATCTTTCTACAAATTGCAATGCTACAGGTTGTACATAATCTACAGGACATCACACCTTATTGTATGGCACAGATTATCTATGGAAATATTCAATTTATAGTTATTATATATTATAGGCATATTATTTGGAATGCAACTTTTGAGTCAGACAATCTTGGAAAGGGGGGAATGACATTCTGACATATGGTGAAAAGGGTGCATGGGGCAAAAAAAGTTGAGAACCACTGCTGTAGTAGATCAAATAATTCACTATAACCAATTTGGACCTTTCTTTGCACAGGTACAAATTATGTGTCCCCATTTTAGCAGCTTCTTGCTCTGCGTCAAGAGATAAATGTGAATGTTCTCTCTATAACCATGTTTACATTCAGAACGTAGTTTGTGGTAACAGTTGCATGTCTGCACATCTAAAAGCTGAACATGTGCCTCCTGAAAATGTGCTTCCATATGCAAGGTAGTATGTACATGTGAATTTATAGGCATTTACAGCAATACCTTGGATTGCAAGCATAATTCGTTCCGGAACTGTGCTTGTAATCCAAAACACTCTTATATCAAAGCAGGTCTCTGGTGGGCATGAGCGGGGCCGATTTCGGCCCGCTACGCCCACTCGAGGCGAGCGGTTACATCCCTACGTAGTATTGCAAGACGTCGCTTTTTTATCAAGTCAAAATTTATTATTATTTTTTGCTTGTCTTGCAAAACGCTCTCAGACCAAGTTACTTGCAATCCAAGGTATTACTGTAATCAATGCCACAGTCACTTTTGGAAATAAAATACATGCATTTAATTTTAAATAAAAGTGTACATTGCTGCTGCATTGCCACCCTGCAAAATGCTCAGTCTTTATGGAACCCCCCCAAAAAAACATTGGGGTAAATGAGGGGGGGAAAACATATTTATTGTAGTCCATTGCATTTTGGACCCTAATGGTCCTTCATTAGGGAATTTCAGAAAGAAGAAAAATTAAAATATGAGTATGCTGACTCTTCCTCCTCCTACGCAGCAGGACCTGTCAGGGTGGGGGCTCACTTAAGGCCCTGCGGGATGGATGGGGTAGCCTGGCAGGTCAGACTAGAAGTTCTTCATCCCTGTTTTAGTCCAAGAATAATTCTAGTGGTCTGCAGCATTCATAGTTAATGCTTTTGCAGAAGCATACGGAAAACTTGGTCTCTCACTTAACATCAAAAAAACCAAAGTGCTTCATCAGCAAGTGCAAGCTAACCCTTTGGTGATGCCATCTATCCAGCTTGGCGGGACAATACTGGAGAATGTCGATCATTTTCTCTATCTTGGCAGCTATCTTTCTGTTACAGCTAACATCGACAGTGAAATCCAGCATCGTTTGAGCTCCGCAAGTGCCGCGTTTTCTCGAATGAAACATAGAGTGTTCGAGGATCGGGATATTTATAAGAAGACCAAAACACTGGTTTATGAAGCCATTGTATTGCCAACATTATTGTATGCCTGCGAAACATGGACTATCTATAAACGTCACCTCCAACTCCTTGAAAGATTTCATCAACGTTGCCTTCATAGTTAAGGATATGGAAACAAGTAACATGGGCATGAGCTTTGTAGTTTCCATTTTGTATAAGAAAAAAACTAGCAAATGTCATAAGGCTGGCATGTCCTTAGCTGGACAGCATCGAGGAAAAAAGTGGTGAAATTGTACCAAATAAAATATTCTAGCACTATGACATATATATATATATATATATATATATATATATGACATCCATAAGTAACTTTGGAATAAGTCCAGGCGATGTATCAGAGATTTATCTTTTGCCGAGAAACCACTCTGTAAGCCATTAAACATGAGCCGCATTATAATTTCTAGCAATAAAAGTTAAATGTCACCAAATCACTGTGGCATTTGTTTTTATCTTTGGGAATAAAATAAGTGCTAGTACTTGAAGAAAACTTGATTATAATCTAGTAGAAGCACTTCCCTTGCAGATTGTGTGTGTAATTTTTGCTGCTGTTGGTCATTTGTAATTTGTCTCTGCTTTTCAGTTGGGTGAAGGCCACTACAATTAATTGTATTTATCTATACCTATACAGAATGGTCAAATTGTGCTAGGCATGCTATAAACACAATGGTTTGGGTCCAAAGGATCATGAATGGAACTCTTGTTGGTAATGGAGTTTTCCCAGGAACTACACACACACACACACACACACACAAACTGAACCCTTAAAAATCTCCCCAAAACTGAAGAAATCTCCCCCTCCCTCCATTTTCACCAGCTGGGCAATGACAGTGAGGAGCGGGATTTCACAGCAGCCTTAAAAGTAAGGAATCCTGATGCTACAAGAAGATTCAGCTTAAAATCTAGTGCTGTCAAGCGCTAACACATCATAGTAGAACACAGGAGGGCCTTCTTGGGTCAGATGAGAGAAATGGTGCAAGACTGCAGACCAGATCTTCATCATGGAAAGCTGCAAGAGTTGAAAAAGACCCACATGATGATCTTCATATTCTCTCCACAGTGAAAGCACCTTGGAAAGTAGCCACAGACCCAATAGAAGCAGATGAAGCAGAAGATCCAAATTATCCCGAGGGAACAGAAAGATTTAGCAAAGAATGTTCATGATGCTATGAAAATGAATGAGCTGAAAAGTTTCAGCAATGTGTGCAAGACAAAGGAGGGTCTATTCAGTGTGGCGTAGTGGTAAGAGTGTTGGACTGGGACTCAGGGGATCTAGGTTCTAGTCCCCGCTCGGCCATGAAACTCACTGGGTGACTTTGGGCCAGTCACTGACTCTCAGCCTAACCTACTTCACAGAGTTGTTGTGAAGATGAAATGGAGAGGAGGAGGAGGAGGAGGATTATGTAAGCCGCCTTGGGTTCCTTGCAGGAAAAAAGGCGGGGTATAAATATAATAAATAAATAAATATAATAAATAAATAAATAAAGGCCATCATTCTGAAAGGAGACAAGCCACCCTTTGTGAAGGCTGCAGTCTTTAGGTGGCAGATGTAGAGTGGCACCTTATGATGGGCTTGCCACCTGTTCCTTATTTCAAGGAATGGCTCCTTGTTCATAAACATTTCTTTGTGAGATACACAAAGCAAATCTATAACCACACAAAGCAAATTTAATGGACTGATTGATAACAACAGCAGGTACATAGGATTTAAGGGGTCAGAGCCCACCATTTCCTTATTTCTGTCAAGGACATACTAGATGCAAGATTTATTTGTTTTTAGCTCTTGCATGGCTTAAAATACATAAATAAATAAATAAATAAATAGCAGAGGGGAAGTGGAATGGACTTAATGAGGGGAGGAGGAGGAGGTAACCTGGGTTGGGACTATGACATGGGGAAGGGGAGTGTAACTGTTTGCCCCCATCATGGTTCTGATTTGTATTGGGGGGCAAACTTGCCAGTTGCAATGGGAGGGAAGCTCCCATTGGCGCAAGTGGGAGCTTTCTTCTCATTGCAAACCTAGGTACCATGCTTGTGGCAAAGGGTTAAAGCCCCCAGGGCCGGTGCTACCATTAGGCCAACTAGGCAGCTGCCTAGGGCACAGGGCTAAAGGGAGCGCCAGGAGCATAGGGCTGGAGGGAGGGATCAAGTGGGAAGGGGGGGGCGCTAAATATCTGAACTTGCCTAGGGCACCAAACTGCCTTGCACTGGCCTTGAAAGCCCCCCTCCCCGTATGCCATGTTCCAGATCCACTTTGGACTACTAATTAAAAACAACTGCCAGGCTAGGACTAAAGATGTGAATAACTTGTTTGCCCCTCAAAATTCTTCAAGCAGAAGCCTTCCAATAGGCTCACCCACTTCAGCATTACAGTTCCCTTCAAGTAACTCTTTAAAGAGCTACTTGAAGACCGGTATGCCCTGAGAGAAGGCAAAAGAGAAGATGCCCATGCCATCAGCTCCTGAAGAAAGCCCCCAGTGGCCCCTCAAAGGTATCATCAGGTCAAGACACGAGGTTGTCCCACTGCTTGCCCGGTATAATTGCATCCATTAGATTGCAGCATTCAGTGTAATAATTATTTTTTGTTATGCATATCAGTGTGATTATGGGTGTATTTCAGCATAGACAGTAGCATAAGCAATGAAGAATATTCTGGAACAATAAAGCTAATGCCAACATCTGGTGAGGTTTCTTTGCTTGCTCAGGAGAGAAGCAACTTGGTTACTTCAGCAGCCATGCACATGGCATTTACTGTGCTTGGGACAGTTTGGGAGAAGCAGTTATACTTTGTAGTCAGAGAGATCATCTCTAAAGTCTGTACAGGAGTGCCGAAAGGCCTAAATATTAGTTCTCTCAGCAGGTGGCTGAGGGATTCTTTACAGAGATTCCTAAGACCTGGAGAAGAAAGATAAATAGTCAACATCTGTTCTCATTAACATTTACTTCTTTCCCTCAGTGAGGCATTTCATTAATAAACTCAATTGCACAGCTGAGTGCCTCTGGGTACAAGCACATGTGTTTTGGAATTTCAGCAGTTCTCAGCCAATCGTGCCATTCATGTAACGTCGAATCATTCCCTCCAGCCTATCAGACTGTTTCAAAGTGATTGATCCAAAACTAGGTCAATCATCTCAATGTTCCTATGCTATTACATTTCCTTCTTCTTGCCTGCCTGTCTCGTCACCTTGACTGATAAGGCTATGCCTCTCTGTACTACTTTACTCTCCGATAAATGTGCAGACTAGCCTGGACTACTAGGTCTCCTGCTCGACTGTGAAATGTTGTGCTTTCATTTATTTGTGCCTGAAGGAACAGAGGAGTGTGTCTGAAGCTCAGATTCGTTTATAGAGAGGTTTTCATTATCTGATTGGCCCACACAAACTTTTTTTCTGCTTGAAGGAAGCCGCTGTGATGGGTCAGGCTACATGCGCTGGCACTTTGTGAAGCACAACCTATATAACGTGCAAACAGCTGTGGGGAAGTTAGCCTTCTGGAAAATATCCTATGGCAAGATAAAGGCAGTCAGGGTAGTTCAAACTCAAACTCACAACCACAGCAATGTATAAAGGGATAAAACCAAAGCAGTCAGTAAGAACCATCGAAATTAACTTACTTGGTTCCATTTACATATCTCTGAATGTGATTTTTCGTCGAAATGTGGCATATTTTGCAGTATAAAATGATGAGATGCTGACACACTGAGATGGGATTTGAACCTGGGTTTAGTCTGTCACAATGGCCCCATGCAGGCATTTGCCTGAATGCATGAGGGCTTAAAGTGGGTAGACGGTCAAGGCACTCTGGCCGTGCCCCCACTATGTCTCCGGTTATGTTGTCAAATCAGCAAGGTCTGAATGGTAGTTCTACTCACATTTGCTTGAACCTGTGTATAACTTTCCACAGATTCGGGAACCCTGGTAAGGCAGGGTTCATGATTGTCCTGCTGCATAGGAGGTTGAAGAGTCAGCATGTCCAAATTTGAAATTTTCTTCTTTCTGAAATTCCCTAATGAAGGACTATTAGGGTCTGAAACGTATTGAACAACAATAGATTTTATTTATTTTTTAATGGGACTAATAAGATCATGAAAAGAACACAAAGGTAATGAAAACCTGATCCTCAAATTTCTCTTTCTGGCAGAAAGATAGACATAAAGAAAGAACACAGGATGGAGATCGTAGGGATGAGTGAGAATCTCATTTCAGTTTGGGTTTGATAAGAATTTACCGAAATTCGCAAAGTTCTCCATACTTGGGACAAAAAGAACTTGGGATTTAAAAAAAATCAAATGTGGGAGAAACCAAAACTGACACATTCGTCCATCTAGGCCCAGGGCTTTGAGTGCTTTGCTCTTAAAAGTCTGGGTTTCCATCCCTGTGTATTCAAATGTGTTAATGCTTAACTAGGGCTGCTACCACTTTTTTCTGATAGGCTCCTCATTATCAGCTATATGGCATGCAGAAACATCATGACCCTCTCCATGCTGGGAATAGCATTACTTCTTGAAATTGGTTGATACAGCTGGGTAAGAATTTCATTTCAGCGCATTTTTGATTAAAAACAACAACAAAATTTACAAAGTTCTTCATATTTGGGTGAGAAAGAACTTGAGACTTTAAAAAGTTTTGAATTTATTTATTTATTATATTTATACCCCACCTTTTTTTCCTGCATGAAACCCAAGGCAGCTTACATAATCCTCCTCCTCCTCCTCCTCCCCTCCATTTTATCCTCACAGCAACCCTGTGAGGTAGGTTCGGCTGAGAGTCAGTGACTGGCCCAAAGTCACCCAGTGGGTTTCATGGCCGAGCAGGGACTAGAACCCGGATCTCCCGAGTCCCAGTCCAACACTGGGCAGAAAGTGAATTTGGCAGAAAGTGAAAATGACAGATTTGCCTATCCCTGTGAAGGTGAACTCCTAGAACCTCCTGCTTTCAAACCATACAAGAGATTATTCAGACCTTACCGTGGCGATGTGGAACATTGTTTCTGTGTGGCCAAGGTCCATATAGCTATGGTAATGTTTGGACTGAGCTTCCTATGAAGTCCAGCCAGATTGCATGTACCCACACCCTAGGAAGGTGCAGCAAAGCCATGGGTCACAAAACCAAGGGCTTGTTGCTGGCATTAGGTGCAACATTCAGATCTTCTCAGGTTTTGATTGGGCTGAACGTTTCCAAATATGACTTGAAAAACAGATGTGGTATAGATTCTGTGTGAAACATAATTCAGAATTTGGCAAAGGAAGTAGGACAGTGATGGCGAACCTTTTTGAGCCTGAGTGCCCAAACTGCAACACAAAACCAACTTATTTATTTCAAAGTGCCAACACGGCAATTAAACCTGAATACTGAGGTTTTAGTTTTAGAAAAACAACTCATACAGTTGTCTGAACTAATTAACATCTTTTGTCTTAAAAGAAAAACACAATAACAGTTTTCAATGATACAAACAGTTTTTTGTTGGGAAAAAAAATCAACTCAAAAAATTATTATAGTACTACATTGTACACATAGCCTGAAGGGAATTTATACAAACTTTTTAAATAATTAGGCACATGTATTTTTGGATAAGGGATTCTCAACTTGTAATATGATTATATGCCAGACTGAAATTGTATGGGGCAAGCTTTACCCCGGGTCCTTTCCCTGCTTCTACAGGTGTCAGATTAGTAAAAGTAAAAGTCAACCTGTACTAGGATGAGCAAGATAAACAAGAAAACTAAACGTGCTTAACACATTTCAAACACTTTATGTCTTGGACTGCAAACACTGCATTAGGTAAAAGTTTGCATTGGGCATGCTTTTGCACAATTAATGTGATTTTTGCTATTGCATGCTGATAATTTGTCAAACCTTGGCTCATACTCCGTTAGTTTGAGAGCAACACATGCAGCACTCAGGTCAACTGTTGGGGCTTTACATCCAAGCCATCCTCTGTGCATAATTCTTCAAAATCTTTTAAATGTGATAACAATGTAGAAAAGAATTCTGTAACAGGAATTCTAGAATAAAATCATTCTGTTCCACACTGTGAGAAAGAACAAGATTATTAGCGTTTTGCAGAAGGGGACAGTCTTTTCACGATCTGGTGACCAATGGCTCGAGTGCCCACAGAGAGGTCCCTGCGTGCCAGCTGTGGCACCCGTGCCATAGGTTCGCCATCACTGAAGTGGGAGAAGGTAGTAATATGGGCATGAGGTTTGTCTGGTTTTTGAACAGTGAGTCCACACAACCCTCATAGGAGGGGGAGAGCTACGTTCAGCCTTCCTCCAGCTTTACTCAGAAGATGACTACATAGTGCATTATGGTGTCATTAAATTGGACAAAATTTATTTGTTCTATCAGCAGAGGGCATCAGTAATGCACAACAGCTGAAGCATCTGTGACCTGTTATAAAATTTACAAAGTTTTAGGACCACTGCTTATGCCAGTAACATGTGTACCCTGTGCTGCTGTGATTATAAATCCTATTGACCCAAGTTCTTCTCTGAATGAATTCTCACAGTCTAGCTTCATAAACTGGTATCTCATGTTGAAGTTAAACAAAAAGCACCCAGCCCAACTGTCCATGTTCGGTCATAGCTTGGTCTCTTCTGGTTTTGCTGTTACTATGTTGCCATGTCAGGAGAACTACAGGATATGAATCAATTCCATAGTATTTATTTTGGTTTTTAGTACATGCTGATGATCATGATAAATGGCCAAAGTAAAGAAAATGTTAAGTTGTATTGAACCAAATTGGGAGAAGATTGTAGTGGAACTTCCTGAAAACATAAAAATCTGCTTTAGCACCAAAAATGTTTTCCCCATCATCATGCAGGCAGATGACCCAAATAACCTATGCAGATGTCATCAGTTAACCCTAGTGCAGGTCAATGGATAACAGATCTATGCTAATGTAACCCAAAATGTTATAAGATGCATAACAGCAAAGTGAGTCAGGTTTAAAATGGGGATTAAATTTGGCTTGAGCCTCTCGTCCCAAGAACTCTGTGGTTTCTTCACACACTTTAGACAAAAATGTAAAAATCCTCAATGCTGAAATAATCTTATGCAGTTTAAAGAGCAATCCTATGGTCCCGAGAGAGCGTCACAGGGACCATAGGATTCTTCGGAGTCCCCCCTCCGAGGCCATAGACACTGCTACAACCTTGGAGTTGGAAGGGGGACTCTGGTATCCAGTCCCTTGCTCTGCCCTGCTCCTCACAGCCCCTGTGGAAAGAACTACAGTACATCGGCTTCTTCCCGACGTTGCAAAAGCAGCCTCGGAGAGGTCAGAAAGGGGACATGCTAGTGGGCGGGGAGCAGAGGGGAGAGGAGACGATACAACAAATCCTGTGGCCTCTTCAGCCCCAGTCCTGCCCCCACCAGCGTGCCCTTTCTAGATGGGCTCAGAGGCCCATCTAGAGAAAAATGCAAAACATAGAGGATGGAGAGTTGAACATTGCCTCCGTCGCTCCTCTCGCCCTGCTAGCAGCAGCCTGGCAGGACACTGGATACATGGGACGTCTTCCTCTTATTCAAAGTCTGAACGTGATAGCAAGACAGAATCCTCCCATATTGAATCAGAGAGAAAAGGAAAGCCTACAAAATCAGACAGGGAAGAAAAAAGGACTTCAGAAAGTGATGAATCAGAAAGGTGCTCTCCAAAGAGACATCGGAGGGGAGCATCCCATTCTAAAGCAGAGAGCAGTTTGAATACATGGAAGCCTCCAGGTTTGGAGGCTTCCATCTCACGAAGATGCAACCCATAGGATCCCTGATTAATCTAAAACAGGCTAAAGAAGTTATTTTCTTACAAATGATTCAAGCAATAATATTAACACACTTCAATATATGCTCACTACCCACCGCCTACTGTTTTTACAGCAGGTCCATAATCAGGAAGAAAAGATAATCCAAATAAAGTATCCCACGAATATGAAGGAAATAAATCCAAAATGGAATGTGAACAACTATCACTGTAATCCACAGAGCAAAAGGGAAACAATATATATTTTATTTTAAGTCTTGCCCTGAATTGGTGGCCTTGTCTACAGATAACTGTTGCCGTGGGAATCAGACCACTGTGAGTCACATTCAAACAGCTAAAATGCTTCCAAGTTCACCTTCAGCTTTCCCATGATGATTACTGTATGTGTAGGGATGGCCCCAAATGCTCCAGGGATGGCTCCAACTCTTGTTTCTCAAAATCTTTCTACCTACTCCAGACAGGCTGAAGTTTTTCCTGCAGTCTTCAAAGATAAGGCCTGATTTATACAGGAGGATGTAGCCTACTGGAAAAGACTTTCCATCTGTGCTCTCTGCTATGTAATACTGAAGTAGACTTGCCATGTGGGCTCTCCCACTTAGCACACACCAACAGTTGATGTCCCGGACAGGCGTTAGCGCTATACACAGTGCATGTAGGAAGTCATTTAAATGTCACCAAATGCTTATGGAGAGCTGACAGTCCACATACTGGATAAATTAGGCCTTAAATTGCTTCACGTACTTTGTACTTTCTAGCCCCTGAGCTCTCAGAAGAACCATTCAACTGTCAGCCAACTTGAAATGTGCCCTCTTTTACAGAGGACATTCCTCTATCTGGCTCAGCGTGGAAAGCTAAGCAGGGTCAGGCCTGGCGATTACTTGGATGGGAGACCCCCTCCTCTAGTTTCCTGCACTGAGCAGGGGGTTGGACTCGATGGCCTTGTAGGCCCCTTCAAACTCTATGATCTATGAAATCTATCTGAAGGGCTGCCAGAGGGCTGTCCTTTATTTTAAGGTATCCTCTATTTGAAAGTGTCTTCTATCTGAAGGGCTGTCCTGTCCAATTCTGGTTTAAATATAAAGGGCCAAAAGAACTGTGGCCCTTCAGCACCTGGATTGCAGAGTGATCAGGCAGGCACCTGGGTCACCTGGTCACAGTCTTCCACACTATGTTGAGCTGTACTGGATTTCTATTTAAATTATAATATTTTTTTCTAAATATGCACCTATACATATAAATTAACACATGTAATTTTTATGCAAATAGTACCCTTTTGTCCTCTTTTTGGGTGATGCATTCATAACTGGCTACACTAGCCCCTCTCCTTGGATGGAACCTTACACAGATTTGCCTGCTGGCAGCTTACAGTGCACTGGCAAAGAACGAACCCTTCCCATGGCATCAACATGGGCAAAAATGATGTATTGGGGGGTTTAGTAATTCAATGCAATTCATTTGTTTGATTTAGCAGATGATTCTGTACAGATGCTCTACTCAGGCATTCATGTCAGTCAGTCGCTGCATCCTGTGTTAGCCAAAGGTTATATTTGTCTTCCAGTGGTCTATGATTAGCTGCTGCGAGTTTTGGGGAGGGTGGGTGAGAAAATTCAACATTATTCAACTCCAACATTTTGAACAACCCAGCAATAAGAACTTCAGCTTTAGGGTAAAAGAGGAGACTAATTTAGGAGCTTTCATGTACAGTAATCCCATTAAATATGCAGATCATTCCACATCATTGGAGGGAATAGAAAAGCCACTCAACATTCTCTGCATTGCAGGAGAAAAACCAAAAGTGTTGGACAAGCTTTGTCTTTGAAGGAATCAGATCCTCTCCATTACTGAACTGCTTATTATGGAACCCCAGATAAGTTTCCAAAGAGCCCCAGACTTCCCTACAATGCTGCGTGAAAAACACTGCACCACAGAGCAAATTCATGATGTTCCAGAATGGTTATGAAAAACATATTTCAGAATTTCCAGAACGATTGTGAAAAATGAAACTGCAACAACAACACACACACGTTTCTATGAAACAACTTATCCTAAATGGTTCCTTTTAAAAAAGCATACTTGTTTTTGCTCTTTGCTGCCCCCAGAAACTCATTTTCTTTGAAATGGATAAAGTTGAAATTGAAAGCAGCACTAGGGGTTGCTTACACACACACACACGAACACACACACTTCAGTTCCCATTAGGTTTTCTACTTATTGCTGCTCACACCTTTCTATTTGTTCAAAGAGTATTATAATAAATTATATTTGTTCATATTGTTTGTTCATATTGTTCATGAATAAAAAAAAACTTATTATGGACAAAGCTCTTGAAATATGAATAATCCATAAAAATTATGAATGGATGGCATCTCTGCAGAGAAGCCTTCCACGGTTTGTTCTGGCATATTGCCACCTTCTTCTACAAAAACAGCAAAGACTGATCAATATGTATGGCATAAGCCTTTTGTGGACACTAGAGCCCAGTTCAGGCATTTGCCTGAACATGTGAGGGCTTAAAGCAGGAAGAGTGTCAGGGCATTGCTGTCTCAGTTCAGACCTTGCTTAGAATCGGCGAGGTCTGGCAGGGAGCTCTACTTGTGTTTGCTTGAATATGATGGAAATTATAATATTGCCTGCTTAAATCAACGAGGTAATGTAACCACTAGTTAGAGTGGGAGGAAAGGGTTAATTGAACAATCCCCAGGGTGCATGTTTTCTAACCCCTCCTCCCTACTTCCAGCCTCTCTGTGGCCAGCTCTCTCTTCCTCTCCAGCACGATGGACACACGCATATGAATAAACGGACTGTAAGTAAAACGAATAAATGTCTTTCTTAGTTTTAAACCTTGTGTGGACAATCCATTCCTTTTAAGAGCCTTTTAGCAGGGTTTAGCAACCCACGTGGTGATCACCAGTTTCAATAAGCAGGCTGCGCATAAGGAGGAAAAATCTGCTTCGGCCTTACCAGTATAGGACCGACTCCTTCCCATATCCTCCAACAGAATATGAGTAGAACTCTGCATGATCGGGAACCCAGATCAGGTGGTGTCCGCGATAATGCAGGGAGTGCTACTTGCATTCAAGCAAACGCAAATAGAGCTCCCTTTCAGACCATGCTGATTCAACACAGCAAGGTTGAAACTGAGGGGGTGGGGCCAACACACTGGGAGATGTAGGGGGCGGAGCCAGTATGCACGGCGGCCCTGATCCTCTACCCACTTTAAGCCCTCACGCGTTCAGGCGGATGCCTGAACTGGGCTTAAATTACAGATGAATCCAGTTATCCAAATCTATCACCACCACCTCGCTCTCAAATTGCAGTCGAATTTGGGTTTCAGCCCCAACAACTAAATCTGTTTGAGACGTTGCCGAGGAAAATGTCATTCCACAGACTAGAATCTGAGAGTGTGGTTTTGGATTTGCGACACGTTAGAAGAGTTGAGTTCTATTAATAGTAATGTACCTGAACTTTGGAATGAGGGAATTTAGAGAACGAACTTTCCCCGTTTGCAATTTATGGCTTGTTACAAGCAGAGCCCCAAATCACCCAGTTCAGGCACCCCCCTTTCCTTTCCGTTTGAAACTTACCTGGTGGCAGCACTGGCCCAGCCCACTGCCAAAATAGAGAGCATGCCCCATCAAAAATGAGGTCACAAATGGGAATAGAATCTGCACATGCTAATTGTATGTACCTATGCATGTTTACACATAATTATTTGTATTTAAGTTTTACAGAAGGCAAATCAATTAATTCTCCATCTAAATTGTGCCCCAAAATTCTTAAATTAACTTTCACCCCATCTCAGATTCAGTTCTCTTGTTCAATGGATTTACTCCCAGATGATACAGATCCTGCTCCAAAATCAGTTTCCCTTCAGTTATAATTACCCCCTGAACTCAGTCATCAGATCATTACCCCACTCCAAATCAAACTAAATTCAACATAAATTGGAAGGGTCCACAACGCAATACCTTTCTGGTAGTGAAGGGCTACCAGTAAAGGCTATTTGAGTTCAATGGTACATACTCCCAGCTACATGTATAGGATTGAGGCCTAATTGGACCATGTCTATGTGTCCATGTTTTATACGAAGGCTACAAAATGTTACACCTAATTTTTATTATGCTTTAAGCAAGGCTAGGTTTTGAGAAATCTCATTTTCTGGTTCATACCTCTAAATTCTTCATTTTGTGTGACTCACTTCCCACCCCATCATCCATTTGTTACTCCTCAACCAAAAGAAGCAGACAGCTCTTTTTTTTATTTACTTAATAGCTTTGTAACCTGCTTTTCAAGGTAAAATATTTCCCTTCCGTCTTTCCATTTTCCCAGCAGCCTCCCTCCCTCTTTCTCTCCCCATACACTCACTCTCTCTCACTCCGACCCACCCCCATACGCACACACCATTCATCCATCATCTCTATACACGTACGCGTCCGTCTGTCCCCACTTGCCACCATGGCCTGTATGAACAGCACCAGGGCAGGCAGAGAGCTGCAAGATTGGGGGAGGGTGAGTTTGCCACCTCCCCTGCTGTTGCAAGTTCAGAAGCAGTAACCACACCACACCACCACTCCTCGTCTCTTCCATTCTTTAACACACCCTCTTCACCCCAGAGCTTTCTGGGATTTGCAGTTTGGAAGGTGAGAGAGAAAGATAGAGGGAAAGAGAACCCCAAACCAAACCAAACCAACTTCCTCCCTTCCTTTGCTCATTAATCCCTAGAGTGAACCAGTAACTTAACAGTGGGATCAGAATGGGAGCTGCTGTCCAGTCCACCACCTTGTCTCATCTCCTGTATGTCCAGTATAGGATATCTAAGAACCCGGTGGTTACCCAGTTAGCCCTTGAAATAGCAAGCAGTCTGATAGAACTGTTCACCTAGCCACCCGAAGACCAATGGAAACCATAGTTTCCCAGGGCTTCTGGGTCTTCACTAAGGACTTAGTCCCCTTGGAAACTATAATTCCCAAGAATCCTGGACCCAGGAACATGCTAAACTGTATTCTGAGCACCAGTTCCCCAAGTCTCCTGGTCTTACTTAAGATCCAGAATCTGAGGGAAACTACAGTTTCCTTATTCTTGTGTTCAGAATGCTTGTTGCAACAAGGCAAGAGTAGCAGCCCTTTTCATTGCAGCTTCCAGGTATTTTTTATTTATTTATTTATTTATTATATTTATACCCCGCCTTTTTTCCTGCAAGGAACCCAAGGTGGCTTACATAATCCTCCTCCACCTCTCCATTTTATCCTCACAACAACCCTGTGAGGTAGGTTAGGCTGAGAGTCAGTGACTGGCCCAAAGTCACCCAGTGAGCTTCATGGCCGAGCGGGGACTAGAACCCAGATCTCCCGAGCCCCAGTCCAACACTCTCACCACTACGCCACGCTGGCTCTCTTTTGGGGGAAGAAAAAAGGAAGCTTGTGAAAGGAGGCTAGTGAAGGGGTCAGGCAAGCCTCCAGGCTTTTTCATGTTCCTCAGCACGTGAAAGGTGATTGGGGAAGAGTTTCAGGCAAGACCTGCAGCTCAGAATGAGTCATATAAATAACTTGGGGCCACATTACTTTAGGGCCACATTGTATATAATTTTGTTTGGGTATTATGAGGCTAATTTCCTCGGCTGTGGTTGCTCGAACCAAAAGCCCAAAAGTTGAGGCCCTGGTGCCAGTAAGTCTACAAAAGCAGAGGAGGTAAATGGAGTGGGTTGGAGGTTGAACAGATGGCCAGGGAGGGACTGTCAAGGTTCCACTACTGCAAGGACCCCTTGATCTGCCCTTTGGGAGATCTCTGCCTCTTCCCAAAGACCCAGTCCTTTGCCTGCTTCCCCCAGTAACGTGGGTGTAGGCTGTAGGCGTGTGAATAAGTCACTCCAAACTCCAGGGTACACAACAAACTTTACTTATAGTATCAGGGAAATTACTTAATAGAATGGTTTTAAATCAAAAGCAGGTATGATAAAATAAAACAAACAAACAAACAATGTTCTCTAGTTTCACTTCAGTCTACCTAATTCCTGTGCAGTCAGCCAGCCAGCCAGCCAGCCAGCCAGCCAGCCAGTTTCTCTTTCTTTCTTTCTCTCTCTCTCTCTGCTTCTCTCTGCTGTTTCTCTCTGCTGCTTCTAGCTCTCTCCCAGCACACACTCTCTGACTGCTAGCTGACCACACCCCACATATATAGTCTTCCCAGGACTGGAAGGTTATGACCATGTGACCTTGCACAGGAGAACTAATTCTTATCTTCTATTGGGTAACTTAAACTCTCAAACTCCCCCTCCCATCGTGGAGTGTTTGGGCCTTCAGGTTTCAACAAACTGAAGCCTGTGTAGGCCTCAATAAACCAAATCCTGTGTAGGCCTCAATCCCTCACAGGGACATAAGGAGCCTGCAGAAGGGTTTTATTTACATTGTGGCTCCGACCACAGGACTATAGCTTGCAAGAAGTTTCAGTTTGCAAAAATGTTTGCAAGGAGCTCAGCAGGAGGGATTTTGGCTAAAGGTGAGGCCTCTTAATTGGTCAGTTGCAACAAGAGCACAGGCTAGCTTTGACACTTAAAAAGTTGAGACAAAAGGGCAATTTTTGGAAGGTAGAGGAAGGCTGAAAGAGAGGGGAAGGTTTGAAGGAAGGAAGAATCAGAAGGAGAAAGGGAAACAAAATCAGTGAGCTGCTTACAATAAACTACAGTAATACCTTGGATTGCAAGTAACTTGGTTTGAGAGCGTTTTGCAAGACAAGCAAATTTTTAAATATTTATTTATTTATTTTTGACTTGATATACAAGCGACGTCTTGCAATACAAGTACTGTAGTACGGCTTCAATTAAAAATCTCTGTACAAATTTTTTTTGGGGGGATTTCGTTTTGATATAAGAATGTTTTGGATTACAAGCACGTTTCCGGAACGAATTATGCTCTCAATCCAAGGCATGACTGTATTCAAATGTTAAAATATTTTTCCTAATAATAATAGCTTTTCAGTAACCTTTTTTTTAAAAAAAATAATAGTTGTTTAAACTTTGTGGTTTCTTTTCTTGCTGGGTTGCCAACCACATGCCTAAAAGCCAAATGCCACACTATCAAAAGCAGGGCTCTCCAACCTTGGATCCCCGCAGCTCCCAGCATACCCAGCCAGCATGCCTAATGGCAAGGGATTCTGGAAGCTGTAGTCCAGCAACATCTGGGGACCCAAGGTTGGAGAGCCCCACTGGCTCAGCTTGTCTGAGCGTGGAAAGCTAAGCAGGGTCAGGCCTGGTTATTATTACTTGGATGGGAGACCCCTCCTCTTCAGGGATGCCATAATTATCACCCTCTTTAAGAAAGGTGATAGAACAGACTGTGGAAACTATCGGGGCATTTCTCTCTTAGCTACCGCAGGTAAAATATTTGCCAGGATTCTCGCAAACCGTCTTCTATCTATTTCAGAAGAGATCCTCCCTGAAACTCAATATGGTTTCCGCCCCTCTAGAGGGACAGTAGACATGATTTTTACTGCACGTCAGCTCCAAGAAAAATGCCAGGAGCAAAATCAACCCCTTTATATGGCATTTATTGATCTTGCTAAGGCCTTTGATACTGTAGACCGAACAGCTCTCTGGACTATCCTTATGAAAATTGGATGCCCCAATAAATTTGTGAATATCTTGCGACTTCTCCATGACAACATGACGGCTACGGTCTTGGACAACAACTCTCATGGTGCTCCATTTAAAATGGGATCAGGTGTTAAACAGGGATGTGTTATTGCCCCAACATTATTTGCTATTTTCATCGCCATGATTTTACATCTTGTCGAGGGGAAACTTCCCACTGGTGTGGGAATTATATATCGAACAGATGGAAAGCTTTTTAATCTCAGCAGGCTGAAAGAAAAAGTAAGGTAATTACAACCTCCATTGTGGAACTTCAGATAATGTGGTCTCCGCACAGTCAGAGGATGATCTCCAAACTATCCTAAAATGCTTTTGCAGAAGCATACGGAAAACTTGGTCTCTCACTTAACATCAAAAAAACCAAAGTGCTTCATCAGCAAGTGCAAGCTAACCCTTTGGTGATGCCATCTATCCAGCTTGGCATAATCTTATCTATCCATAAGGATTAAATTATCAAAATGTCGATCATTTTCTCTATCTTGGCAGCTATCTTTCTGTTACAGCTAACATCGACAGTGAAATCCAGCATCGTTTGAGCTCCACAAGTGCCGTGTTTTCTCGAATGAAACAGAGTGTTCGAGGATCGGGATATTTGTAAGAAGACCAAAACACTGGTTTATGAAGCCATTGTATTACCAACTTTATTGTATGCCTGCGAAACATGGACTATCTATAAATGTCACCTCCAACTCCTTGAAAGATTTCATCAACATTGCCTCCAGAAAATCCTGCGAATTACTTGGGAAGATAGGCGAACAAATGTCAGTGTACTGGAAGAAGCAAAGACTACTAGCATTGAAAAAATGATCCTTCAATGCCAACTTCAGTGGACCGGTCATGTTGTTCAAATGCCTGACTGCCGTCTCCCAAAGGAGTTACTTTATTCCCAACTCAAGGATGGAAAGCGGAATATCGGTGGTCAATATAAGAGGTTTAAAGATGTTCTTAAGGCTAATCTAAAATAATGCAATATAAACATCAAAAACTGGGAAGCTCTGGCCCATGAACGATCTAACTGGAGGTTGGCCTTTCACAAAGGTTCTATGGACTTTGAAGAAGCTCGAGTGCAAGGTGAAAGGGAGAAACATGCTAAGCGAAAAGCACGTCAAATGAATCCTTTACAAGACCATCTTCCATCTGGTAACCTGTGTCCTCACTGTGGGAAGCTGTGTGGATCTAGAATTAGCCTCCACAGTCACTTACGGACCCATCGCTAGAGTCTACACAATTTTCTTTAGAATTCTCCTCCTTTTAAAATCTCCTTTTTGTAATTTTTCTTTTTTATCCTGGAAGACAATCTTACTCGGTCACGAGTGATCGCCTGACTGACTGACTGGACTCAATGGCCTTGTAGGCCCCTTCCAACTCTATCTATGAATCTATGATCTAAAGGCATTCACAAGAGACCCAGAAGGTTTTAAGGCCATTTGGTAGAGGCAGTGGGTGGTGGGTGGAATCCACCTGATGGCAGTGGAAAGGTCATTGGAAGGGAAGGGCAAACAGGAGTGGGGCACTCTGATGGCCTGGTCTAGCTTCCACACATGAATCAGGGTTTACCTGGCCCTGTGACACCATCACTAGTTTTATATTATGCCATGGCATTCACACAAGTTGATACTTGTTAGCGCTGAGCTGAAAACTTGTTAACGTTGAGTTGAAAACCTGGATTTCAAAATCAATTTCTAGACTGGGGGGAAAAAAAGACTCACCAGTGGGAGTCAATGAATCTTTTTCTTTCCCCAGAATATTGTAGCCCATGTTGCTCATCTAAATTGGACAAAATTCTCAATGCTTTCCCATTCAAATCAGTGCAATTTCTGCCTTTCTAAATACCATAAGGATTAAATTATCAAAATCCCAACTAATCGTAACACTCATATCATAGATCCTTAGAGTGGTGTCCAAAACCTTTCTTTGTCAAGTATTAAGTCAGCCATAACCCACGGGTGTGTTGTAAAGTGCCATAATGGATTTTGTTCTGTATGAAACTTGTTAACATTAATAATAGCTGTGTGAGCAAAACACCACTGTGCTTAGAAAATGCATCTCTTGGGGGTGCTGATTCAACATCAGCTGATATGGATTTATGGATACCCACACACATTCTGAGCACATTATGTTCTTTAAAGCTCTGCTGAATGGTATTTAAAAGGTTTTAATGGTATATAAGGGAAGTGCCACAAAAACGATGACATTTTGGATTTCTGAAGGAAATATTTTCAACCATAAGAGGACCTGAACAATCCAAGATGAAGCATTTTTGGTTGTGACATTTTCCAAAAGTATTTGCTCTTTATATATGAAGAAAAGCAAATACTTTGTGTGTGTGCATGCATGAGTTGCAGCCAGGGTGGATGTTCCCCCTTCATTTTGTACATGATCTGGATGTGATGGATGGACATCTTATCCTCAGGGGAACCATGTAAGAAAATTAGGAGGTCAGTCCCCTCTCCAGTGTATCAGACCACATTGATTATTCTCCAAGAAAACCTATAACTTTGGCTAATTCACTGGTTGTGACTACTGAAAAAAAATTAAGGGTGCATTCCTATGCATGTTTAGACAGAAAAAAGCCCAACAACTCCCAGCATTCCCCAGTCAGCTGGCTGGGGGATGCTGGGAATTGTAGGACTTTTTCTGTCTAAACATTCATAGGGTTGTGCCCTAAATGTCCTATATTCCTGTTAACAGTCCAATGAATATGCACCAAGGGGTGGGAAGCTGATATCTCTTGAGCCCCATGCTCACCTCTCTGTGTGCAGGCCTTTGTGTCTGCATTTGGATGTGTTGTGCTCTAAGGATGCTTCCAGATGGAGGGCTCCTCCTATTGCTCACAATCAAAAGGCAACGTAGCATGCCTGCCAAAAGTACAAATCTTTTTGTGTGGGCCCTGCCTTGGCCAATCAAGTGGCCCTGGGGGCAGGCCTCTCGGAGGCCAATGGGTCACTTCTGGCCCAGTGCAAAGGCCCTGGTACTTGCCACATACACCCTGGTTGGTCATAGCGGGTGGCATGAGTTGCCTAAGTAGCTGCTTGCCCCTAGTTGACCTTCCTCTCCATATAGCTTCCAGCACTTGGGCCGGGAGATACCACTAGTAGTGGGCATGCTGCCATGTTGTTACTTCACTTGCCTATGCCAGTATCTCTCTGGAAGCTGTAGTTTGAATAAAGTTGTGGCCTGATTTACCAAATCTTTCATCATCCATCCTCATTCTTGCTGCACTCCTTTGCTGTGAGCAGAATAGTGTTATAGCAGAAAGAAAATATAGTTAAATCAGAAAGGAAGTTACCAGAACAAATGCACGCTCATATTCCCTTCTGCCTTTCCTTTTAGCCTTCTGGTGCTAGTGTAGATATTTACGCTAAGGCCTTAGAAACAAGGCCTCAGACAGAGCAGTAAAGTTGTAGCTGCTCATAACATTCTCAGATGTCATTTACATCTGAACGGATCGCTGTGGCTAGGCTATGTCAACGGACTGGGTGGCACATTCACAAGCAACATGAGGACTTGCGGTGCCGGAGCTGCCATTTTGTGAGAACTGGGCTACATAATGTGGTTATGTGTCCTGCTTTGCAGAGGGCAGTCCCCCAACTACTCTGTGGGAAGGATTCCAAAAAAGATCACCTCCTGCTCCAGCTGAACTGTGTCTTCCCCCCACAGCGCCGTTACCATCAACTGCTCTGTTGGAAGGATCCCAGAAGAGAGAGGCAAGCAGACAAAGATCACTGCAGGCCCCTGTTTCAGCTGGACTGTCCCCCCCCGGGCTTTCTATCCATCCCATAGGGATGGATCTCTATCAGTTGTTATTTTTAATAGTATTTACAGTTGTGTTAATTAATTTTTTGTTGTTTTGCTTGTAAACTGTCTTGGAAGAATTTTAATCTTAATAGGCAGGATATTAACCTCATGTTTGGGTTACTGCAATGTGTTATACGTGGGGCTGCCTTTGAAAATGGTCCAGAAACCTCAGCTGGTCCAAAATAGGGCAGTGAGATTGTTAACAGGGACTGGCTGATTTCTCCGTACTACGCCAGTGCTTTATAATCTGCACTGCATTGGCTACCAGTCCATTTCCAGGCCCAATTCAAAGTGCTGGTATTAACTTTCAAAGCCCTAAACAGCTTGGAGCCAGGTTACCGGAAGGATAGTCTCCTTCCATATTTACCTGTCCAGATCTTAATATCATCCTCAGAGGCCCTTCTCTGGGTGCCCCCACCGAATGAGGTGAGGTGGGAGGCTACTAAGGAGAGGGCCTTTTCAGTGGTGATGCCCCAGTTGTGGAATGCCCTCCCTAGAGAGGCTCGCCTGGCGCCTACATTGTAATGGTCTTTTTGACACCAGGTGAAGACCTTTTCATTTCCCCGGGCTTTTTACAGTATTTTTCCATGTATAAGACTATACTTTTTCCTAAAATCGCTAGACTAAAAATTGAGGGTCGTCTTATACACGGAAGTAAGCCGAGGAGAGGACCATGCAGTTGCAAAACTGCCCAGTGGAGGGCGTCTTATACATGGGGGCGTCTTATAGACGGAAAAATACGGTAGTCCTTCTGTTTTAAAGAACTATGTTTGTGCATGTTTAGGTCTTTGCACTGCTGCTGGCTTTTATCTTGGTTTTACTTTGGCTTTATTCATTTTTAAATGTATGGTTTTTATATTAGGTTTGACCATGTTAATAGTTTTAGGTTTTATTTTGTGAACAAAAGAGCTTTGGCTAATGGGCAATATAGAAATGTAATAAATAAATAATATAAATAATTGTAATAAATTATAATAAATACTTGAAGGGCTGTCAGAGGACAGTCCTCTATTTAAAGGCGTTCTCTGTTTGAATGAATGTCAAGTTCAGCTCTGGTTTTGAGATAAAGAACCACAAGAATGGACCTTGAAGTTGTCCCTGGACAGCAGACAGAGCAGACACACAGGTCAACTGGTCACAGTCTCCCCCCCCCTATGGTGAGATGTATTGTATTTCTATTTAAATTATAGTAGTTATTTCTAAATTAGAATCTCTTAAGTATAGATTAGTATATGCACATTTTATGCAAATCTGTGTCCTCTTCTGTCCTCTTTGGTGAGGTGTAAGTGATCACTCTAGGGCTACAGGCTTCCTACCTTACTCCTGTGAGAAGTACTTCTCGTGGTTTTCTAGCCTTTCATGTAACATTTGACATTTCCATCAATATGATATCCAATGCAATTCTTTTTCATTTGCTTATTTTCCAAAACAAAGGCTTCAAGAGTGTGTTTTTCCAAAACAAAAAAATCATCATAGTTAATCCAGTAGTTATGAAAGCCCCCATAATGACAATCTAAGATGTGTATAGATAGAAATATAACATTAGTTGTGGAAACAGTTTGCAGAAGTTTTTTGCGATAGCCAAAAATCATAGTTTTAATAACACTCAGTAAAAGACACTCTCACGGCATGCTTAAATGGTGTTATTTGATTTAAAGGCTTTAATCCAGAGGATTGTGGGTACTCTTTAATTTTTCTCAGTCAGCCTTTCTTTTCCCCATAGAAATCCCAAACTGTTCTTTAGACTTCCCCAAATCCAACGATTGTGCTGATGCACCAATTTCTCCTCTTATCTTAGCTGTCTCTCAAATGCTTCTTAAACTTGAGGGAGCCTAAAGAGCAACCTGGGACTTTGTGAAGGAGACCTTCTGGAAAGGATATGTGGGGACCAGGATCCAGGGAAGGGAGGGGGTAGGGGTAGCAAAGTCACAATAAATTATGCCACCAGTGCATTGCATATGTAGGATGCATTTTGGCTAAAAATTAGGCTACTTCCTAATTGTGAATACTTGGCAAAGGATCTGCTTGTTTGTTTGGGGTTCTTTTATTTATATTCTGCCATTTGACCCCGAAGGTGGCTCACAGCGCTCTGAGATAGCGCTTCTGAAATGGTGAGCCCTGAGCCACAGTTGTGTCCTGCCGTGTTCCTGGCCGGGTTGCACAATGAAGGCTTTTCTTCTTTTTTCATTTCTAGGGGCCGTTTCCTTTCGTTTTTATATTAGGTTTGACTATGTTAATAGTTTTAGGTTTCATTTTATTTTGCCTACAGGGCACCATTACTGCTGTGCAACTCCTTTAAGAGATAGGTAGATCCTATTCAAATACATACTGTCTAGAGATATGCCTGCAGGGGAGGCCGGGGACTTATCCATTACATCTTTTTGTTTCAGCTTTATAGTGTTGGTTGGAGACTGTAATATTGCCTGCTTAAATCAATGAGGTACTGCAACCACTAGTTAGAGTGGGAGGAAAGGATTAATTGAACAATCCCCCAGGGTGCATGTTTTGTAACCCCTCCTCCTTACTTCCTGCCTCTCTCTCTCTCTCTCTCTCTGCCTCTCCAACATGATAGACACAGGCATATGAATAAACGGACTGTAAGTAAAACGAATAAATGTCTTTATTAGTTTTAAAACTTGCTTGGACAATCCATTTCCTTTTAAAAGCCTTTTTAGCAGGGTTTAGCAACCCACGTGGTGATCACCAGTTTCAATAACCAGGCTGTTCATAAGGGGGGAAACTCTGCTTTGTCCCTAACCAGTATAGGACTGACGGACTCCTTTCCATATCCTCCAACATATAGGAGCTCTCCATGGTGCTCCATGCTGGTGAACCTATTTTGGGGATGGAGTTCAGCACCATGGATAGCTCCTATAAAGAGAAACAAAAAGATGCAATGGATCAGGAGCTCCACTGACACAGGAGTCACCAGATATGATAACATTAAAAAGGAAATATGTGAAGTTCTTCAGAGTTAATGACTGATGTGATATTGGTGCATTTTCTGCTGTAGAGGGGGGGGGGAAGTAGGGCTCGAAAGGCGGAGGGTTTACAACTGAGCCCTGAAACGTTAAAGAAGTTTGCAGCTGGGTCCTACTTCAAAATGTTTGAGAAGCACTGCTCAAATTCATGAGTGCCAACCTTTACGGCTGTTGCACTTAACTTGTATAGGTCAGGAACAGAGTCTCCTGCGGCAGTGCTACTGCCCGTGTCCACAGGCATTCATTTTGCCTCTGTTTATTTTAGGCTGCAGTCTTATACTTGCCTCCCAGGAAGTAAGCCCATTGAACTCAATGGCACTTACTTCTGATTTTCAATATAAGAATGTCCAAGGTGGCTTACACATCAGATAATAAAATATAAAGGAGCAGCAATAAAACCAAGAAAGCCTGGGGAAATAAAAAAAAGTGTTTGTCAGGTACCTAGAAGCCCTGCCTGACTTCTAACCAGCCTCACAGTGAGCTGTTTGCAGTTCTGACTACCTGTGATCTAGTCTGGAGTTTTGATGTGTTTGGCCAGTATTTCCTGAGGACTCCAGTCTGTATTTAGACCAGCCTTTCCCAACCTCATGACAGCCAGATGTTTTGGACTTCAATTCGCGTCAGCCTCGGCCAGTGTGGCTAATGACCAATATACTTGGCCAGAGAGTGTAAAACGTCGCTTTGCAAGTCAGTTCAACACAGCCTCTTCCTTAGGTAAGGACTTTATTCAGTAAATCTGAACATACAATAAACGGATTGGAGAAAGGTGCTTACATTCTTAGAAGTAAAGGTTCAGCTGAATGCAGTTGCATAATTAAAATCTACAGATGGAGGCCGGGGGGGGGGAAATTATTGTCTTCCCAGAGGTACAGAGCTTACTTCATCTTAAAGGCCAGAAAAGAACTAAACTCCCCAGCAGCTAAATGCAAATGGGGAAAGGGAAACTAACCAATCACAAGGGGCTGTGCCATATAGCATGCAGCTAGCGCTAGCACAACTAGCCTGTCTAGAGCAACATAATCTATTCTAAAAGGCAGACTGTGAATCTTACACATAAATCTACTAACTTCTGCAGAGGCAGCACAACCAGGAATTCTGGGAGTTGTAGTCCAAAACATCGGGAGGGCATCCAGTGGCGGAAGGCTGATTTAGTCAAGGCCTGAACAAGTTGTGACCCACCAAGTCAAATGTAGCCTATTAGTAGGATGGCCACTTATGAACTGCTAAAAAAAGAAGAAATGTATCACCCAAAAAGAAGACAAAAGAGGTCACTGATTTGCATAAGCTACTTATGTGTATAGTTGCTAATTTAGAAAGTATAATTATAATTTAAATAGAAATACAGTACATCTCCCCATAGTGTGGAAGATTGTGACCAGGTAACACGTGAGCTTGCCTGTTCCGTCCGCTGTCCGGGCGTTAACTGGTGCTGGGCAGTGCTTATGGTTCTTTATCTTTAAACCAGAATTGGACAGCACAGCCCTTCAAACAGAGGACACCTTCAAATAGAGGACAGTCCTCTGGCAGCCCTTCAAATAGATGACTGTCTTCTTTAAAAGAGGACACCTGTCCACCCTATGTGAGCTGCCAGGTGTTTGATAGCCCCCCTGTGCCATGCAGGTAGCAAAGCCAAGAGAATTATTAAGCTGCTTGTAACCCATAATACATTGCTGGTGATGGTTAGCAGTATTCAATTTAGTGGTTCAAATTGGGCAGTCCACGTATAGTTCATACAAACATTCAGAGTACCGTAGTTGACGCACCTAAAGGTGCAATCCTATGCATGTTTAGATAGAAAAAAGTCCTACAATTCCAGGCTTTCCCCAGCCTGCTCTCCCCGGCTGGCTGGAGAATGCTGGGAATTGTAGGACTTTTTTCTGTCTAAACATGCTTAGGATTGCGCTCTAAGTCTCATTCAAAGAAAAGAAAACATATAATTTAGAAATCTCATGTCTTTTCTCATATCTGGTGTCTAGTCCACCAACTGCTGCGGGTGGTTGAGTAAGAACACCAAAGAGTCCTGTAGCACCTTAAGAACTAACATATTTATTATGGCATAAGCTTCCATGGACCAGGGGCACTTCACTAGATTCACTGAGAGCGTCTCCTTGGTCCCTATTCATTTAATCTCACCTTGCTTTTGTGGCTTTTTCCAGATGTATATGGAAGGGGTGGAGCCTCCATTGGAAGTGGCCCAGACCTAGTTGAAAGGAGCTTTTCCAAGAAAAAGAGCTTGGTGTTAGCCTGGGGGGGGGGGGCGGCGGTCATATGTCTAAGCAAGAACATGTATAAATATACAGCTATTTATTCTTGGTAACCAAGTCGTCATACCGGTTTACCATGAGGAGGGATGTCTCATTTTTCATAGCTCTGTCCATAACATAATCCTAAAATTATTTAAGGCCTGCAAGGACTGTACTGAAAATTGTATTTTTCTAACTAGCAGGTCATTACGCATGCCTTACAGGTTTTGTCTGACAACTTTGAACTGGATTCTAAGAGTGGAGTTCCATTTGATTATGCCTCTTCCAGTCTATGTTTAGTTTACATTTTGTACTTTAAAATGTTAAGCTGAATAGCACAAAGTCTACCTTCATTTATTCAGAGAGCTATGATTTCCCCCCCAAACTGAAACCCAACATCAGCCTGTTGCCCCCAATTTGGCACGCCAGCTGGACCTTTTGCCAGGCCTGGCAAAAGGGCGAGCACATTTGTGACTGCAGGGCAATGACTGAATCTCCTAACCACAAATCGTGAGTCAGAGGCGGTAGGGAAAGGCACCCCACAATTATCTAACATTAGCGGTTCCAGAAAACAGGCTTGCCTAGCCAGGTACGGCTGATGCCCTGAGAGGATGCGGCTTCTAGAAAGAGCTGCTGCTGCTCTGCAGGATAGAATGGGATTGGAACTGCTGGTTATGACCTATGAAGCACTATAGCACTTCAGACCAGGCTGCCTGAGGCACTGCCTACTCCCATATGAGCCTGCCTGGGTTTTAAGAGTTTCAGCCGAGGCCCTTCTTTCCATAGGCCCTTCTTTCAAAAATGCACTGCCTAGTTCAGAGGTGCATTTAGTGACGGCATGAGAGATGGGAGGGCCTTCTCGGTGGCTGCTCCCAGGCTGTGGATCTCCCTGATGAGGGAGGCTAGATTGGCTGTCTCTCTGCTTTCCTTCCACCAGCAGGGAAAGATGGTTTTAATCAAGCAGGCCTGTATGTGTGTTTGCTCTTTTGTTGGGTTGGGTTCTGTTTTTATTCTGTTATTGTGTTTTTATTGTGCTGTTAATGTATTTCTTTTATTATTGTTTTAATCAAGTTTTTAGTTAGTTAGTTAGTTCGTTTCTATTATTGTAAGCTGCCTTGAGTGCCATTTCTTGGCAGAAAGGCGGGGTACAAATACAATCCAATCAAATCCATCAATAAATAGGATGGCCCCTACTTGGTATAGAAAAGTGATAAACAAATATCCTGTCCAATCAATCAAGACTCGTTCTAATCAGAGGTCATACGTTTTTTTGCCGATATCCAATCTATGAATTATATCCATATTTCTTCTATGGGGCAGGGTTGGTGGTGGGGGGGACTAGTGATAGGAAAACTTCTCTGGGCTTGATTTGAATTTAGACTTGGATAACTGAGCTTTTTTTTTTTTTTATAGTCTTGATTATTAAAATAGCTTGATTATTTCTTAGCCTGATTACATCCCCTTCAGGCTGATGTCCTGATGACATCATCAGGAATGCAACAACAGCAACCATTTTTAATGCTTTCAAGGGCTCAAAGTGCCTCACATCCATTTTCTAGTTGTAATTTTTACAATAGCCCTGCATGGTAAATCAGTATTATTATCCCCCCCCCTATTGCAGATGGGACGGGGACTGAGGCTGAGAGAGAGTGGCTTCCCTAAGGCAACCTAGCAAGTTGATGGCAGAGGGGAGATTAGAACTGGGGACTTCCTAATTCATTGTTCAGTCACTACGCTGCATCCCACTTTGAATGCTTCCCTGTAATACCTCCCATGAGTCTTTCCCTTTCCTCCTGCCCTAGCCTGGCTGCATCTTTTTGTAGAGAGATGAAGCCTTAAATGTTTTGGGACCAATTTACTTGAAGGACCACCTACACCCATATCAGCCTGCCCACACTTTAAGATCAGCAAGAGAGGCCCTCCTCATTTGCCCACCTGTGAGAGCAGTTAGGTGGGCAACTAACATGAGAGAGGGCCTTTTCCACAGTGGCCCCACACCTCTGGGATAAGTTGCCATTGGAGGGGGGGGGGTCTGCCAGGTCCCAACATTACAGGCTTTTAAGAAGGCCCTGAGAACATATGATTTTACTTTGGCCTTCTCCTGATATGTTTGCTGTTGTTACTGTTTTATTGCTGTTTTTATCACTGCCTTCATTGTGTTTTTATTGTGTTTACTGCTTTTGAAAGATGGTACAGTCATGCCTTGGATTGAGAGCATAATTCGTTCCAGAAACGTGCTTGTAATCCAAAACACTCTTATATCAAAACAAAATCCCCCCAAAAACATTTGTACAGAGATTTTTAATTTAAGCCATACTACAGTACTTGTATTGCAAGACGTCGCTTGTATATCAAGTAAAATAAATAAATAAATAAATAAATATTTAAAAATTTGCTTGTCTTGTAAAATGCTCTCAAACCAAGTTACTTGCAATCCAAGGTATTACTGTATCAGTTTTTATGATTACTGTATGCCGCCTTGGGAGAGCTTCTGCCCTGAAAGGCGGCCGAGAAATATTTTAAATAAATAAATAAACAATAAACCAGGGGTGAGCAACCTGTGGCCTTCCAGTTGGATTCCAACTCCCATCAGACCAAACAACATGACCAATGGCCAGGGGTGATGGGAGTTGGAGTCCAACAATATCTAGATGGCCATAAGTTGCCCACCCCTGCTTATAAATGCTTAATACAAATATTGCACAGGTTAAATATGCTTCCACACTTGCCAAGAAGCACAGCGGCAATCCTGAGGTTTTTCCGGTCGCGGGGAGGGAATTTCATTCCAGCTGCAATTAAATTGTTTCTGGCAAAACCGAGAGCGCAACTGTAACTGAGAGCCAGTGTGGCATAGTGGTGAGAGTGTTGGACTGGGGCTCAGGAGATCCGGGTTCTAGTCCCTGCTCAGCCATGAAACTCACTGGGTGACTTTGGGCCAGTCACTGACTCTCAGCCTAACCTACCTCACAGGGTTGTTGTGAGGATAAAATGGAGAGGAGGAGGAGGAGGATTATGTAAGCCGCCTTGGGTTCCTGAAGGAAAAAAGGCGGGGTATAAATATAATAAATAAATAAATAAATAAATGGAGCACAATTAGGTTCTTTTTCAAATTTAGCTACGTACGAAAAAATACAATTGGGCTTCCTAAGGTCACTATTTCTGACACCCAGATGCATCCCCAATGGGGTTTTGTGAATGGAGAGTGGATTACTCAGAATTGACGCTATTGTGTGGCAAACCACCTTATTTTCTTGGTTTAGACTTAATTTGACTCCAACTGGGTTGCTCCCCCTAATTTTACAAGATAATTACCAAACAAAATGGTGGAACACCATAGATAACAAATTGCACTCATATGGTCTCTCTCCTGAATATTTGCTAAATTTAGGATTGGAGAAAGCAAAAGATATTATTAAACAACGGATCTGGGATATAGAACTTCAAAATGATTTAAGTCAAAGCTTATATATTTACTGCTCCCCTCGAGATATACAGAATAGAGGGCCTGCGGCTTATGTAAGTTCTCTTACCTATTATAAATATAGATGGGCATTCACTAGGGCTCGCTATAATGCTCTCCCCTCAAAGTTTCTAGAAGGCAGATGTCAAAATATACCAGCCTCGCTGTGCCCATGTGACTCAGGGGAGACAGAGACAATTACACACGTCCTTTGTTCTACTTAGATGCCCGGTCAAACCTGATCCATCCCTTGTTACATGATTTTCCAGGTAACACTGATGAATTTTACACCATGCATTTACTTGTGGACAGAGACCCTTCTATGACCTATAAAGTTGCCAAATTTTGTTTTCTGGCTACAAGAACACACCATACACTTACAACTTCTTAGGCCCTGTCTGAAACAGTGAGAAAGGGCCAAAACCTGATCTGTCTTCCTCATATTTCATTGTGATTTTATACTGATGTCTTGGTTTTATTGTATGCCATCTTGATATGGTTTACTGAAGGACAGCCTAAAACTTGATGTTGTACAAATTTTGTGTGTCTATTGTCTGTTGACTTGCTGTTTATGCTGGTCTTGGACCGTAATAAAGATTTGATTTGATTTGCCCACCCCTGCTCTAAATAGTGTGCTCCTCAATCAGTGTTAGTGTGTTGAGCTTGTGGTAACCTTAGGAGTATGTACATGTATTACGTAATAGATTGCTCTGAGCAATTGGCATGTGTTTGGGGACAATGGTTTTGCTTTGTTTAGCACGTATAAAATGCTCGCTGTAGAACTGCCAGTTTACTTTACAGCCAATCACAGCTATATTTACTGTTACATAATTAGCCTCAGCCTTAATTAGTCTGTTTCTTTTCTTTATAAGAAGCTTTTTGGGGTCAGTAATAAGTTCCAAGCTGGAAGAAGAGGAAGGTTCATTGGTTTACTTGTTATATTGATACTCCTCACAGAAATGTGCGAATGATGATGCCTTGCTCTGAACAAAGGACATGATCCAGTCAAACTTAAGAAACGTGATGTCAATGGAGGGATTAAGTACATGTTTGGATCTTCCGTTGAAATCCATAGGACTTTAAAGTGGTTGAATCATATCCAAACGTTTGAAATATGAACAATATAGAAAGAGAGCAAACAGATTGTTTAAGCCACTATGTTCTCTACTATTTCTCTTTCAACCAAGACAAAAAGAGAGTTTCCCATATGTGAGGGTGACTTCACTTGTTGTTTTCCAAACATGGCGTAAGTTGGCCCTTTATTTATTTATTTAGTTCTTGTAACATTAGTAACAAAACAAAGAAATAGAATATTGATATAAATGTTAGTAGTCTTAATTCAGATTAAATATGATAATAAATCAGCAGCCCCCAAAATTAAAACCATTTCCAATATTAGTAAAATAATAAAATGGTTAGCATTATTATCAAGATAGACATATGCATTAGAAAACCTCCAATGCAAAATACTTTCAACAAACCGTACCCTTTTCTCTCGCACAATAGCAGGATGACAGGACAAGATACATGTTTTAGGGAATACTTCGCGTAAGAGTTAGTGGAAAAGACAATGGGAATCAGAGAAGTGTAGTATTCAAGCTTATCTCTACCTCTAGAATACTATAACAAACTAACTAAATGTGGAGAGAAAGCCTGACCGGACACATACCTCACCCGGGCACCTGCATAATCTCTGCCTAGGGCAGAGAGGTCCAGTTCTGAGCAGACATTTACACTGAGATCCTTAAGCCTGAGACACATTTGCATTCATCTCAATGGTCCCCCCCCCAGCAGTCTCAAAGAGCTGCTGAGGGAGAGGCGCCATAGCCCCCGCCGAGCAGAACCAGTTCATCCTGCCATCAGAGGGGAGGGAGGGGGTAAAAGAACAGCCCAAGCTCCATTGAGGTTGTTGGGAACAAGGTGCCGGACTGCACGGAATGGGTCGTCGGCTACGGCCAAGCCCAGGACTCAACCCCAAGCCGAGCGCTTGGTAACTTGCTGTAAGTCTGAATGAACTGCTGAGAGTAGTTTAGGAAAAGCCTACAGTGTTAGTTAGCTAGTTCAGGTTCTCTGATGTAAAATAGTATTCTGTCTATGCTTTGCAAGCCTCATTGCCTTCACGGTATATTGTGGCTTCGCGCCTTGAATGTTTATAAACAACTTTGATCTCGTCCAGAGTCTGTATTAGCATCGAGTGGTGCTGTTACACATTGCGTAAGGTCACATAACTGTTGGAAAGCAGCCTGTCCACCTGCCATCGTGTCACTGGTCACACCTTCTGTGTGAGTTGACATATTTCCGATTTCGCAAATTCTTTTAGCCAGTGTGGAAGCAGGTCTTAGTAGGGTATGGATTTCCTTTAGTGTTGGTCAATCTGCTTCCTCTGTTATGTCCAATCCACCTTCCGTTGCACCCAAGACACAGCAGTTTGATGTCAGGGTAGGTAGAGTGAAGAGTTCCGGAGTTTGGTTACTTTGCTCCGTCATCTTTGGAGATCCGATCTCATGTGGTTCGAGCTGTCGAAAGGCAAGCCAATTCTCGTTCTCAGAACCAATAGCTTTACATTTACAGTAATACCTTGGATTGCAAGCATAATTCATTCCGGAAACATGCTTGTAATCCAAAGCACTTGTATATCAAAGTGAAATTCCCCATAAGAAATTTGTACACATATTTTTAATTTAAGCTGCAATACAGAATGACAGTGTAAAGGTCATTTTTCTTGACCATACTACAGTACTTGTATTGCAAGACGTCACTTGTTTATCAAGTTAAAATTTATTTTAAAAATTTGCTTGTTTTGCAAAACACTTGCAGACCAAGTTACTTGCAATCCAAGGTTTTACTGTAATAGCAGGGGATTTAATTTCTTCAATATCATTGCTAATAGTGTCAACAGGACCCAACACCGAGTTCCGCTCTTCCGGGTTAGGGGACGGGGAGGTTTGAGGTTGTTTTGGAGCTTTATGTATGTAGATCTCCGGGCTTAGACCCAATTTTCCCTTCATTGCAGAAGGGTATGGGTTATGCCTTGCAGACTCACCCCTCCTTATAGCACATCCCTTGTCACAAGGACTATTTTCCTGTGTTATCTAATCAGAGTTCCTTAACATGCAGTATGGGTATGGCCCCAAGGACCAGTCAAGGATCTCCTCTCCAGTAGGAGTGATAATTGGTTCATGACTTGTTTTTTTCCTTTCCTTCCACGGTTGGAGAGAAAAAATCAGTGATTTTTAATTGGGGCTGCATCTTTACGACCTTGATAGCTAAGGAAACATCTTTGGTCTCTGGAGCCAAGCCCAGTTGTTGATATTTTCTTCAAGTGAAAACCATTAGTTTTATTGGAACTAAATATCTATATTCAAACAAGCCTTTTTAAAGGCTAAAATCATATGCCAAAAGATAAATAAAATAAAAGTAGGTTATCCTCACCAGTTATTGTCAGAGCAGTTCGGCTCCATGATTCAGTTCAGTTGCCTTTGTTTGGTTAAGTTAAAAATATTCCAGAGCATATATATCCCCAAATAGGGAGTCAGCTTTATCCAACCGCCGGCTATTACCTTGGATAACCAAGGCTATTTTCCTTCGACTCCCCTTTCTTCTTCTTACTATAAGTGTGGTTTTGACTTCCCAGCTTCTCCAACAATGCAGTTAAGCAGCAAACAAAAGGGCAGTTAAAACTCCACAACTCCAAAATATGGCAAGACGCCCACGATAAAAGATTTTAAAAGGCGTAAAAGATAGCAGCAGCAATGCAAAGTATGAAATAAGGTATTTAAAATAGTTAAAATCTATTCTGTCTATGCTTTGCAAGCCTCATTGCCTTCACGGTATATTGTGGCTTCGCGCCTTGAATGTTTATAAACAACTTGTAATAACTGTGAATTCCTAATCTGACTGACCCGCTTCACTTAATTAAACTTGCTATAAACAACAGCTGCTTGCCTGTTGCTGGCTCTTATTCAGTGTTATCCTGGTGCGGTTGAACTCAGATAACCTGGGGACCACGTAAGGGAGTTTTTACCGTGCCGGTTAACCCGTTAACTCCCAAACTCACGCAAAAGGACCTGCGGCAGTCCTTCACACTAAATAATAATACAGTAATACCTTGGATTGCAAGCATAATTCGTTCCGGAACCGTGCTTGTAATCCAAAACACTCTTATATCAAAGTGAGTCTCTGGCGGGCGTGAGCGGGGCCGATTTCGGCCTGCTACGCCCACTCGAGGTGAGCGGTTACATCCCTACGTTGTCTTGCAAGACCTTGCTTGTTTATCAAGTCAAAAAATTTAAAATTGTTTTGCTTGTCTTACAAAACGCTCTCAGACCAAATTACTTGCAATCCAAGGTATTACTGTAATAATAATTTAAAAATCTCAAGGTTATAGCTTACCCTTTTGAAAGGTTTCTATTTGTTTTCTCCCTTCTTTTAGCTGAATATATCCAGTCATTTTTACCATTAGGTGATAACTTTCACCTGCATGAGGACCATCGTAACCCCCCAAAAACCTGGTCCGCATCTCACGGTGGCATTCAGTGGCAAATTGTGGGTTATTTAAAGTTAACCCATGGTTTGTTCTTAGGTTAATTTTGGGCTGTTTAATCCATGAACAACCCAAAGTGTCCATGTTCGGATGTCATGCTAATAACCTACGAACAGGGTTGGTAGACTGTTTCTGGAATGGAATGTATCTCTCTAACAAAATCTGTACATTTCCAAGGCCATGAGTTTTAGAGCAGGGGTACAAAAGCAGGGGAATGTGTACAAAAGCAACAACAATGTACATTTGCACAAAGAATGCATACATTTGAAAACATGCACAAACCAGTATTCTTAATGGGGAAAAATGCATACATTTAAGAAACGAAGACAAGCAATGCATACATTTAGAAAAATATGTATGGAAATACATACACATTTTCATGCTGAAAAAAAGAGGCTTGCAATCTTATGGGGATGTGAGTTGGAATGAGATTGGCAGTAGAAAAATAAGAACCTCAGCAAGATTGAGACTGACAGATTTTCCCATGCCTAGGTGTGTGTGTGTGTATATATATATATATATATATATGTATATGTATATGTATATGTATATGTATATATACACACACACCTTGGACAGATGTGTGGAAAAGCAGAACGTAAATGCTTTAAATAATTGAATAAATGAATAAATAACATTTCTTCTCTCTCTCTCTCTCCCTCTCTCTCTCTCTCTCTCTCTCTCTCACACACACACACACACACACACACTCACACAAATATACTTACCGTATTTTTCCGCCTATAAGACACCCCCATGTATAAGACGCCCCCCACTGGGCAGTTTCGCAACCACGCGGTTCTCTCCTCGGCTTACTTCCGTGTATAAGACGACCCTCAATTTTTAGTCTAACAATTTTAGGAAAAAGTATAGTCTTATACATGGAAAAATACTGTACATCATTAGATTTTTCTGCTATATATTAGATGACTTGCATTATGGACCTGGAACGGGACATGCAAAAACTTTTGGAACATCTTTTGCTTTCTGCATATCTTTTAAGACCATGTTTGAACAAGAAATCTGGAGGAATTCTTATTCTTCCCTCTCTGTTACATTTATTTTATTTTTTTTTGCTAAAGACAGAAGAGTTGGCCATTAGAATAAGATAGGCATATTATTTTTGCGTGAATAGCTGCACTTTGTTCTTAATATGAGAACACAGTGCACTCAGGGAATGAGAAAAATCAACGACATTTTCCTCTTTCAAGTTCAAAATAAGTGATGAGTGACACTCAGATGTGTGGAATGACACTTAAAAAAAAAAAAAAAAACACCAGCAAAAGGAATACAAAAGTTTCAACATGTTGAAACTCTGAAGAGTTTTTTAAGTTTGGAGTGTTCACGCACGTGACTGGTATGCATTAAAGATACAAGGTAGGGCAACTTTTCTCACTATACTTCAGTATTTTTGCTTCCAGTGCTTGAATCCAAAAAGGTTGAAGGTGCTTCCAGAGACTTCCTGGTGCTGTCAGTCAAAAGGCATTGTGCAGCTTTCCCATCATTTGCTCCTTAGGGTGCAATCCTATTGGGGAGTCCCATAAGCCCCAAACTCAGAGGCTTATGGGAATCCAATGCAGAGTGTGAGGAGCAGCAAAGGTGATCTTCACCTCCCCGTCCTCCCGCTGTGCATTTTTTGCCCATCTAGCCGGAGTGTCTCAGAGTGGAGGGAAGGAGTCTGGAGTGGCTTCGGAATAGCTCATATACTGGCCTCCCCAGTCTGCTCCCATCCCCGCCCACAGGAGCACCCCCTTTTATCCTTCTCTGAGATCACTCTCCCAACCTCGGAGAGCAATCCAGGGTTCTTTCTGTGCTGGCTGCAAGGGGGTGGGGTGTCAGAGTTCCAATTCCCAGTTTTGAGGTTGGAGCGCATTGTCCGACCTCGCAGCTGGGAATCTGAAAAATCCTATGGCCCCTCAGATGCTGTATAGGGATCATAGGCAGGGCCGGTGCTACCGCTAGGCCAACTAGGCTGTTGCCTAGGGCGCGTAGCAGAAGAGGGCGCAGAAACGCTGCGCTCTTCTTCGCTGCCGGCGCGCTCCTGCCCTGCCCGCCCGCCTCGCCGACAAAGCCAGGTCAGTGCAGGGGATTGCGCCCGGAGTAGTGGTGGGGCCGAGCCTGGACGCCTCCCCCCCACCTCGCGCCGCCTCCCCCCTGCCTCACGCTGCCTCCCCCCGCCCCGCGCCGCCTCCCCCCCTGCCCCACCTCCCTCCACACACCTACCTTCTCTGCGCTGTTTCCGGAGCCCCGCCCACGCTCTGTTTTGGCGGGAGGAACCAGGGCAACAGGGCTTAAACAGCCCTGTTGCCCTGGTTTCCCCCGGCCAAAAACAGAGCGCGGGGGTCCCGTCGCGTCACTTCCTTTTTGGAGGAGGCGGGGGAAGGTAGGGGGGCGGGGGCGTCATCATGCGGGGGGGTCCGGTGGCGTCGTCGTGCGGGGGGGTCCAGTGGTGGTGGCGGTGGCATGCGGGGGGGGGGGTCCGGTGGCGGCGGCGGGGGAGGTTTGCAGAGCAGGGCTGCTTTGCTCCGGAGCCCCCCATGGCACGAGGGGGGGTGCTAAATATAATTTAGCCTAGGGCGCTAAACTGCCCTGTACCGGTCCTGGTCATAGGATCACTCCCTTAGGGTGCAATCCTATGAAAGTTTAGACAGATAAAGGCCTACAGCTCCCAGCATGCATGCTGGGAGTTGTAGGCCTTTTATCTGTCTAAACTTCCATAGGATTGCGCCTTTAATGGATTTTTTTCTGGTGAGAAAAAAGATGGGAAGAAATGGTAGGAAAACAACACTGGGGCACCCCACCCTCACCATAAAATTCTGTGTTTGTGATAGGATGAATGAAGGATAAAAGCCTCATCTGGAAGCACCTCAAAACTTGTTGCAAAGTTCATCATGTGATGTGTATTATTAGCAGGGATGTTGAAGAGTCCTTGGTCTCGAGTCACGAGTCGAGTCACGAGTCTTTGGTCCCGAGTCTCGAGTCTGAGTCCGAGTCCTTGGTCCAAAATGGTGACTCACGAGTCACGAGTCACGAGTCACTCCCAAAGCTGACTCCACGAGTCCCTATTAAAATCAATGGGGTTTTTTCCCAACAAAATAAGGCTACTTCACACTCAGAGCAGCCACACAGAGTAATCTCAGGTCCTTCCTCTGCCTCTCCCAAGTACGCAACACATCAATCAAAATAAATCTTGACACACTGTTGGGGCTGCACTCCTGGTAGCCGTCCATAGTGGCCGAGCAGCGGCACACCTCACTTCCATGCGCTCTTCGCCGGCAATCACGCTCCTCTCCACTCCTTCTGGCACAGCCCAGGGATGTTGAAGAGTCCTTGGTCTCGAGTCCCGAGTCGAGTCTCGAGTCCCATTAAAAATATTGGGACTCGAGTCCGAGTCGAGTCAGAGGGGGGACTCAGTCCGACTCACGAGTCGAGTCCTCGAGTCCGAGTCCCCATCCCTGATTATTAGGTAGTGTGTGTTCAGCAACTCAAAGGCTGCTACCATGTTGTTTTACCTTGTGGAAAAGCCATGGTGCAGCTTGTACTTATTTATTTTAGAGTTTATATACTGCTTCCCCCAAAATCCTAAAGCAGTTAAAAACATATGACAAAACAAGACATCATTAAAAGCAGAACAGGATTTAGATAAGCTAATGGTTGGGAAAACCCAGGGTAAACAAGTAAGTTTTTAATAATCATGGAAAGCACATGATCATTGGTGCCTGATAGATTGCAGAGGAGAGAGCATTCCAGAGTGAGCAAGACACCACAGAAAAGGCCTGTTGCCATGTTGTTGCCAGATAGGATTCTGCAGGCCTGTGGCTTATGCTGGCTCAGCTTGTCTGAGCGTGGAAAGCTAAGCAGCAGGGATGTTGAAGAGTCCTTGGTCTCGAGTCACGAGTCAAGTCACGAGTCTTTGGACCCGAGTCTCGAGTCCGAGTCCTTGGTCCAAAATGGTGACTCACGAGTCCCGAGTCACTCCCAAAGCTGACTCCACGAGTTCCTATTAAAATCAATGGGTTTTCCCCCCCAACAAAATAAGGCTACTTCAGATGTGTGGCTTAAATAAATTCTAGGCACAAGTGTGCCTTTTTATTTCAAAACTCTGCAACTGATTTTGGCAAGAACAGACCAGGCAGACAAACCCAAAATAACCAGGCAGGCAGAGGAGGCAGGGAACCCCAAAGCAGGCAGGCAGAGGCAGCCAAACCCAAAATGTCTGAAAGGTTGCATTTTAGGGAAATGATTTTAAAAAATAAAATCTTCGCCGGCAATCGCACTTCTCTCCACTCCTTCTGGCACAGCCCAGGGATGTTGAAGAGTCCTTGGTCTTGAGTCCCGAGTCGAGTTTCGAGTCCCATTAAAAATATTGGGACTTGAGTGGGAATCGAGTCAGAGGGGGGACTCAGTCCGACTCACGAGTCGAGTCCTGGAGTCCGAGTCCCCATCCCTGCTAAGCAGGGTCAGGCCTGGTTAGTACTTGGATGGGAGACCCCTCCTCTAGTTTCCTGCATTGAGCAGGGGGTTGGACTCGATAGCCTTGTAGGCTCCTTCCAACTCTATGATCTATGAAATCTAAGGGTGTGGCACAGTGGTCTAATAGGTCTTTACAGGGGGAGGCGATCTTTTAGGTAATGTGGTCCTACGTTGTTTTATTAGTGTTACCTGTTCAGATATTCTTTCAATCTGGTGACAAGAACATGGTGAGGATGTGTTTCATGTAAGGCAGGAAATGGTAAGTAGAGCAAAACATGGCATTGCCAACACCTGCAGTTCTTCTGCTTGCATTGTAGACAGTTCAACGATAGCCTAGGCGATAACACTTTCTGAAATTTCTCCAAGAATGTGGATTTTCTGTGACTAGCCCTCTGTTATAGGGCAGCATAAACGAACTAACCTAAATCAGTAAATAAGCATTATTAACCAGACCTAAAAAATCAAGCTGATTTGGCAGCTGTGCAGCCACCTCTCCACAATACCTGGGAAAGCAACAAGGAGTTCTGTAGTTCCTTATAGACTAACAAATATGTTATGATGCATTCTGTGAAGTGGACTCTGGCCCATGAAAGCTTATGCCATTATAAATGGGGAGGATAGTTGTATTCTACCTCCTAGACCTGATATGAGGCTGATAGAGATAACGACACCAAAGGTGCTCAGTAAATCTGATAAATACTTTTTTACATATACTTTAATACCAGTAAGACCATATTTGTATTCTTTGACTATGTTTTTAATGCTCTTTAAATATTTGGAGGGCAGGAAGATGCCTTGAGGTCTCTGCTCCGGGGACTCTGCCTGGGGCTGTTTCTGAAAGCACAGTGTATAATCCGCCGCCCTGGGGTGCTGGAAATACAGAACATGCTGTCAAATCCATCCACTTACAGTATGCTGTGGCTCACTAATAGTAACTAATTAACTGAAAATCTTTTAGAAATCTTGACGTTAATAAAGCAAAATGGTTACTCACTTGCCTGGGGTGAATAAGAATGTCTTCCCGAAGAGTACCGTAACTTGGCAGACCTACCATGCAACCCTCCCTTGAACATGATGTATGTGGGCAGGCAGGCTGGCTAGCCTTCTTCTTCTTCTTCTTCTTCTTCTTCTTCTTCTTCTTCTTCTTCTTCTTCTTCCTCTTCTTCTTCTTCTTCTTCTTCTGGAGCTCTTAACTTTCTGGGGGTACTTATCTGCAAGGCAGAAATTCAGTGAATTAATCACAGACAATAATCAATGAAAGCTTTCAACCCTGTTGATTTTACATCTGCTTGTAGGCTCAAGATGTTCTATCTCAATGGCTTTTTCCTTGGTCTCATTTTGTTTTAGAAGCTTTACACAACTGGCTGAATTGGGATAGAGAGTGAACATGGGCATTGTGTCTTTGAGTCCTCGAAGTGTTTGGCCTACTTTTGAATGAGGCCTGTTGGAACAATTAGGGGGCCTCCTTCTGCCACCAGAGAACTTCCTTCACTTCACTGTTTGTAGTACCGAGCAAGTTGTCAAATAAAAATATTGTTGTTTTTACATTTGAGAGCTTGCTCTTTAAAAAAAAAAGGGGGGGGTAAAAAGAAAATCAAAGAACACTCAGAGACATGTCTTGACAGGAACAGCTAAGTGGAATAACTGTCTTAGTAGCACTAAAGCCTTGGCTTTGGATCCAGGAAATATGACACATTGCTTTTAGCTATACAAAATTAAGCTTCTGTGATGCCTTGTGCTTGTGGAGGCTCCCAACATCTCATCTCAAGGCAAACTTTAGAGAAATGTCACTGGTTCATCCTTTTAAGTCTAAAACCCTCTTCTTCTTTCCAAATGTGAAGAATGATCATGTTCTTAACTCGAGGAAAATAAATATCAGTAATAATTTGGACACCACATGGAACAGAAATGTTGGGGGGGGGGGGCAGGGAGTGATAGTGACTGCACATGTGCCTGCCTGCTTCTGCATAGTTTGTAAATTCAAAACATCACAACCCCACGATATGTGGCCCTGAATCTGGCCCTAGATTCAGGTCCTTTGCACAATTTAGAGGGCATCCAAAGGCTTCTATTTAATTGCATATGCCCTGTGGAGAATGAGCCTCCTCTCTGAACTATGTTATAGATGTGGCTCAAGATATATGTTGCCATGTCATGTCTTCCCCTTTGGCTCACTAGACATGGGTTAGAGTCTACTAACAACATTGTTCAGAGCTGCCTTAAGGGAGGCCATAACTAAGGCTGTGTGTCTGCAGTTCCTACTGCAATCCAAAGCAACGGGGAAGAGGACATCAGAGGTACGTTGTGCACCCGAACCACCAGAACTGTGTGGCTCAGGAGGAACTTGGGACATTTATCCAAGTGCTGTGTAGACTTTACAAATGACATTTCAACATTTGAGGAAGCTGCTCTGAGCAGCAGATACTCTAGTTTCATATTGATATATAGCCTATGCACAACCAATCTGTAATAGACACAGGGATCAACTAAGCTGGTGCACAGCTGACAGGTTGAAGACACAGCCTTTGTCTAAACAACAGGGATTTACAAGAGCCTAGCCTTGAAAAATCCCAATCGAAAATCTCTGACTAAAAGAGCTGAGGTTATATAGAGATGCTTATGAATGATGCTAATGAGAGCCAGTGTGGCGTAGTGGTGAGAGTGTTGGACTGGGACTCGGGAGTGTTGGGTTTTGCATAGGCAGAACGAGATTACCACCTGACATCAGGATTATCACCTGACCTGGTGGGTGTCTCCTGAGTTCAAGTACACAAGGTCTTTGGTCACGAGACATAGTCTCAAGATGATATGACTCAGCAACCTTGGACAGGTTTAGCAGTAAACATGTTGATGAATAGGTTATACAACTGGGGTGAGTAATATCCTATTTATAGGTACAGGGTCTGTCTGTGGTATAAAGCTAACACACTTGTTGATAGCTTCACTCCTTGCTGTCTTCTCTCGTCTCGACTTGTTCTGGACTTCACTTCATCTAGCCTTACCACTGGGGTATTGGATTTGAGTCTGCAATGATGTAGTGAGTAAGAGATGCATTGCTTGCCTTAATCCCATGTAATTGGGTCTTACAAATAAACTCTTTAATCTTTATTAACTGCTGTTATCTCCTCCTTCCGCCTGCGTGACTGGGACTGAGGGTCACTGGCTAGGGAAGCTTTTGAACCCGGGTCAGTCCAGCTCTCACAGGGAGATCCAGGTTCTAGTCCCCGCTCAGCCATGAAACTCACTGGGTGACTTTGGGCCAGTCACTGACTCTCAGCCTAACCTACCTCACAGGGTTGTTGTGAGGATAAAATGGAGAGGAGGAGGAGGAGGAGGAGGATTATGTAAGCCGCCTTGGGTTCCTTGCAGGAAAAAAGGCAGGGTATAAATATAATAAATAAATAAATAAATAAATAAAAATGAAGGCTGGCATCAAGGGTAGGCATGGTTGGGCACCTGCTGAGTGGCCACAACCCAGCATGGGCCCACTGACAAGAGCCCCCTGGACCTGCTTCTCCTCTTCAGCATTGCAACCTGCTTGTTCACCTGCCTCTTGCTTTGATCCAAACAACGGTGGTGGTGAGAAGGAGGAGCAGGAGATGCCACTGCCTACTTGCTCCCTGGCCCCCTGCCTGTCAAGCAAGCAAGGGGTAGCCATGACGGAGAAGAGGATGAAGAGCAATATCAGCTGGTCACAATGGTGGTGAGAAAGTAGACTCATTGAGGGAGGGGGCCATTGAGGGGGCCTTTCCCAAGGGCCCTCAAAAACCTGGAGCGGGCACTGATGCGAACGATGGTCATAGCTCAGCGGTAGGCCCATGGTTGGCATGCATAAGGTCCTGGGTTCAATCCCTCACACACCCAGTTAACAATATCAGGTACCAGCACTGGGGAAGGCTTTGACCGGAGGAGGCTTTGGAGAGCTGAGTCCCAGTAGAGCACAGACTTTGTATAAATAAGGTCTCAGGTTTAAAGCAAGTCTGTTCAAAGGACCTCAAACGGTAGGATAGTGACAGTTGCACTGGAGAGCTGCTGACAATCAGAGGAGAGCTAATACTGTCCTCAAAATAAGGCGATTTCATACGTTCTAGGATTTTTTCTTTTATTTTCTGGTAGTGCTGCAAACAGACTTCAGGTACCACAGGGGTGCCAGATGCTATCACAGGCAGCGTGGACAGGGCCGGATTAAGAGCATTATGGGCCTGGTGCTGAGGATTTTGGTGGGCCTTTTTATGGAAATAAATAAAATGAAGACGCAATTTTATATTAAAACAAATTAAATATTTTAATTACCATTAAAGTGCCAAAACTCAAAAACTCCTGCAGCTCATCAGTAAGGGTCTTCCCAATTTCCCCCAAATTTATTTATTAAAAAAGAAAAAGCAGCCACAACAAAAAGCCAGGAAGCTTTGCTTGACCAAGAATAATTGTGTTGTTCTTGTTGCTTTGTTTCGTTTTCGTTTTTTTGTTAAACTAGCATTTGAACAATTGAGCTGCGGATCAGAAAGATCTTTTGCTCGAGGCTGGAGAGAGAGGTCCCTTCTAAATCTGAATATTACAGACCCTAGCAAGCCCCCATGTGCTTCAAAGAAATGTAGTAACAGTGATTGAAATGCAAAAACCTACCGAAATGCTAATTTGAGAACAACAGTTCTTGCTAGGTCTTGCCTCAAGCCTGTAATGCAGATGTGCTTAGAACACCTTTCTAATCTTGAAAAAATCATTAATTATGCTGAATGATAACGATCAGAGCTAACTCAAATCGTGCCGCGTGTCCCTATATTGTGGGCCTATTGTCTGTTATGGGCCTGGAGCGGCCGCTCCAATCGCCCCTATGTTAATCCGGCCCTGAGCGTGGAAGTCATGCTGCGGCAGGGGGCCCAGGCAGCAGGACTCTTGTTCTGATGGTGTGGCTGCAACCGAACGATAGCAGAGGGGTGTGCGTGTGCCCTCATCATGTCGTACTGTTCCTCCTCCTCCTCAGTGAAGGAAAGTCTTTTTTTACCTTCCCACCATGATGAAATGGCAGCAGGACACACTGCAGACCAGACCTAAATAGGCAAGCAGCGTGGGAAGGAAGTTGGGACTTGTAGGGAAACCAGGCAAGTCTAGGTGGAAAAATGATCAATTGTTTGGAAAATATGTTCATAATTTTTATATATTTGTGGTGATGTGTTTGTTTTTTTAAATTGATGCCGCTGGGCTGGGGTCCTCCTAGACCAGTGTTCTCTATCCTTGGGTCCCCAGATGTTTTTGGCCTACAACTCCCAGCTGGGGACCCAAGGTTGGAGAACACTGTCCTAGACAGTTAGCATCTTCTCAAACCAGGCATATTTCCCCCAAAATTGGTCAGTTTTCCCATTGGGAATTGACAATACATATCCATGTGTCAATATGAATCCATTTCTCCATGGCATGCTTAGGGATGGGACAGCCACTTCTGGATGCTTACTTAAAGGCCAAGCTCCCTCCCTCTTGGCACTTCACTTTCCTTTTACATCTCTCTGACTTTTCTTCTTAGAGCCAGTTCACAGGCAAATTTATTTATTTAATTAATTAATAGTCTGCCTTTCTGCCAGAAAATGGGGGGGGGGGGGCTTAAGACAGTTAACAATAAAAATCCAGATTAAAAACAAAATCTTAATTTAAAAAATAGCATAAAAACAAATATATTAAAACACAACAATAAAAGAAATAAATAGCACCAACCAATTGACCACTCCCAGGGCCGGTGCTACCATTAGGCCAACTTTATTCCAGAATACTTTTTTACTTCAAAGGGACTTCCCTTGGGTGGATCCAGATTAAGTTAGTCACATTTAGGTCTCATTGAAATCATTGTAAAAAGATATTCACATTGGTTTTAACAGGAACTAAGAGTGACCAAATTAATCTGGATCCAAGCCAATAGCTTTTAAGTCTTGGCAGGCTTTATGCAAGGATCAAGCATAAGAAGGATAGGTCTATCAATGCCTTTCAGACATGATAACTAAATGCAGCCTCCAGGTTCAGTGGCCATACACTTCCGAACATCAGGTGTTGCCTTCATATCCTCCTTGCATGGTTCATGGAGGCATCTGGCTGGCCAGATCTGCAAACAGAATGCTGGGCTAGACAAACCGTTGGTCTGATTCCCACAAGGCAACTCTTCTGCTTTTCTAACTTGATTGAGATGATGTGGTCCTAAGAAGTTTGTGGGGTTGCAGCCAAAAATGGCTGGCTTTTTCCTCCCCTTTTGCATTCACCTCTACCCTTTGTGGAATCTTCTGTAACGCATTTGTTGAGGACATTCACATCTGGTTCCCTTTATGTTTCCTTGCTGTTGTTTTTTGTTTAGTTTCATCAAATTCCAGCTAGTCAACTGATTGTGGTTTAGATTTATATAACATGTTTTCATCGTTCGCATGTACTGCAAGGGCTTGGCCTGCTGTCATGGCGCTTTTAGCTTTAATTCATCTGCAGGTAGCTTCATACATTTGTCCAGTTAATAGCTTTCAAGTATTCTCTTCTCTTTTTGAGATGTTCCTTTCATTAATTTAAACCAATGTCCATTGTCCCTGCAGGAAAGTGAACTGCATCCTAATTGCAACATTGGCATAAATCTTGAGTAAAACAATTATTTATGTTTTTACAGGTGTACTGGCAATTAGATACTGGACTCAGTATTGTTGAAATTTGAAACAACCTGAAATTTGGGTTGAATATTGTTGTTTCGTGGCTTCCAAATCCTGATCCCCAAAACTCTGCTGGCCAGTCCAAAATCCCCCATGCATTTGACAAATTTATTCATGTCATGCTCATGAGAACAAGCTGCAGATATCTGCATTCATACAATATGTATCCCCTTTGTGCCCTGCCCTGGAAGTCTCATAGGAAAAGAATAATCTACAAGTACAAACTATTGGCATACACAAGTAGTAGAACCAGAAAAGTCCTAAGTAATGCAAAACTTGTTTTACATTATTCTTCCTTCCCTTCTATTAGAATGACCTGGGAGACATGTTCAAATAATGAAATGTCAGCATTATTGGAAGTGATTCGTACATAGCCTCACATCACTGTGCTTGTTTGGAGGCAAGAAGAGTAAAAAAAAATGCAGGCAGCTGTGTTGATCCTCTGTGTGTGAACTTTATACACACACACACACACACACACACACAGTAGGTCTTTTGTAAAGCTAATGCATCAAAATTATACATTCAAAACCAAGCTACCCCAAAATACTTTGCATTACAACAGGGATTGCTCACAATGATCTATTTTTGCTGAGAAAATCCACTTGCTCCCAGCCACTGTGAGCGCAGAGGTGAAATCGAACCCGGGGGGGGGGGACTTCGCCCCCGCCTCGACTCTCTGCGGGGGCAGCCCCCCTGCCTCGATCTTCTGAACGGCACAGAGCAGTTCTCTGCACCGCTCGACCCACCCTCTCTGGTCGGAAATGACGCAACGGGACCCTGCGCAGGCGTGCTGGACCCCTGTGCTGCGTACTGCGTCTGCGCAGGGTCCTCTCACGTCATTTTCGGTGCTGGAAGTGATGCGACGGGACCGGAGTGGGCCACGCGGGCGGCTCGCCGTGGAGAGAAGGTAAGGCGGGCGTGAGCGGGGCCAATTTCGGCCCGTTATGCTTGCGCGAGGCTCGCGGTTACATGTCTACTGTGAGGATTGCAGCTAAGCTCAGAGGAAACAGGGAAGCCTGAGTGGGGTGGCTGATGATGTCATCATTCCTGCTAAGCAAAAAGGCCTGGGGCTTCTACCCTGTGAGTCCTGGCTCCACTACACCACTTAAATCAATGGAACATAATCCTTGGGGGTCAAGCCAGTGTTCCATTTGGTAGTTCAGCATTCTGACTACTCACAGTCACCAATAATGTGCCACAAGGAAGATGGCCAGGAAGGGCAATATCCATGGTTCCTATGGTTAATCCCTAGCTTGAATCGGGGGTAGACTGTTCCTGAATTTATCCTTAAAACTGACCTTTTCTTAGGTTATATCCCCTTATCCTCAACTGAAACAGAGCACAAGTTTTTGCTCAGATTTATCCTTTGTTATGCTCCCCTTTCTTCATGTATTATTCCCCCACTGTCAATGTTTTGATTGCTCACTTTATCTATTCATGCAACAGGGAGAGGGACAGATACACAGGGTGCAGCAGTTGTGCTAAAATTAAGCAGGTTGGGTCTGGTCAGTGCCTGGATGGGAGACCACCTAGTATAAGCCATTGAACCCTTGACATTAATGACATAATGCCTGGAATATGTGTGATACATGCTAAAATAAAAGATGCCTGGTGTTGTTATTTTTTGTTTGCTTCTTTGTTTGCTTGCTTGTGTTACTCTGTACAGCACCATGGACATTGATGGTGTGTATAAAGAATTACTAATACTGTAAAAATGGGTCACACTTTTTCCTGTTCTAGTTAGAGGCCTCTGATGCAACTACCCCTTTAATCCTTTATGAGGGTTACATCTTTCTATGTCTATATCCCTACTCTTTATGTCTAACTTGAGCCCTTCCAATAGAGCAGGATATATATATATATATATATATATATATATATATATATCCCCACATGCTCAAAGAAATCAAGCAGGCAGTATTGTGACAGAGAAGTGAAAGGCGGCCGCTTTCTGTTTGGAAAGCAGAGCACTCGCTGCAAATCTCCTGCAAACAGCCATGCTGTGCCCTGCATGGGTAATCGAGCTGGACTCCACTGCTTCGTCTTGCGGGTGGAATGTAATAAAGCTGGCGATGTTACGACTCCCACTCCCTCAAGTGGGGTGTGTGAGGGGGAGCGGTGGGAAAGAAAGCCTTTTTATTCTTTAGGTGGAAAACAAATTAAAATTATATATATATATATATATGTATATATATATATATATATATATATATATATCCAGCAAAGCCATCTAGGGGAGAAGTGGTGCCAATTCTTTGTCTTCAAACTGAGTGTGTCCTACCTCCACGAATGACAACTTAACGAGAGTCAGGTCATTTGCTTCCCCAGAAAAATGCCATGGAATTAACTGGAGCATCGCTAATCACAGAGTCTCAGGGCTGGAAGTGATTTCTGGGGCCATAATCAACATCCATTCTCCTGCTCGGAGAGCACACTGCAGTGTAATGTACTTTCAGGGTGAAGAAAGTAATACAAAATCTGTAGCACAGGGCAGTCAGGCAAGGTCAAGAGAAGTCTTGTCGGCTTGGACCTCTTACGACAATTCAACACTTGTCACCAAGGGATTGTACGCTCATTTGCAGTTGGCATGTGCACGCAATGAATCGTGCGATACTAATGCTAAGGAATGCAAATGAAATGTAAATAATGTCATGCGCATCATGCATGCACCCCACTTCCGAGCAGTGAGAAGTTCCAGGGGTTCCAGCTCTCACTCAGGGTTTAGTTTTCTTAGAAAGTCACTGAAGATTTATGGCATTTCTGAGATATGAATTTTATTTTATCATATATACAGGCTAAGATGGGGGTTCACAGCATTCACACTCCAACAGATCCCTGCTTGACATCAGATTTCTAGGGGAACCCACGGTGCCGTAGGATTTTCTACAGAGAGCAAAGTCAGCCCTCTGCTTTCCGTCTGCTGCTACACTACACACAATTTCCATTGAAACACATCACCACCAGAATGTTAACAGCTACCAACCATCCTCAGGAAGGTCTTAAGAGAAATTGCCTCAAGGCACCCACGCTGCCAGCTCTGCTTACAGAAATCTTAAGAGTCAAGAATGGCAGAGCTGGAAGAGATCCCTGAAAGGTCATTCAGACCAACCTCAAACCCATAACTGGAATCATAACTCCCATTCTGTTCCCAGAAGAACCCCAGTGCAATATACATTGTGCAGTTCAATGAAATCAATGACAGTTTGTAAGAACCAACTCAGTTTGTTTTGTTCTGCTTTAGGCTGAACCTACTATTTCCCTTCATTGCAGAACGGAGGCGTTGTTTGTTGTGTAGAACTGTCGTTTTTACCCAGGATATCCCTGTTGGGATTGTACCAGTCCTATTGGGATTGAATTGGGATTGTAGCACTTCAGACTGCAGCTGTATGCTTTCCATGTTGAAGGAGAAGGAGAAGGAGATTTTAGAAAACTAGCAGAATGGGAAGAAAGTTTTTAACTATTCTTCTCCACAATATTCTAGCTTTCCACATGCTGGAAGGTTTTTTTTTTAAAAAAGCATGGGAATTAATATAACATTATGTTAAGTAATAAGAACAATATTAAGAGGCTTATTAATTGGGTTACCAGAGCAACACTGCAAACCCAACACATTTCCCTTTACTATCAGTGACTGCAGGGCAGAAGATAACCAGGGCACTGCAGGGACGTAATCGTTGCCTGCTCCTCCAAGCCTTTTTGTAAGTGGGAAGTTATGATTGCTGGAGAGCAACAGACCCTTGCCCTGTAACCATCAGGCCAAGCACAGGCGAGAGCTTCCCACGCTGAGGGTTGAACCGGAAGCGCAATCTGCTATTAATGGGGGGTCAATGGGGGCTCCAGACACACTGGCTGTGTGACTTGCAGAGGTGGACTGTGCACTCAGCATATCTGAGCCATGGCAAAAACAAAATGAAAGGGTTGGATGCAGGATCTTCCTTCTGGGGAGGGAAGGTCTTCACTCATGGAAGGTGCCTCCACCCAGTATTTAGGAACCCTTCTCCCAGCCCACAGCTCACCCCATTGAGCAGGTTCCCCCAACCCTCTGTGCAGCATTTTCGGGGAGCTGGACAGGCCGCCATGGGGAAGAGCGGGTGGGCAAGTCCACTTCCATCAGCCCGGTTGCAAGCACCCAAAACCGGATCTAGCCCAAATGAAATAAGACAAGCTTCCTGCGTGGACAAGCTTTAACGAAGCAGAATGCAGTGGAGCAGGCCAATGAAAAGGGCAATGTCCCTAAGGTGTAATCAGATCTCATCCTCAATAATAATAATACTAATAATATCCTGAACAGAAATGACTTCCTATGGGAAAGAAGAGTGCTAACAGGAAGTATATTGTGCAACTAGAGATGAGACAACGTTCCCATTTGTGAGTGTTTGCCTCAGAGAATAGCACAAGGGGGACAGAGGTGAAACGGGCTGGTCTCTCCATCAGTTTTCAACGATGGGCACAGCTGAGGGTGGCAGTGCTCCTCCTACTCCCAGCTGCCACTTTTCTTTTTAACCCAGAAACCACCTTGAATGATGCTGCCTGGTGATCTAAGCATTGCTCCTGGGTGAGAAAATGGCAGCTGCTGGAGGACTGCTTCTACGGCCAATAAGTCTCCTCCCCTCTCCTCCATTTCATCTGCCACACCAAAAAAAGTTTTCTGAAATGTGTGTGAGTGGCATTTTGACTTAGCCTTAATTGTAACAAGAATATGAGATCTGCTCTCTAGCCCAGACTTTGCCGACGTGGCACCCTCCAGATGTGTCAGACTACAACTCCCATCGCCCCCAGCCAGTGAACATGCTTGATGTGGATGACAGGAGTTGTAGCACAACAGATCTGGAGAGAAGCCAGTTGGGGAAGGCTGGGGTAGCCTTTTATTTAGCTAATAAGAAGATATTTCTTTAATGGTTGCTCTACCAGCAGGCAGCGGGGAGCAGGAGACCATATTGAAGAAGTAGCCTTCATCCAAAAACCACATCTTGCTTGAATATAAATCCTCTGAATCTTTCAAACTGTTTATTTAAGGCCCGCAGGATAAAATGCATTTGCTATGTGTTTCATTGGAGTAGGCAGTCTGTGGAATGCGTGTTAGGTGTGATGAACAATGTTTGTAACAAAAATAATGAATGAATCAAGTGACTTCTTGCTTCCACTTATTTATTTAAATCCAGAAAATGAGTGCTACTTGATTTTTCTCAGTGTTTCATTATGGTGATCTAAGAGACTAATATGCTGCGAAAGAAATTATCTTTTCCTGGGGGGAAATGCATATGTTGTTGCTGTCCAAATGTGGAAGTAACAGTATCTGCAGAAACAATTTGACTGGGTTTGTACTAAAAGTCATTTATGACCCCCAAATGCCTTGACAATATTATTATAGATCAGCAAATCTGGTTACTCACAGGATGGTGAGCTTTTATATTTTGAAAGAAGGTTTTTTTTCCTAGTCCTTACTGCTTAAACTTAAACTGCTTGGTTCACAGTAGGTGGACTTTGGTCAGCTTACATGTTAGTAAATAAATAAATTAAATGATGTAAATAAAAACATAGGGTTGGATCCAGGATCTGTCTTCCGCAAGAGGAAGGGTTCTTTCACAAGAGGAATGGCTCCACTCATGGAAGATCCCTCCACCTGATTTTTGGGGCTCCTCCCCACAGCTCCCCCATTTAGCAGGGCTTTCTGACTCTCTGTGTGGCATTTTCAGGGGGCTGAAGGGGCAGGGCAGGGAAGTCCACATCCACCAGCACAGTTGATCCAGCTTAAAACTGGATCCATCCAATAAAAACTAGTGAGAAATTGGATGCAAAATTCCAGCTGTTTATGGGAGATAAACTGTGTCCCTCTCTCCTCTTAAAAATTATTGCCCTGGACTGTTCTGCATATTCCAACCTGTGTCTTCCACAATATCTCACACAAAACCAAGGAAGAAGATAAATATTAAAAGGGGGAGGGAGATCTTTGTATAGCGAAGATGAGAAAGAGCATTGATATGCAAATCTGCCTGCATAATCTATTCAAAGAGCAACATTTGGGTCTGGGGCTACCACATTTGGACTTCTGAGCAGAAGGGAATCTAGACTTCTAATTTCCATTGAAAGTGGCCAGTCTCCCTGCAAATAAGGAAGAGAAACCCACAACTAGTATGTGTACTCTTCTAAACAGCATATCAATCCCCGAGGGCTGGATCCTGCCCCTTGTCTCCCCCAGTCAGTAAATACTGAAAATAGGAAAGCCGCTTTTCATTAGCGCCTGGCATTCTTTCATGTAGTCTGATTGTCAACACAAAAGGAGAGTAATTAAACTGCAGCTCCAATCCAGGCTAACAGATGGGTCTCTCCCTCGAAGCTTTTTACCACACAACTAAATTGTTACTTCAAGAAATCAGCATCTAATCTATTCACTTCAAAGAGCACCCATATGCCTCCCACTTTTCAAGCTCTGGGGATGCTTGGGGGATGAAACTATCCCCTCGGTAACAAAGAAATAGGGAGGAAGCAGGAAATGCAACCGAACCAAAACATGTATGCCTTTCATTCGAATGGGGGCGGGAGGGGGGAATTCCTAGCTAAATTGAACAATTAAGAAATAACACAGAGCAAATCAGATGTGTTTAGTATAGAGCTATACTGGAGAGATAGCAGAGGTAAATTGGGAAAAGTTGTAAACACCCTGAATAACTGCTGTGACTCAGAGGAATGTATACTGAGCATCCACACCTGCACCTGAGACCCCTCACACACACAGAACCTCCACCCCTGCTTCTTCCAACTCTCTGGAATTAAAACAAGCAAACAAACATTTCAGAGATTTGGTATGAAACCGTTGAAACAAAGACTGTTACTGGGACTTGTTGACAATAAAAGATTTGAGGTGGATAAAAACAGTTTCATGTCGCGATCTTCACGTGAGTCCAGAAAAGTGCCACTCAAAAACATGGAGCCACTTCAGATGTCCACTGAAGGGAAGACCTTTTCCCATACTTCACACAATAGTAACTGTGTCAGAACAGATAATGTGCGAAGCACCTTCATCAAAACACTCCCAGGTCTCTTGACGTCCTTGAACATGTGAAGTATAGCTTTTATTTCTGTGAGAAAACTGACCCAAACTGTCTCAGAAGGGTCAGTCACTTGTCTGCTCCTCAGATTTTGCACTCACGGTTTCCACGCAGTTGTCCAAAGAGCTGCTTAGGCCGATGCAAGGGGCTTGACCTAGGACAATGGGATTTTAAAATAGGAGACCCAAGGTCCAGTACCCAAGGCTGGCCAATTTATTTTGGCACTTGAGGCAGAAAATCCCAGAGGCACCTCTCTCTCCTTGGGAGTAAAAATACAGTAACCATTTGCTGACTTATCATAGCGTGGCCTGAAACAACCACCTCACTCTGCCTAATGATAGAGCCAGCCACCATGCTTTTTAAACTTCCTTCAGTTTGAAAAGCAGTTTGTCATTCAACAATGGCATGGGGGAGAGAGCAGTGTGTGTGTGTGTGTGTGTGTGTGTGTGCACATTCTAGCTTGATTGATCCCAACCCTGGGCACAGAGAACAAATCCCAGCCCCGGGAACATTGCTGTTCTTTGGGTCCAGGACGATATTCTTTTCACACATCTTAAGATGCGGCTCTGTGTACAGCTAAAGCTAAAGTGGAAAGCGGTGAGATCTCAATCCAGTCTCCTGATCTTTTTTTTTTTTACTAGTTTACTGGGAACCTGAGTGAAGAAGCGGCCTATTGTGCCACCTAATGGATAAAAGAAATGCCGCAATATACAGACAGTAGTAGCAGTATGTTTTGTCCATGAATGACTCTGAAGAGCTGACTGCAGCCTCTGCTCCTCCTCCTCCTCCTCCTCCTCCTCCCTCTTCCTTCCTCTCTACCCTCCTAGATTCATTTGAGAGCAAACTTGTGGAGCAGCTAGATGTGACACAGGGGCAAAAAAAAAAACACCCTCACCTAAAAATTCTCACCTGGAGGTTAGTCTTAAATATTATATTTTTAAAAGAAGAAAGCACCCTTAAGCCAAGGAGTTTGTTTTTTTTTTTTAAAGAAAGAAAAGAGTTAAAGGTAAGAAGGATTTCTTTGCAGCTGGGAAAGACATGTAGGAAAGGTGTCTGTGTGCATCTATGTCTCTCTGTGTGTATGCTTAGTTTTTTCTTTTAGCCCTTTATCTGTATGTATTGTTTTTTAATCTATCTATTTTTCTATCTATCTATCTATCTATCCATCTATCCTCTATCATCTATCTATCTTTATCTATTTATATTTATATCTGTTTATCCATGGAGAAGCTGGTATAAACACTGCAGCCCAAAAGGGACTCAGGCAGCCAATAAGCAATGTGCATTGTTGCTTTAAAGTAAACTGGAACAACCCATTGAGATGACTGAAACAATCCTGAGATTGAATGAGTGCCTTGTGGGAGAGCAGAGTGCTGAGGATGACAGGGTACTCAATGTGGTATTGAATTCTGGTAAAACTCCTTCTTGCCTTGTTTTTTCTTTCTTTCTTTCTTTCTTTCTTCCTTCCTGCGACTGCTGTAGGAGCCCAGGAGGAACACGTCAAGTAATTTGGAAGGCATCAGTACTAAGCCTGCCGAGTGCTCATAACTCTACAGCCACTCCATGTGCAAACCTGAGTGAAGGACCCCCAAACCCAAAGGGAGCAAACGGGATTTTCTTTTTTTAAAAAAAAAATGAGGCAAAAGACCAAACGGGAGTAAAGGGGCGTTCCAGAACAAGGAAAGAAGAACCGAAAGGGAGGCTCGAAGGGGCACTGCAGTGCCCAGGAGGAGGCTCTCGCCTCGGATCACCAAACTAGCAAAAGGCGCTGGATGGAAAGGAGCCCGTCATCATGGATCCTCTGTGCTTATTGGGGAATGATCTGTGGACTTACAACTGCTCCTTGAGCAACTCCACCGTGAAGAACCAGACTTCCCAAGCCAACAAAACTTTCCTCGTGACTAGGAACGAGGAAGTTGCCAAGGTGGAGGTGGCAGTCCTCTGCCTCATCTTCTTCCTTGCCCTGACGGGGAATCTGTGTGTGCTGCTGGCCATCCACACGACCCGTCACAAGCATTCCCGCATGTACTTCTTCATGAAGCACCTGAGCATCGCTGACCTAGTCGTGGCCCTCTTCCAGGTCTTGCCTCAACTCGTCTGGGACATCACCTTCAGGTTCTATGGGCCAGATTACCTCTGCAGGTTGATCAAATACTTGCAGGTGGTGGGCATGTTTGCTTCCACTTACATGCTCTTGCTGATGTCCCTGGACCGGTGCCTGGCGATCTGTCAACCCTTGAGGTCTTTACATAGGAGGTCTGATCGGCTGTCCGTCCTCCTCACTTGGATGGTGTGCCTTCTGTTCAGCATCCCGCAGCTCCAGATATTTTCCATGAAGAAGGTGGATCACGGGGGCATCGATTGCTGGGCAACGTTCATCCAGCCCTGGGGACCTAAAGCCTACGTCACCTGGATAACCTTGACTGTCTACATCATCCCCGTGCTTGTACTGAGCGTCTGCTATGGCTTGATCAGCTTCAAAATTTGGCAGAATGTGAGGCTGAAAACAATCCATGACACCAGCCTGAATCTGACCTCCAGCAATTCCCATGGGGGCACACTCTCCAGGGTCAGCAGTATCAAACTCATTTCCAAAGCCAAGATCCGGACGGTCAAAATGACCTTCATCATAGTCTTAGCTTTCATTATGTGCTGGACTCCTTTTTTCATTGTGCAGATGTGGATTGTATGGGACGAGAACGCTCCAAAGGAAGGTACAGTTTGCTTCTCCTACTTCCCTGTGTATGCCTATGCAAGCATTATGCAAGAACTGTAGAAAGTTGCCACACATTAATTCCTTTAAAATATATTTCATTTGAGCTCATTATCAGTGCAATTGATCTGTCATGTACCATCAAGCAGAGATTCAGCAGGTATCCTATGATGATGATGATGATGATGATGATGATGATGATGATGATGATGATGATGATGGAAAGAGTACTCGAGTGATAGGATAGGGAAAGGATGAGATGTGATACTTTGAGACCTTGGACATTATTTATGTGTGACCTTGGACAAGTTACCTGATGGCCTGTGGCTTACGCTGGCTCAGCTTGTCTGAGCGTGGAAAGCTAAGCAGGGTCAAGCCTGGTTATTACCTGGATGGGAGACCCCTCCTCTAGTTTCCTGCATTGAGCAGGGGGTTGGACTCGATAGCCTTGTAGGCTCCTTCCAACTCTATGATCTATGAATCTAAGAATCTCTTTCCTTAACTGCCCTGCCTGAAAATGAGAGATGCTCATGGATGCTTTGGAAATGGGAGACGCAAGCAGGAATATGGAAGGAAGGGAAGGAAAGAGGAATATGAAGAATGCAAATGGAGATGTCTAGTATATTATGGACTTAGGGTACAATCCTATGCATGTTTAGACAGAAAAAGGTCCTACATCTCCCAGCATGCCCCAGCCAGCATTGCTAAACATGCATAGGGTTGTACCCTTAGCCACATAAAGTCAGCAAAGTCACTTTGGGTTAATCCTGAAGTGAGATCAAATGATACAGAGAGATGTTATTGACTGATTTCTGAATGTTAAGACTTAACCTGGGGGGTGACAGGAATCTTGTGAATGGGCGTCCAGGCTGTCAGTGACTAAGACTGACAGTAGGTCTTGAGCAAAGACACAATTACAGTGCCGCCAGGTCTCCTTAGTGAAAAGTGTAATCGCTGTTGTCCTGGTTTCTTTCTGCTTTTGAACGCTTGTTTCCCATTTCCTCACAATGGGTGGTATAACTAATCTATTAGCAAATGGACCATATGGATAAGGTGTCACTTGCTGAGTGCCAGTGACCCTTCCCCTCTGGCTGTTACTTTGATGAAGTGGGCTCTAGTCCATGACAGCTTATGCCATAATAAATGCTAGTCTTTAAAGTGCCACGATACTTTTTGCTGTTATTTGTTTGTCCAAAGGCTGGAGGTGCCAACTTGTCCCTCTGAAAACCAGTGCCAGTGGCTAATGGACACAGTAGTAGTATGGGCTTTGGCTGATCTTATCCCAGTGGTATCTGCAGTGCTCGGTTCAGGATAAGAGCTAAGAGGAGAGACAGTCTTTGCAGTGTGAAGCACTCTCCTTTATCTAAATGGGTTGAGGTCACCTTTCAGATCTCTTCTTAACCACATAGCACGTATTCATCAGCAATCCCACATTTAATTGTGCAGAGAAGCTACTCAAGTAAGTCTGTCCACTGATTCACACACGTGTGCCCATCCTTTGATGACTGTCGCATCGAGTGGTGACTTACATGTGTGAATGATCCATCCAAGATTAAACATCAAGGACAGAGCTTTTATGTTGTTGCTTCACATCATCTTAAGCACATGTGCAAATATGTACACTCACATGGGATGGGCAACTTCTCTGTGTTAAGGGGCCACGTTGGTATGGGGTTGAAAGTGTATTTTGCTGCATGACCTGAACCCATCAGGATCTGTAGTAAAATCATCAGTGCCACTTAGGAATGAGGGCTTCAGAGTTACCTAGCGTGTGAAATCTGGCATCCCCGGGGCATTATATGCAACCCCCAAAGTGAGAAATTACATCAAAATGTAGAAAATGTCTACCTAACATAACTCTGGAAAATAATTATATCTTCCTTACAAGTTAAATTTGGCAAGGATTCTGAGAGCTAGATAAGAACTGTACACTAGTTAGTTTCCCATCTCTGTACTCTGTACCATCAACAACAAAGAGACTTGTGGCACGTTAAAAACTAACACATATATTATGGCATAATAATTTCATGGACACTGTTAGATGATGAAGTGGAGAATGTCCAGGAATAATAAATTTGTTAGGTGCCACGCGTCTCTTTGTTGTTTTTGCTGCAACAGACTGACACGGCTAACCCTCTGGAATGTGTACCAGTTGTATTATTCAAAGCTTTAGTAACTGAGATCACTTTCATAGCTGCATTTATAAGAACCATAAGCCATGACAGCCTGAATGCCCAGCTACTCAAATTCAAACTTGGTGTGCTACACAGGCAACATTTTCCCATTCAAAATTGCCCTTCCCCAGCTAGAAGGGAGAAGACACGTGTGTTCTCTTTCTGTAGTTGAAATAAGGGCCAATCTGCTGCAGTGCTTGGAATGCTGGTCATGGATGTGAGAAACACCAATTCAGATTCCTGCTTCGCCATGAAGCTCACTGAGCGGGGGACACCTTTGTCGAGTGACTTTCTCTCAGCCTAATCTGGCTCACAATGCTGCTATGAGCATAAAGCCAGATACACCCCTGAGATCCATGGAGGAAGGACATGATGTGTATGTGATGAAATAAAGATTGATTCCGATGCTCCAGTGCTGGGCATTGAAGCAAGACACTCTCTAGGCTTTCTTTCCCTGCTGTAGACTTCCAAAAATATATTCTGCTCGGTATCCAGATGACAGAAGGCCAAGTGGCCAAGCAGCCATAGTAAGCCCAGTAGCTGCAGCTGTTGCTCCACCCAAGCCACTGCAAGAGGCAAGGCCGGCACCCTGGGTTTGCTGGGTGGGACAGCCGTGACAAGGATAGCCCTAATTACTTTCATCAGCAAGCTCTGTTGTCATGGCATGCCATGCCACACTCATTCAGACCTATGGCCTGACTGCTATGATGCAATCTTAGTGCCAAGTTCTCAAGCATACAGCTAGCAGGGATGGGGACTCGGACTCGAGGACTCGACTCGTGAGTCGGACTGAGTCCCCCCTCTGACTCGACTCGGACTCGAGTCCCAATATTTTTAATGGGACTCGAGACTCGACTCGGGACTCGAGACCAAGGACTCGTCAACATCCCTGGGCTGTTGACGAGTCTTCTGGCTGTGCCAGGAGCGCGATCACTGGTGAAGAGTGCATGGAAGCGAGGAGCGCCGCTGCTCGGCCACTATGGACAGCTACCAGGAGCGCAGCCCCAACGATGTGTTGAGATTTATTTTGATGTGTTGTTGTGGGGGGTTAGGGTTAGGGTCAGACATTTTGGGTTTGGCTGCCTCTGCCTGCCTGTTTGGGGTTTCCTGCCTCCTCTGCCTGCCTGGTCTCTTCTTAACCAGTTCCACAGTTTGAATTGTCCAAGACAAAGGGCCCTGCCTGCCTGCTTTGGGGTTCCCTGCCTCCTCTGCCTGCCTGGTTATTTTGGGTTTGTCTGCCTAGTCTGTTCTTGCCAAAATCAGTTGCAGAGTTTTGAAATAAAAAGGCACACTTGTGCCTAGAACTTATTTAAGCCACACATCTGAAGTAGCCTTATTTTGTTGGGGGGAAACCCCATTGATTTTAATAGGGACTCGTGGAGTCAGTTTTGGGAGTGACTCAGGACTCGGGACTCGGGAGTCACCATTTTGGACCAAGGACTCGGACTCGGACTCGAGACTCGGGTCCAAAGACTCGTGACTCGACTCGAGACTCGAGACCAAGGACTCTTCAACATCCCTGACAGCTAGCCCATATATACAGTTGCCTTACACCAACTCAGACTATCGGTCCATCTAGCTCACGAGGGTCAACCCACTGGTCCATCTAGCTGCTTGTCAGTGGGTCTCCAAGGTATCAGACAGGAGCCTTTCCCAACCTCAGCATGTCTAGGCCAAGCTGAAAAAGACCATTGCCTGAAATTCCAAAGAGCTGCTGCCTGTCAATGTAGACAATACTGACTTCTATGAACCAAGGATCTGATTTGGTATAAGGCAGCTTATATGCATGATGAACTTAGATTTCATAGATCATAGAGCTGTAAGGAGCCTACAAGGCTATCGAGTCCAACCCCCTGCTCAATGCAGGAAACTAGAGGAGGGTTCTCCCATCCAAGTAATAACCAGGCCTGACCCTGCTTAGCTTTCCACGCTCAGACTTGATGAACTTACATTTCATCAACTACAACCTGCTAATTGCCTATTTTCAGGGGGGTCAAATGCTTCTTGCTGCTTGTAAATAGCAAGAAATGTCTCCGATATCTAAACATCTCAGGAAGACTGAAGGATTTTTTATCAAAAGTGCCAGACTGTCTGAAATAATTATGTGCCTAAATTGACCAGAGAGACCTTTATCTTATTTACAAAAAATGCTGTGAAGTTTGAAAACTATCACATGCCCTCTAACAAAAATAGATTTGACAATAGCAACTTTGCTTTGTCCACAAAAGGTGATAGAAAATGAAAAGCATGGAGGAGAGAAAACAGTAGGAGGAAAAGGAAAGTGAGAATGGGGGAGTGCAAAGAAACTATCGTATCTCTCAGCAGAGATAGCAGCAAAATGAAAGGTGAGGAACAAATTCAATTGGGAATAGGACTGATAAAAGGTATTAAGTGCTTCCTGGTATTATACGTCACAGCTTGAACAATGTGTTGTTTTGCTCTCAGATCCTTAGTCAGGGCACCTTACCTCTGATATGGTGCTTTATTAGCCAAAAATTATATGACAGTTTCCAACCCAAATATTTCTTTGAAATGGTTTGCTTGCCAAGCATTCCAAGCATTGACAAGGGTGGAGGTGACGGGAAAGGGACTGTTTTGAATTTGTGGTTGTCCTGGAACTGGCAATACATGGGGGACAAATTGAGGGCAAGGAACCCCTGACGTTTGTCGTCCTTCAGGGGAATGATGAACCAAAATCCCTTTCAGAAGAGCTGTTCCCAAACGAAGCCCGAGGGCATCATCATGTACTTGCACCAAATTATGGAAAAGAATGACATACTAGATACCAAAATTGGCCCTGAGTGGTGATTTGCTAGTTCCCTTTGTAGACCTGAAATACAGGGCTGGTTCATACATGCATGTACATCACTTATCTATTTACCATTAGATTGCTCACAGCTGTAGGTCAAGGCAGGAATGTGCTCCCATGACAGTTCTATGAAAGTTGCTAGTGTCCTAGCCTGAGAATAATCTGGTAACCACTGTTGTCTCCATAACAGAGTTTAGCAAGAGCTGGGACACCCACGAAGGAGGAACACTAGAAAAACCACCTAAAATTAGCTTTACATGACTGGTGTCTGTTTTTTTTTGTTTTCCCCTTTAACACTTCTGCTCTCTGCCTTACAAATGTCCAGTGTGTTCTGCTTAATGCCGAAGAAGACAGATCTAAGTAACCTCTGGCAGTTTTATTCTCAAGAAAAAGAAGAAGAAGAAGAAGATGGAGTTTCTTTTCACCAGTAGCTTTCAGTGCAACCTGTAAACTGTTTGGATCGCATCGTGATCTAATACCGTAATCCTATGCCTCTTTACTCAGAAGTCAGTTCCACTGTGTTTATTGAAACGTGCTCCTAGGTTTGTGTGCACAGGATTGCAGCCTAAGTTATAAGCTGCAAACTCTGAGGTTTTTACATGATGCCCAACTTTTTTTGTTTCTGCCCCCGCCCCCGGCCCTAACAGAAGAGCTCATGAAAACTCAAAAGTTTTCCTCACAATTTTGTGATATTTTGGTTGGCCCTAAGCAAGTTAATACACTACTATGGCTTTTGGATGGTTTTTCCTTGGCTAAGACAGCCCAGAAACTGCTGCCTAGCACTTTTTTTTTTGTCTTTCTTTTGTTTTGTGGTATAGTGTGATATTATGAGGTAGTGGTGCTGGGGGTTGTGGTGGTGGTGGTGGTGGTGAGTTCTTCTTTCAGTACATTAGCTAATTAAGTAAAAACAAACAAAAAAGGATCCAAATGACCCACAGATATTTTAAAAAATGACCCACATTTTATTTTATTTTTTGCCACTCTTGCCAACCGACTCTGTAGCACTTTTCAACAATCCACAATGAAATTGCTCTCCTAGGTTCGGACAACACGACAACCTATTGTGGGTAAAAAAAAACCTAGAACAGCCCAGGGTTCCTCAGGGTGGCTTGTTTGAAAAAAAACAAAAACCCAAGCCATCATGGGTAAAGCGGTCTGGGTTCAGATGACATGTGTCATCTGAACCAAGTCATTATCTGAGGAAACTTCATGGTGGTACTATCTCTTGCCAGTCCTTCTACATATCTTTGTAACTGTTGGCTATGATTCAAAAGTTTACGTTTCTGTTTTTGGCAGGAGGAAGGATATTTCAGCAGTCACATTTCTGAGAATCTGGTTGTTGCTTTTTACTTAGCCTTGGGGTTTTTTGTTTTTTTTTTAAACTGGCCTTGTTTTGTTTTCTTTTGCAAAAAAAAAAAAAAAAAGTAAACGGATCCATAATTAATTACCTATACTAAAGCCATATTACAAGGATATGAAAGAATCATTCAAGAAATTATTCCATAGAGATGAAACAGTCAAGAGAAGAGATCCCTAAGACTGCACTCCTAACCATGGTGTAAGTCCCACATACCATGCGGACATCCCACAGACATACTGTGGAGTAAGCCCCATGACACTTAGGCTGTAATCCTATACACACTTACCTGGGAGTAAGTCCCATTGAAAATGATGGGGCTTATTTCTGAGTAGATATAGTAGGTCTCAGGGCATTGTCTGAAGACACCTGAGGCAGCCACCTTGCTGAAGCTAAGTGTATCTGGGTCTCATCAGTGCTTGGAGGGGAGACCACCTGGGCTACATTTATAGGTGGGCTATACATGTAATAAATAAATAAATAAATACACAGGATTGCACTGTTGGTGGGACTTTTTACCAAGACAGCAAGCTGAGGATTGTGCTAAAACTTTCATTAGTGTGCTCATGGAAGGGTGCTATGCAATCACCTGGAAATGTGTATATAAAAGAGTGCACAAGTTAACAACCCACCAAGCAAAGCACTCTGATTAACAGCGGCATGGCTGGGCCAGATGTCTGCAATACAAAAAAACACATTTGAGAGAGCAGCACACTGAGAAGTTTGCTAATGAGCAAAATGTTTATCTTCCTCCACATGTGGAGCTGTAAAGAGCCTTTCTGGACAGGCTTGTTGTGTTCCTATATGAATGAATGTGCGTCAGAAATGTTGAAACCTCTTCTCCTGCACTCTTCAAATACAAATTTTCTGCTTTAACATTTTTGTTAATGGAGTCCAGTGGGTTTTGTTTTGTTTTTTGGTCACTGTTTGTTTTATTTTTCACTGTGACTAAGCCTTGTGAGCCAAAAGAGAGCTTCTAGAACAATGTGGGAGATGGCATGCCCCCCCCCCTGCAAAAATTGCCCAAACTCCTTTCTTTGGTTGGAATCTCTGCTGGATTTCTGTGAACAAAAAGAAAGAACCCTTCCTTTCATGGAAGGTGCACCTTGGATCAAACCCTATGTCTTAACATTGATTGCTTGTTTTATGAGCATTCCTATTAGCAGAAGTGCCAGATCTATTCCTATCAGTTTCTAATATTAATGGTAATAACGGGGAAATTATCACCAAAGGCATGGCAATCATTTTGCCCTTTTCATAATACTTAGCTTTCTTTATTTTTACTAGAGATAGATAGATAGATAGATAGATGATAGATAGATAGATATTCTTTATTGATTAGTCCATATCAAAACTACAGTACATAAAATAAAATTTAATAAAATTGGATTGGGGTAGGGGGTAGGATAAAATGGGTAAAGGATCAATAAATGATTAGATAACTAGATGATTAAAAAGAAGAGAGACAGATGGGAAAGTTATAATGAGTAAAATACTAATACAGTATAAGTTTAGATTAATTCATCGCCTTTGCATACAACCCCAATTTGATCTATGTATTGTGATCTCAGTTGAGTGGCCCTAGCTATAAATTTGGCAGTTCTTAGAGCTACATATGAACCTGTGCCCTGGAGGAAATAACCCAATCGTTTGTGACGGTCCCAGAATTTAGTTCTATCAAGAAGCGGAAGTAGATATTGGGTCCTTGCTGAGGCATAGAGTTTGCAATTAAGTAGAACGTGCTCTACGCAATATCTTCCATTTCACCTGCGCCACAAACACATGTTCTGTCGGGGTATGGCACTTGATGGTAGTGGCCATGTTTAACCATAGATTCAAGCTGCTCAAATCTTGCTCTAGCTAGTGCTGTTCTATGATGTTGGATCATGCCCATTGTTAGATATTTCTCTGTTTGGAAGAACAGTTTATTTTTTGCCAGCCATTTCAGTGACCTGGTGTTTGCCAGGGACTCCATGTCGGATTGGGCACTAACATCCGTTACTCTTTGTTTGAAGATTGCCTTGGCCTGGTGACCATCAAAGGGTAGATATTGTGTTGAGAGGCCAAGCAGCGAGATAGTTTGGCAAAGTTGTTTGAACCATGAAGTGGATTGAGGTGAGCCCATCTGTTCTTCGAGGCACATTTTGGGTAGTCTGTCAGGCTCCATTGAAACAAAGGAATCTTTCGCCAGTAGTTAAAGACTTTGGCTACTGCTATGGATGGAGTGGGTACCAGTTTTGGCCCTTACTGAAGCAGCAGGAGTGTTCCTATCAATCCCCAAAAAGCATGCTTGATTTTGTTCAAGAAGTAGGCACTTGGATAGGCCCCACAGCTCGGCGCCATATGTTAATATTGGCACGATTTTCACCTTGTGAACCTTTAGGATGGGGAGAAGGGAACTTGAGTGGTGATGACTGAGTAATTTTGTTAGCATTTTAGAACCAGCTATGGCCTTATTTGAGCTTTGTTTGAAGTGATTGACCCAAGACCCGTTGTCTGTGAAGACCACCCCTAGATATGAAAAATGGTCTATTTGTTTTATTGGCTCCCAATCCAGTTTCCAATTGTGCTTGGTCCGTCTCTTCTCAAATACTATCACATTGGATTTGGCCTTGCTGATTGTCAAAAACTTGGCCACACAATAGGCAACCAATTTTCCCATCAGTCTTCTCAGACCTACTTGAGTATGTGCCATCAGAACCATATCATCTGCGTACAAAAGGGTGTTAATGTGCCTGTTTAGGATCTTTGGCATATGCACATTTGTAGAACGGAGAAATCCTGGGATGTTATTTACATACAAGTTGAATAGCATGGATGCTAGGATACATCCTTGTCTGACCCCTTTGTAGGGGGGTATGCTCTGAGTGAGAGAGCCATTTGCTCCAGTGTGGACTTTCAGGCATGTCTTTGAGTAAAGCGCCTTCGTCAGCAGTAAAAGTCTTGGCTCCATGTTTAACTTAGACAGCTTCTCCCACAAGATGTCTCTGTTTATGGAATCAAATGCCGCACTAAGGTCTATGAAGGAGGTAAACAGGCGCTTGCCATCTGATGTGTATTTGGATATAAGATGGTGTAGTACAAAGCAATTGTCTATTGTGGAGTCAGTCAGTCAGGCGATCACTCGTGACCGAGTAAGATTGTCTTCCGGGATAAAAGGAGGAAATTCTAAAGAAGATTGTGTAGACTCTAGCGATGGGTCCGTAAGTGACTGTGGAGGCCAATTCTAGATCCACACAGCTTCCCACAGTGAGGACACAGGTTACCAGATAGAAGATGGTCCTGTAAAGTATTCATTTGATGTGCTTTTCGCTTAGCACGTTTCTCCCTTTCACCTTGCACTCGGGCTTCTTCAAAGTCCATGGAACCTTTGTGAAAGGCCAACTTCCATTTAGATCGTTCATGGGCCAGAGCTTCCCAGTTTTCGATGTTTATATTGCATTTTTTTAGATTAGCCTTATGAACATCTTTAAACCTCTTATATTGACCACCGATATTCCGCTTTCCATCCTTGAGTTGGGAGTAAAGTAACTGCTTTGGGAGACGGCAGTCAGGCATTCGAACAACATGACCGGTCCACTGAAGTTGGCGTTGAAGGATCATTTTCTCAATGCTAGTAGTCTTTGCTTCTTCCAGTACACTGACATTTGTTTGTCTATCTTCCCAAGTAATTCGCAGGATTTTCCGGAGGCAACGTTGATGAAACCTTTCAAGGAGGTGGAAGTGACGTTTATAGATAGTCCATGTTTCGCAGGCATACAATAAAGTTGGTAATACAATGGCTTCATAAACCAGTGTTTTGGTCTTTTACAAATATCCCGATCCTCGAACACTCTATGTTTCATTCGAGAAAATGCGGCACTTGCGGAGCTCAAACGATGCTGGATTTCACTGTCGATGTTAGCTGTAACAGAAAGATAGCTGCCAAGATAGAGAAAATGATCAACATTTTCCAGTATTGTCCCGCCAAGCTGGATAGATGGCATCACCAAAGGGTTAGCTTGCACTTGCTGATGAAGCACTTTGGTCTTTTTGATGTTAAGTGAGAGACCAAGTTTTTCGTATGCTTCTGCAAAAGCATTTAGGATAGTTTGGAGATCATCCTCTGAATGTGCGGAGACCACATTATCATCAGCATACTGAAGTTCCACAATGGAGGTTGTAATTACCTTACTTTTTGCTTTCAGCCTGCTGAGATTAAAAAGCTTTCCATCTGTTCGATATATAATTCCCACACCAGTGGGAAGTTTCCCCTTGACAAGATGTAAAACCATGGTGATGAAAATGGCAAATAATGTTGGGGCGATAACACATCCCTGTTTAACACCTGATCCCACTTTAAATGGAGCACCATGAGAGCCGTTGTTGTCCAAAACCGTTGCCGTCATGTTGTCATGGAGAAGTCGCAAGATATTCACAAATTTATTGGGGCATCCAATTTTCATAAGGATAGTCCAGAGAGCTGTACGGTCTACAGTATCAAAGGCCTTAGCCAAATCGATAAATGCCATATAAAGGGGTTGATTTTGCTCCCGGCATTTTTCTTGGAGCTGACGTGCAGTAAAAATCATGTCTACTGTCCCTCTAGAGGGGCGGAAACCATATTGAGTTTCAGGGAGGATCTCTTCTGAAATAGATAGAAGACGGTTTGCAAGAATCCTAGCAAATATTTTACCTGCGGTTGCTAAGAGAGAAATGCCTCGATAGTTTCCACAGTCTGTTCTATCACCCTTCTTAAAGAGGGTGATAATTATGGCATCCCTGAAGTCTTCTGGGATCTCTTCTCTTATCCAGATTTTTTCAATGAGTTTATGAAGATGTTGTACAAGTTCGGGGGGCCCTTCTTTAAAGATTTCAGCAGGAATCCCATCTGGTCCACTAGCTTTGTTGTTCTTCATTTGATTAATGGCTTTTTTACTTCATCCAAAGTGGGGAGTATTGCAAGTTCCTCTTTAATTTGTTTTTGTGGGATTTGTGAAAAAATCTCATTATCCACCTTAGATTTACGATTTAAAAGGTCATAATAATGCTCTTTCCAACGCAGTGCAATAGACTCTTTGTCTTTTAAGAGTTTGGTGCCATCTTTTGATTGTAAAGGGTTTGTACCATAGGTTTTTGGTCCATAAATGGCCCTTGTGGCCTTAAAAAAGCCCCGTGCATCATGAGATTCTGCAAGTTGTTGAATTTCCTCAGCTTTCTTTTTCCACCAAGCGTTCTTAAGTTCTCTTGTTCTTCTTTGGACCTCAGCCTTTGCGCTAGCGTAGGTTTTTTTCTTGGCAGCGCAGTTAATATCATTTTGCCATATTTGGAAGGCTTTCCTTTTTTGGTCAATTATATATTTAATCTCATTATCATTTTCATCAAACCAATCCTGATGTTTCTTAGTTTCATATCCAATAGTTTGTTCACAAGCTGCAGTAATGGAGGTTTTCAGCTTAGACCAATGGTCCTCAATGTTGTCAGGAGGTTCCGTAGGTAGATGTTCCTTAAGAAGTGATTGAAGATGAGTTTGCTTAATAGGATCTTGAAGGGCGTTGATGTTCATTTTACGCCTTGGCTTCTTTCCTTGAAGCCTACGTTGGGGAGCAATGTTGATAACCATTGTGGACCGGATTAGTCGGTGGTCTGTCCAGCAGTCATCGGCACTCACCATGGCCCTAGTAAGAAGTACATCGCGGCGATCTCTAACATGGACAATTACATAATCCAGAAGATGCCAGTGCTTTGACCGTGGGTGCTGCCATGATGTTTTAAGCTTATTCTTTTGTCAAAAGAGCGTGTTTGTAATAGTGAGATTATGCTCTGCACATATAGACAAAAGTAAGAGTCCGTTCGGGTTGCTATTACCAACTCCGTCTTTTCCAATAGTTTCTGGCCATAAATCAGAGTCACGCCCGACTCTTGCGTTAAAATCGCCCAGGAGGATAATTTTATCCTCCTTAGGTATCTCTGACAGGAGAGTGTCCAACTGGCTATAAAAACTTTCCTTGATGTCATCATCAGCATCTAAACAGGCGCTTGCCATCTGATGTGTATTTGGATATAAGATGGTGTAGTACAAAGCAATTGTCTATTGTGGAGTGCCCTGGCCTGAACCCAGCTTGTTCTTCCACTAGTAGTTTTTCCTCAAATACCCAGTCCTCTATTTTCCTCAAGAGGTGCTTTGCATACATCTTGGCTGTTATATCGATAAGGCTTATAGGTCTGTAGTTTTGGGGGTCATCCTTTTCTCCTTTTTTGTATATGGGAATTATGATGGAAAGATCCCATCCTGTGGGAATAAAGCCAGTATTATTTATATACGTGAAGAGGCCTGCCAAGAGTGGGGCCCAACAGTCAATATACGTCTTGAAGAATTCAGGGGGTAATATGTCTTCACATGGGGCCTTGTTGGGTTTTAGTGTCTGAATGATCTGTTTAATTTCTGTCACAGAAACTGGAGGCCAGAGAGGGAGGTGATCAAGAGTCGAAGGAACAGTGGTCATATTTATTAAAATGTATTAAATAAATAAATAAATAATATTTGCTTGTTGGTCCTGGTTTGGGTTGGCAAATAAAGTAGAATTAAAAAACCTCCCAGACTGTGGCTGAGATAGGAGTATCAAATAGAAGATTGCGCTCCTTCAGTAAGGCTGATACAGAATTCCAAAATATAGCTGAGTCGGAACCTTTGGCTGACTTTTCTAGGTCAGACCAGATAGTGGCTGAATACTGGGCCTCCTTAGAGGCTGTTAATTTCTTGTAATTGCGTCTAAGCTTTAACATCCGAGCGTGGTTGTTAGGAGTGGGGTTAGATTGAACTTGGCACATGGCTGCTTTTAGAGTCTTTCTTGAATGCAGGCAGTCAGAATCAAACCAGTTAGATCTTGTGAGTGTGCGTTTCCCGACATGATGTTTGAAAACAAGGAAGTTTCTTAACATAAAGCACAGGTTATCAAAACCATCAAGGGTTCCATTTGGGTCATGGGAGGGTGTTGCAACCATTGATGCCCAGGACTGAGCCCTTTCAGAGCTCATGAAGTTGGAGATTGCCTTGGTATCCACCTTGGACCATTTAAGCCTCCTGGCTTGACTTACTTCGAGGTTGGCGAGGAGCCACTTATTTATTCATTTTTATTTATTACATTTATGGACTTCTGGGTGAACATGGCATCTTGAAAGTCGCACAGAAATCTGCTGCGGCAGCCAATACAGCGTTCCTGGCCCACCGTTTTTCCTGCAAGGAACTCTAGGCGGCTTACATAATCCTCCTCCTCTCCATTTTATCCTCACAACCACAACCCTGTGTGGTAGGTTAGACTGAGAGGCAGTGACTGGCCCAAAGTCACCCAGTGAGTTTCATGGTGGAGCGGAGACTAGAACCCAGATCTCTCGAGTCCCAGTCCAACACTCTCATCACTACGCTACACTTATCTTGTGATGTGCGTTGTCTCGAGTCAGAGCCACCATAGAAATTGACAGTTACGGGCTGATAGTCACTGTCCTTTCTCATGAGTATTCGAATATCTGAGAATTGATTAATTTGGTCTGTTGGGACACAAATATAGTCCAGGACACTGCTGGCATTCCCAGCATGGAAAGTAAAGGGGTAAATAAAGCTGGTGTCTTTGCCACCGAGAATATAAAGGTTGCATGTATAAATCAAGGACAAGGAGATCAATTTGAAGCCTGCAGTGTTCTTTTTGTGGTCTCTGGAGTGCCAGGGTGGCTTGTTTGATAAATAGTGTTCTGGAATAGTACCCGAGCGTACAAAATCATGAAAGGAGGCCCCCCACCCTTGCATTGAGGTCTCCCAAAAGGATCACTATGGCTTCTGAATGTTTTGTGGAGATTTCTATGACTGACTTTTCTAAATGTGCCCAGATGTCAGGAGAAAAGTGGAAAATGTGAACAACCCTGCGGCAGGAATCCAAGTAACACAGCATCAACCACCCAGTGTACACGTGATGTGGAAAGATGCATGGTGGGAGCCACCATGTTGATGGCCAAAGTCATATTCCCATCCCACAATTCCATTAGGCTATTGACTTAACTTGAGTGATTATCCAATTTAGCCTCCCAACAAACCATGGGATGGATCTAACAGTCACATGAGTGGAGGTCTACTCATGCAATGGGACCTCTCTGACTTCTCCCCCTGCAGCCCTCCATATGCCCCCAAATCTGCTCCACAGGGTCTCCCAACCTTCCAGAGCAGTTTGGGAGATGTGGGGGGCTGCAGGGGGAGGGGAAACCCATTTGGCCAACAGTTTCCCTTCCACTGGTGGAATAACACCATTGGATACAACCCTTTGCGATCTGGACTCTGTTTCCTTATTGTATGGAAGTAGCATTTGGCACCAGATCACCCAAGAAATCCTGTAACTGAGTTGGCATGTATCCTAGCTATCTACATCCAGCTCCAGCCCTCTAGCCAAAGGATCCCACTGGCTCTTTAGGATGGGATGAAGGAAATGTCATTTGGCCAATGAAAGTCTTACATTAGGTAGGCCTACCTACTTTCTAAATTCCCTTTGGTGTTTCACCATCCATTAATTAGTGTGTCTGCTTTGCTTTGCTTAGCAAATTGGAAATATATATCTATTCAGTGGCAGGAATAGTTTTGTGTGTGTATATATATATATATAATGAGATGGGATCTGAAATTGAAGAGAGACCATATTCTCAAACTCCTTCGAACTCCAAACTGAAGATGAATTAATATTTCCTTTTACTGCAGGGTTTCTTTTTTCCCCTAACAGAAACACCAAAAATTTAGACTTCTCGGGTCACTTTTAATGTACATTCTATTAATAAATGTTGGTATGTGTTGCCAGGTCATGACCTTACTTAAAACTCCAAGGGAAACAGCCAATTCCGCATTCATAGTCACAGGTCCTTCTCAGATTTGTTTAAGTATGAACTGCATCTAGGCTGCAAATGATGGATTACAACCAACATCCAACCCCCACCCCAAAACACCTTGATAGATTTTTCTTCAATCTTTTTGTTCCTAACCTAATTTGGAAGAATTGCCCTGCAAATACATATACGTATTATTAATCCAATTTGAGAAAACACGTATGGAATGCTATTCACCTTTAAGGAAATTAAGAAGTGAAGAAATCCTCAGAATTAGCTCATTAAGACAATTTCCCCAATCCAGTGCTCTACAGGTGTTCTTGTACAACCAGGCTTCCTCTTTCATATAGATGGACAGACCAGCTCTTTGTGCAGATCCAGTTTTATGTATTTAATATTGCTGAAGTGAATGGGAAAGATCTTAAATATATTGGCTACATTAGAGCTCCCTGCCACATCTGGACTGGGTCACTTCTATTGGGATGAATCCAATTTTTGAAATTGTCTGTGAAGCTTGTGCTAGGTCCTAGGATGTGTATGAACATTTAGTACAGGGGTGGGGAACCTCAAGCCTGGGAGGCCAAATCCAGCCCTCCTGGAGTTTCCCAAATGGCCTTGCCCCAAATGGCTTTACCTCCTTTCCCCCAACCACCAATCATTTGGTGGTTTCCTGGTTTGGGGGCAGTTTCTTTCCTTTTCTAAAAGGTTGAAATGCCTCTCCTAAGGCTTAATTCCTGGGAATAAGTGCTTGAGGGCACAATCCAATGAAGTCGATTTCAGCTAACTGCGGCACTTTGGAGCAGGAGGTAAGGATAGCTGAGGCGCCACCAGGATACGTTGTATCTTGGCAAAGGCTGTCTCCTCCGCTTCCTCTGGAATGCCCCCTAAGCCCCTTCTATGCTTTTGTGACATTGGAGAAGCAGCCAGCATGGTTCTTTCCATTCTAGCTGCAATGGCGGGAGCGCGCTCTGAACACGGATCCCCAGCTCCAAGGCTGGAGTTGTTTTCCAGCCTCAGATCTGGGAATCCGAACAATCCTATGGTCCTCTAGAAGCTGTCTAGGGGCCATAGGATCGCTCTGCCAAGATACAATATGCTGAGTTGTTTTGGGGTGGGTTCTGGTTTTTTTTTTTGCATTTTGGATCCACCCCTTTTGCCTTCAGCCCTGCCAACCCTGGAATGTGGCCCCCGAGAGCTCCTTCCACCTTGATTTAGGATAACAAGTTTGCACTAATATCTAGAGGAGTAGCTGTGTTAATCAGCTGCAGGGAAAACAACAAAGAGTCTGGTGGCTCCTTAAAGAATAACATTTATTTCTAAATATGCGTAGAAATGCGATGTATTATTGAATGAGAAGAATTCATACCTATGGTTATGGTTAAAATGATGTTTTGTGAACTTGTGAGGTGGATGAACAAGAAGAAGGATATTTGACAAGAGAAAAAAGAAATATCTTTGTAACTATAGAGCAGAGTATATAATGTTACTTACCGTATACTTTGTTGTGGAAAAATCGGAAGTCCATTTTAGTTTAGTTTTTGATGTGTTTTTGTGTTGTTTTGTCTGTCTTACTTTTTGTTTTTTGTTTTTTTAATTTTTATTTATATTTTTAAAAGAACACACATACACAAAAAAAAAACATAAACCTACAAATCATTTACTACAAGTGCACCCATCACCCCGGGGCCAAAACCAATTCTATCCACATAATCCATTATTAATCTATATTCCAAAAATACATCATATCATGACATGGCTTACTCCCTTTCCCCTTTACTAAAACATAATCTAAAAATGACCCCCATATTTCCTTAAAATTATTTTTCTTTAATTGTCCCCTTTTACATTTAATACTACATGTTAGTTTATCATTTAAAGCAATATCCCAAACCTCTTTATACCAGTCTATTATTAAATACTGATGTTGAACCTTCCAATTCCTTGCAATCAATAATCTCCCTGCCGCTAATAAACTTACAATTAGTTCCTTTTTCTCTTGTGAGCACAGAAGTTTCTCCGTTATTGATAACAATGCTAATTTTGGACAGACCTCCACATTAATACCAATAATTTCTGAAATTTCCCCAAAAATTTTATTCCAAAAATCCAATACGCTTTTACAGCTCCACCACATATGAGCATAAGTACCAAGTTCCTGGCATCCTCTCCAACACAATGGAGCACAATTACTATCTATTTTATTTAATCTTACTGGAGTCAAATACCATCTCCAAACAGTTTTTTAAAAAATCTCTTTTATCCTTACTGACATATTTCTTAATATACGTCTGCCCCAAATATTTCTCCACCCCGCATTCGATATCTCCTCCTCAAATTCCATTTCCCACATCATCTTAAGGTTGTCTTTTTTCGCTTCAATCCTCTGCATCATTTTATATATCTCCTTAGTTAACCCTCTAGAAGAAACATTCCCTTCTATAAGTTCTCTAGACAACACTTTCTTTTCAAATCCAGTAAACTCCCTCTCATACTCGTTTTTCTTTTTCCATTTCTTAGTCCACTGATCTAATTGCATTAAATTTAACCACGAAATTCTATCTGGCCCAATCATTTCCAATATTTGTTGTCTAGTCTCAATTTTTCCCATCCAATCCATTAATTTGATAACCTTATTTTCCCTAAATATTGCCTCCCAATGCTGTGCATTTTCTGGAAAGTCCTCCATTGCTACAACTGGAGTTAATGGTGATATCCCTGGTATAAAGATCTGTCTGTTACTATTCCAAATCCCTACCATATTTTTCAGGAAGGGATTTTCTATTCTTTTTACACTAGTAATACTTTTTTTTTTAAATAAAATTTTTTCCATCCCCATTTCTATTTCCTGCGTTTCTATTTCTAACCACAAAATATTCTTCCTAACTAAAATATCCATAATAAACCTTAACTGATTAGCTATATAATACCACTTGATATTAGGAAGGCCAAGCCCCCCTTCTTTTTGGGATTTATACCATTTACTCTTAGTAATCCTCGCCTTTTCCCCCCCATTGCAAAAATTATTAATTATTACTTGCCATTCTCTAATTTCCTTCTCTGGTAAACTACTTGGTATCATTCTAAATAAAAAAATTATCTTTGGTAATATCTTCATTTTTTATCAAAGCTATTCTACCAAACCATGAAAGTCCAATTTTTTTATATTCCTCTATCTTTTTTTTTACCTCATTCTTTAACTTTCTAAAATTTTTGTTCTACTATTTTTTCTAACTCTTTTAAAATATCTATACCTAAATATTTAATCATACTTTTTTTTTTCAACTTTTATTTTTTATTCATAATAAAACAAACAAACAAACACAAACACAATAATGGACTTCCAATCTTCTCCACAGCTTAATCAACCACAGTTAATCTTAAAATCTTTTCTGTTAACAAAAAATCACTTCCAGTTATGGCAAAAAAGAACCCTAAAAGGAACAAACACCAGAGGTCTCCACTCTCCCCCAATAAACATCAACTATTTAATCTATTAAATTCAACATTTATGGATATTCCAAAAAAGAAAACCTATAGTTTCATTAAATATTGTTTTCAATTCCAAAATACAGTATATTAAGAATCCCAAAAGTAAAAAGTAACTATAAACTAATTAGCAAATGACCACATACCAAAAGCATTTTGTATTTCCACCACTCCCGCACTCTCTAGTACCTAACCATCGAATCAACACATTTGTATTATTACAATTACTCATTATTCCTTTCTATCTAAACAGAAATTCCTTCACTTTTAATCTCCAAGATATATTTTTTTAAAGGAAAGAAAAGAAAGATAAGTCTAAAAAATTAAGAAATAAGTGACGTCTGACAGAACAGCAGAAGCACATAAGCCATCATGCTACTTATAGAACAAAAAAACCAAAGACCTTCCCCTTTAATACTTCAAAGCCTCCACAAAACAACACCCCCAACAACAACAACAAATTATTATTATTATTTTTTAAATAAATGTTTCCAAACAAACCAAATATAATTATACCTTACTTATAATAATTTCTCTTACATCACCATTAATATTTAAAATTCAAATAAGTCATATAAGCAATCCCTTTACCTTTGCCATTAATATTTAAAATCAAAAAATTATTTATATTCCAACTAGACATATAGTTCAGTATACATCAACCCTTTATCTTTTGCCAATAAAAGACCGTGAAGATAGTCCCTTTCATTGCTTTCCTCTGTCAAAGGGATATTCATTAAGTTCCAGGTTTTGAACCAAGAATGAAATCAGCTTGTTCTGTTGTTTTGTGGTCTCCTGCATACCGATCTCCGGCTCCGCCATCTTAGATTTTAAAAAGTGCGTCACATCTTCCTGAACTGTCTTCTCATGCCACTTCGACCCAATTAAAACTTCAAAGTCTCTGTGAATTTCTGGTAAGTTTCCCAAGTCCTTATTTACTTCTTCTGTCTTCTCCTCTGCCGGTCCTGTAAAGAAATCCGTCTTACGTTGTTCTTCTGATTGATCCACTTTCATATTTACGTTCCAAGCCTGGATCCTTACTTCCAATCTGTTTAGAATTTCTCTCTCCATTTCGTTCCACAGGTTTAAAAATGCTGCAACTGCAAACATCTTGCCTTGCGTATAGATATTTCCAAGACGCTTCCAAACATATAAGATTTATAGACCTCCTTTCAGGTTTCCTCTCTTATCTTTTTCGCCTCCCAGATAAACATAGTCTACTTACAGTTAATTATAAATCCCACTCTGCTGCCGAAAGATTCCAATTAGCCACTCCAGATGTACTCCTTTATTTTGGAAGCGAACATGCAAACTTCTGATGATCGGTAAAACCGGTCTCTGGAAAACAGCGCCGTTTTCCCCCACCTCAGATCACCACCGCATTTATCCGTCATACGACACACAAAAAGCGATTTATGACCCTATGAGATAATTTGGGGGTAACCTCAGATCTTCGCTTCTCTAATGAGAAGTAGATCCCCCAGCCTGAGACATTCTCTGGCCAGGAAACGCTGTGCCAGCTCCCCACAGAATTTCTGTGCGGCTTTCAAAGCTCCATGTTCACCCGGAAGCCATATTTAATCATACTTTTAACCTTAATATTTGATCTCTTTTTAATCCCTTCTAACTCCTCTATTTTACTATAAACTACTTTTTGTATTTTTAAACAAATAAAAATTGTATGAAAAAAAAAGAAAAATGAAAAACATTTATATGGTATAAATATGCCTAATCTCTGCTGTCAAGGTCCAGTGCAATGGCTGAGGATTTGCACGGAATAGTTTTCCTGTGGATTTTTGCTCTTATTTCCCCAAGTTCAAAATATTGAACTTGGGCCAGTGTGTCATATTGGCGAGAGCATTGGATTGGGACTCGGGAGATCCAGGTTCTAGTCCCTGCTCGGCCATGAAACTCACTGGGTGGCTTTGGGCCAGTCACTGACTCTCAGCCTAACCTACCTCACAGGGTTGTTGTGAGGATAAAGTGAGGATTATGAAAGCCGCCTTTGGTTCCTTGCAGGAAAAAAGGCGGGGTATAAATATAATAAATAAATAAATAAAATAAAATAAAATATTGAACAGGAGCCTAAATTGTTCAAATTAGGAGGGGCCCCCCCTCTGCTACCTAAGATTCTAAATTTTCCTTGTGAATTGTTTCAATGAGGAATGAAAATTAGAATTCAAATGTGTGATAATATATGCAATGCTAGCCCTAAACAGTAATGATTAATATTTCCTTTTTTAAAAATAAATTGGGATTTATTTACAGTAATACCTTGGATTGCAAGTAACTTGGTTTGAGAGCATTTTGCAAGACAAGCAAATTTTTAAATATTTATTTAATATTTTTTTTACTTGATATACAAGCGACGTCTTGCAATACAAGTACTGTAGTACGGCTTAAATTAAAAATCTCTGTACAAATTTTTTTTGGGGGGCTTTCATTTTCATATAAGAGTGTTTTGGATTACAAGCATGTTTCCGGAACGAATTATGCTCTCAATCCAAGGCATGACTGTATTTATTTACAGAGAATGGACACATTTCTTATTAAAGAGTAAATTTCAGAGAAATTCCTCGTGTCATGATTACTTGGAATGGGAGGGAAGGACAGACTTACTGAGAATGCTGAACAGCTCAGCCTTAAGCGTGGTTACTGAGAAAAACCGACTTTATTCATTTCATAGTAAGCATGTCCAGGATAACAACAGAACAAACTTTCTATGTCATATGAAACATTTTCAGGATTTTCTCCCCCTGTTTGTTCATGCTGAGAAAGTTACATTTGTCTGTATCTCCTGAACTATTATTTCTTTCTAAAATGCCCAGTTGTGTGATGACACTCATATCAGGGTAACTTGTTTGTTTAAGATGAACACTGTAGGTAATATACAGTAAATATAAGCTACTACAATTTATAGAAAACCTTGGTAAACTGTTGTAAAGAGAGGTAGCCGGATATGAATATGGCTCAACCCCATAACATTGTATTTGTCAGGATATTGTGTTATTTTTCTTAGTTACATAACCCACTTATATTGAAAAAGTTGGCTGCTATTGCCAGGTCTGATGAAAATGCATGAGCGCTGTATATCCATTTCGAATGGGTCAAACAAGAATGAGAATTCAAACCCTGCCTTTCACAGGTCATTGTAATAGTAGTATCTATTTATCTCGCTATCTGAGTGAATTCCAGAGCCTTTCATAGATTTCATAGATCATAGAGTTGGAAGGGTCCTACAAGGCCATCGGGTCCAACCCCCTGCTCAATGCAGGAAACTAGAGGAGGGGTCTCCCATCCAAGTAATATCCAGACCTGACCCTGCTTAGCTTTCCACGCTCAGACAAGCTGAGCCAGCATGAGCCACAGGCCTGCCTTGACACTCTAAAACAGCCTTCTTCAACCTGCCCTCCAGATGTATTGGACTACAACTCCCATCATCCCCAACCAGCATGGCACCAGGTTGAGGAAGGCTGCTATACATTATAAAGAGACACGGCTATGTATGATTCTTAATAGATGGGATCCCCAAGGTCGGAAAGTGGTGTGTTACCAAATGTTCTCATTTATGCCTATACGTGAACTCACACATGTATACGTGTACCCGACGGACTGGGAATATAGGGACCTTTTGCAGAGGCACGGTGCACACACAATAAATTTTACACTGTGCTTTGACAAGAGGGGAAATTAGTAGGAGTGTGCAGCAATGACAAGATCAGTTCGGACCCTGATTCAGCTGTTCGAAAAACAGACCAATTTGCCTCAGACAGGTTCAGAGGCTGCCCGATTCCGCGTGGGCCCCAAATCCAAATCTCGATTTGGAAAAGCAAAGCTTTGTGCCTCCTATTAATGATCATTGGAAATCAACAAGAAGCTATAATATTTTTGGATGATGTCTGCAGGCATAGTAGCCACTTCTAAGGGGCTGGTGGTGCCTGCCAAATTTCAGACAAGTAGGTGCAGGTGTTTCTGAGCCTGGTTCCTTTACATTTTGATTTTTTTCTTTACAAAGGGAACTACCCTTGGCAAAATTGGATGAAATTTGCAGGCACTGTTGTCCCTCCTGAGCACGAGGGCACTAAGATAATGGTGAGCCGTGGCTTGGAAGACTAAGCGCAGTGGGGATCCTTCAGGTTTCGGTGGCAAGGGGTAGGCTTTGTGAATGGATAGATTTCAAGAGGATTCAGGAGAAAAAGGAAGGAATAAGTCAAAGTGGGTATATTCACCTTGTCTCAGAGGAAGGGGAATACAAGGGACCTTACTTCCTGGTGGGTAATAATCACTTTAGAACATACAATAGGCACAGGCTATGTTCTGGGTTCCAGCCTTCTTGTTATGGATTATGGTCTCAGGTCCATGATGTGCCTAAAAGTGGTTCTGAGTTAAGTGGTGATGGGGAAACCAAATGGCTGGATAAGCCATTGTTAGAGACCTCTGAGAGATGCAAAAAAGTATATCTTCTAAGCCTGTGGTCTGCCCACCCTTCTTCTATGATACCTGAGAGAGAAAACTGACAGAATTTCTTTCCTGTTGATATAGATGTCCCTGATTAAGCTTTCTGAGTATGAGTGGACATGCTTGGAAAATCAGACCTCACAGAAAACACAATTTATTGCTGAGCTGGCAAAATGGCTGGCAATTTTAAAGGGTAACTAATGAATGGGAAAGTGCCTTCTGCCTTATCCATTTCCCCTCCATCTGGCATGATGCAGATACAGTGATTCCAAGAGGCCTTATTCCCTTGAACATTAAATAGTGGCAAGCGATCATCCTGTAATTGCTTTTTAGCTATTTACATCTTTACTGTAGGACAAACAAAACAGCAGGCCATAAATTCTATGAGACACTACAAATACAGTTTTGGCCTTGCAGGAGGAAAAGGTTATTACAGTGTCACTTAAATATATGAAAACTTTAACCCACTTTGTTACTGAATGTGCGTTGTTTGCAGTAGCCTGCTTGAGCTCATTAAGACTGCATAAGGGGGCTAGATTTCAGTTTTGAAGTTGCCTATATAATCCAAGTGTTAATATGTGGAAAGATTTGTGGCTTCTGTTAAGTGGAACATACGGAAATGCATACCTAAAAATGGCACGGTGGGCTGTTAATTTTCTCCCGGTAGTAAGTAACAATGGATTAACAATATTTTCATGTTCGGAATGAGTAAACAAGCTGACACATTTGGTAAATTTGGTAAATTAAATAACAAATCGGAAGGGCCTTCAGGTAATATTGCTCCTTCACAGTTGAACACGTTTTTTCCCCTCTCCCCAATCATCTCTCTAATGTTTTCCAAGCTCACTATCAAAAAACAAAGCACTGAGTTTAGCTCCCTTCAAACTACCAGGGACTCTCTACCATCCAGAGATGACCTAAAATATTTGGTACCTAAAGCAAACCCCCCCCCCCCGATTTGGGGTAAAGATATCATCATTAACACAGCACAATCCTATGAGGCTACCTGTAACCCTCTGAACCTGGAGGATTACGATCATCCTATTGAGGGCGGGAGGAGTGCGGCAGACAGGATATCCACTGTGCTCCCCCCCACCCTCAAAAACATCTGGACGGTCCACTTCAGCCATCTGGATGTTTTTCCTCTCCTCGCGAAGCCAGCAGAGCCGCACTCCTCCCCGACCCCTCCCCATCCCCAGGGATGCCCCCCCCCAGGGGGAACCAAACATGGTCTTCCACGTTCAGTTCCCTGCTGGCAGGGGTGGGTGGGTGCTCCATGGTGCTGTGACCTCAGAAGGGATTTCCGAGCTCGCAGAGTCTTCCAGCCCCAATCCTATGTTCCCCCAGACAAGGTGGGAGGGACATAGGATTGCACCCTAAGCGATGGACACATTTCTGCCTTTTAAAGTTATGTAAAACAAACGGGGGGGGGGGAAGAAGCCACCTTAGACAGACAGACTCATTCTGCCAATCCTCCTCCTACCAAATGCTACAGAACCACCATATTCTAGCCTCCTAGCCATGAATTGCTCATGTTCCCAGCCGTCCACTTGTATTGTCATTAAAAGTGCAGTAAGGCATGTGGTGGTATCTATGAAAGCAAAAACCACCAGGCATATGCAGTATCTCTCAGTTTGTCTCTTGTCTCTCATGATAATGGCGCGTGTGTGTACTGGGGGAAAGGGTCCTTTCTCTGGCCGATCCTGCTATTCCTAAAATTCACAGAGCTGTGTGCTATTTATTTCCTTCTTATGCATTTCCCCCCTACAGCGTTGGCGTTCATAATCACCACACTCCTCGCAAGTCTGAACAGCTGTTGTAACCCCTGGATCTACATGCTTTTCACAGGCCATCTTTTCCATGACCTTTTGCACCGGTTCCTCTGCTGCTCTTCCCAGTATTTAAAATCTCGGCAAGGATGTGACCTGAGCATCAGCAAGAAAAGCAATTCCTCCACCTTTGTCCTGAGCCTCAAAAGCTCCAGTCAGAGGAGCTTCACCCAGCCATCTACTGCGTGAGGAGGAAGAATCCAGGTCTCCGTGAACTGCACCACACAATAGACCAGTTTGCATGATTGCAGTGAGGGAAACAAGCCATGGTGCCTTATTTCCTCCATCACGCAAGCCACTTGTGTCCTGGCCAGATTTCCCTAATTACTTTCACTGGTGTGGCTTGCCATGTGATCTTCTAAACCCAGGTGGCATAGCTTGGTTGTGGGGGGACAGGTTTGCAACCCTCAAATAACCCAACAACAGACCATGGCTTATTTGAGGGTTGCTGCCCCCTCAAACAAGCCATGCTGCCTGGGTTTGGACAACATAGCAAGCCACACCAGCGAGGGTAATTAGGGAGATCCAGCTGGCTTGTTAACTACGCCACGATCGTGTGAACTGGGTCAGTGAGTTGGGTAGAGTGGCTTCAGTGTGTACATATTTAAAAATGTAAGGTAGAGATATACTGGGTGTGTTTGGATGTAAATACATATATACAGAATTATATATATATATAAGTATATATATATAATAAACAATATATTTAAAATGTGTGTATGTATAGGCTATTTGTTATTTAATTGAGAGGCAGGATAATAGAAAATTGGCTACAAATAATAGTTCACACAATGGATCATTCAGCCTCAGGGCTTTCAATGCTGCATTTTTCAAAGACATGATAGGTTCCACAAGTCTGTGAAGGCACAGGTGTAGCATCTGCCTATATGTGCAAAGAGCATGAATGAGAGGAGGAGAGCTCCTCCTATTTGAGTGGTGGTAGAGAATGGATCAGATGGAAGTGGTGGAGTTTTTCAAGCCAAACCACACATGCAGCAGAATAAAAACTGTCAGTTTTTCCTGGACCTGAATCATTCAGACTGCAGTTGGTGAGCTGAAATGTTTGAATTCCCCGCCACAAAATGAGTTTCCAGCAGACATTAAAAAAACAAAAAAAACTAGTCATGGAGAAGGGTCATAGGTTAGTCCAACATACTAGTTCTTAAAGTCCAGAAACCATATTTCAAGAGGAGACATTAAAATATGAGACTCCTCGAGCTGAAATGAACATGCACAAAAATTCAAGAAATGATTTCAAGTTGCACCATTCACATTGATCACGGAGAAATTCTGAAGCAAAATTTCAGCTCTCACTCAAGCACTGTTCCTATAAGTGTCCACTGCTAAATATTATTGCACGCCAACCACCCAACATTGTCAAATATGATACAGCAGTGGTTTTCAAATTGTTTTATGGGAAACTCAGACATTTACCAAGGGTTCCTCAATAAGAAGAATAACAACTTATCTGTCACTACTGAACTTCCCCTGCAATGCACAGGGGTGTGTTTTAGGGAACACTTTCACTTCACAATGGGCAACAACACTTCCCATGTCAACTAAGTGTACACCCTAGAACATGTCCCAGAATTCTCTTCAGTACTTAAGACACACAGAAACAATACATGCCAGACACACGGAGGCTCCTTGGTAGATGTGACAAACTGTGTTCCCATGCTTGACTAGCTATCAGTACTGTCTGATACTAAATACCATTGCATGTCAACGATCAAATCCTGCAAGGGATCAATGGTCAGATATCAAATGTTTAGCCTGGAGAAGAGATGTTTAAGGGGAGACATGATAGCACTTTTTGAAATCTGAAAGGCTGTCATGCAGGAGATGGAACAGACTTATTCTTTGTTCCTCCAGAGTGCAGGACCCAGAAATAGTGGGTGGAAATTGCAGGGAAGCAGGTTTTGACAGAATGTTAGCAGAACCTTCCTAATGGTAAGTGCTGTGCTAAAATGGAACAGGCTGCCAATAGGAGGTGAATTTTTTTTTCTTTTTCTTTGCTTGAGATATTTAAGTACAGGCAGGGTGCTCATCTATCAGGAATGTAGTAGTTGCATCCTACTTTGCAGATCCTGCATGGAGCAAGGAGTTCTAAAATTCTGTGGTTCTATGAAATACTGAAAACAAATAGCACTGGATGTGAAATGCAGAAATTCAGCATTCAGAGAATATTCAGAGAATTTTTGGGCATCCATCAAAGTCTGCCAAGGAGAATTGTGAGCAGAATGTCTGGATGCAAAGATAGAAATTTAGATATTCTCCATCTGCAGCTTGATGTGCTATAGCCCTGGAGAATCTTTATCATGCAATTCCACTGCATGTATCCATTTGCTCTGTCACTTCAAGGCAAACACCCTTTAGTGGCGGGGAATAAGTCTGAGGATATTTTTGTTGCTTATTTTTATCCACATTCCAGCAGGTTTCCATTTTTATTTTTATTTTTGCATTGTATATGAACATAGAGGATAGGGTAGGGTAGAAATTTAAAAATTAATAAATCATGCTAATAGCACTGAAATAAAGTGCTTGTCTGAAAGAAGAATGCCAGCAAAACAGATGCGAACCCTGCTCAGCTGACTCCAAAGTACCACGGTTTAGGTTATCAAATCAGTAGGATTTGTTTCAGAAATGAGATCTTTCTTTTATATTCATAAGGAAGTTTGTACAGAATAACGTCTAAGGCTATAGAGAAGCTAATTCACTTGAATTGGACTTGTTGGATCCACGGCCTTTTTCAGAGTTGCATCAACATGACAATGCCACCAAATGTATTCAGGAAAAATCAACTGTTCTCACAGGAGTAATTCCATTGATTGCTCCTAACAGCAGTAACAGTTTGCCGGCCTTTCCTTACACGTCCATGCAATTAAAAAAAAAAAAAAAATATCCGGAAAATCCTTAGGAAAGATGGAAATTGGTCCACTGATTTCATTGGACATGGTTATACAGTTCAAATGCTTACGAGTTTGCAGAATTAAAGCTGTGGGTTGGATCCTGAGAAACAAGAGCAGAAGGAAGCTTACAGAAGGGAACTCCCACTCCCTCGTCCGCCGCACCCTCAGCCCCCTGCACCCCTGGAATCCTCCCCTGAGTGTTGGGGCCCTCCTAAATACCATGGGAAGGATGACGGGGCTGCAGTGGAAAGGAAGATTGGCCAAAATCGGGCAGAGAGCAGTCAGAAATTGAGCAGCTTGCATGAGTGAGGCTCCACCCCATCCTATGCTGCTCAGGAAGGTCCCCCTACCCTTCAGATAGGCTTTTTAGGGGACATGGGGGGTACAGGAAGAAGGAGGGACCCCCTTCTGTGAGCCTCCTTCTGTTCAGTGATTCTCAGGATCCAATTCTGTGTGTAAACAAATTGTTAACTACGTTTTAAAAGCTTTATTTAAGACGGATACTTATTTTATTGTAGATAAATATTTGATAAATATTATGTGTAATATTGCTGTGTAACTCATGCAATTACTTTTTAAAAAGTTTATGTAAATAAATGTTCTTCTTTAAGAGGAAAATATGGCAAATAAAAGAAATGGATGGAAACCCAAGGAAATAAGCAAACAAAATCACACACAGAATGTAAATAAATGGAAAATGTAAAGTAAATGTAAAACCACAATGCATCAAGCATTGTGAAGTACATCAGAAGTACTCATTTTGTATTTATTGAAATATTCATAGAGTTACAGTCTCCCTTCTCCTCCTGCTTATTTTTCCAGAAAGATGTCCATGTTAATAGGCATGCTGTGGTGTAAAACTGTAGCCCTTCTGGACACTGTAAGTGGGAAAAGAAGGTGAGGAGATCACCAGTGAAGAAATGGGGCTGAAGATAAAATAGTTGCACCCTGTCTCATTTGGCTTTTAAAGGTATTGGAACCCTCTGGGTAACCCAATATGGCATCCAAATTACAATCAGTCTTGGACAGTGTTGCTCATGAGTGCTGCCATAATACTGATTCAAGTAACAAAACCCAAATAAGAATAATAAATTCTCTAACCCTATGGACTAACAGTTATACCAGCCTTCCCCAACCTGATGCCTTCCAGATTATTTGGACTACAACATCCAGCATCCCTGACCTTTGGCCTTGCTGCCTGGGGCTGATGGGAGTTGAAGTCCAAAACATTTGGAGGGCACCAGGTTAGGGAAGTCTGGATGATAGGGTTAAAGGGTTATTTATATTCTTTATGTTCTAAAGGCAGTGGTCACAGTAAATCCCTACTGTGCTGGTACCTCTTAAAGGAGGAGGAAGACTGAGAAGAAGTCAGCGCACACCACAGTGGCTGAAAGAATAATGCTACTTACTGGTCAGGTCAGAGGGTTAATGTGCAGATGGGCAGCTTGAAAAATGATGGGAACCCAATACAGCATTACTAGAAAAGAGTGGTGGACAACTTGTGGCCAGTGGTGGAACCAGGGTTCACAGGGCACAGCCACAGCGCCTGCTGTTTTATTAGCAAGGATGCTGACACCATCTCTCCCCCCCCCCCATTCCCTCTGAGCCTAGCTGCAATGCTCACAGTAGCTGGGGGGGGGGGGATAATCTTCCCAGCAACAATATATTGTTCCTTGTTGTCATGTAAAATATTTGGGTTGGGTTGGTCTCAAATGGGCAATTAAAACCCATTAGTTTTACAAGAGACCTGCTCCTAGCAGATGAAAATGCCTAGAACTGCTTTGTTCCTACGCGTCAACACAGCTGCCTGCAGTTTTAGACTGTCGTTGGGAGCATGGCTATGAGGACTGTCATGATGAATGCCTGCACTACACCACTGCTTGTGGCCCTCCAGATGTTTTGACCTACAGCACCCATCAGCCCAAGCCAGCATGGCCATTGGTGAGGCATCATGGGAATTATAGGCCAAAACATCTGGAAGGCCTCAAGTCGCTCTCGCCCCTGCCATAGAAGGAAAACAAACCCAGATCAGCAGGAAGGGTATCCTTGCTGCTGCCACTGCTTTCTCAGACGGGGCTGGTGAACGAGCAGCAACATCAAAGATGAGGAGGATCAGGGCCATGGACTTCCAACAGCTAACAGTGATCCCCTTGCTGAGGCATGAGCCTTGGCAGGTGCCCAACAATGATACTGGCCCCTGCTGGGCTTGAACCTTTCTTCCTGGCATCTATGCCAGGAGCAGGCAACCGGGTGCCTCCAAATGTTTTGTACTACACTGCCTGGAAGCTCCTGGAAGTCCCAAACATCTGGATTACTATCCAGATGTTTGGGACTTCCAGGAGCTTCCAGGCAGTGTAGGTTTCCTATCCCTGGTCTATGTAGAAGACTTTGGGGTGTGTGTGTGTAGAACCATTCAGATACATGAACCCTAACTTGCAGTCTGTAGTTCTGTAGCCTGGACACAGGTTTACTACCACAGTAAAGACTAGGGCATCGTCTTAACCAGTGGAGACTGGTGACTCCAATTTCAGGGGGGCTGCTGCATATCCACTCCAGATTTTACTGCAAACTTTTAAGGAACTATCCTATTTTGGGGATAGGAATAAAATCTGGAGCAGATATGCAGCCCCACTGACATTGGAGTCACCAGCCTCCACTGGTCTTAACAGTCTCTGGATGCTTACAAATTAGGGCTGTGCACGTACAAATATGGATCAAGTAATCCAGAGCACAACTAGCTTGTGACGACGTTCCGTTGGATTTATTTCTTGGATTTTAATTTTTTTTTAACTGTCTAGAGGCTAGACCAATGAAAATTAAAACTCAAGCATGATGCCTCTCAACATTCCCGCAGCAACATGTGCCTCCTGGAGGGACCGTGCCAGCATCGAGTATGTCTACAAATAGTAAATAGTCCCTCTGAAATTCAAAGCATGTTTGGTTTTCTGCCTATTTGAAGATAGAGTCCCAGGTGGTACATATGCTCGTTTTCAGGATTCTGCTTAATTAGCACAAAGATAGTAAATGCATTTCCTTGCCAATTGGTCAAAGCAGAACTATCATGGAGTAATTAGCATTTAGTATGCCACAACCATGGATTATTCAGTATTCAGTTACATTCTTAATATTTTCGTTCCCAAGGCAGTTCTGCCGGTGGAAGCCTCCTTCCTAGGAGAGGTGACAGTGTGTGAAGAGGAGTGGCTGAAAAAAAAGAAAGAAAAAAGTACTCTCCACAGCTCTCATCAAGCAGGCATGCTTCCCATGTCATTTCACAAAAGGTTTGAGTCTTTGTTGCATTATTGATAAGGAATCCAAGGGAGCCAGTCGCACCCTGATCAGGCTTCACGGGAGAGGCAGCGGCAGGCTAGTGAGGGAGCGACACACATTCTTACACATTATCTCTAAACAGTCTTTGCAATCTGATGCCTAAATTGGCCAAATCTGGATCAATTCATCTCTTAGCCAACAACTGGGTCTGTTGCACGACACAACAACCCATCGTGGGTGACAAGCCAGGGAGGGTTCTTGTGTCTTGTAAACCCAGATCGCTTCCCACAAGGTGGTTTGTTTGAGAGCAACAACAAGCCACCCTGGCAAGCCATGGCTTGTGTGCTAGCAGTTGTTGGACCCATGATAGGTTGTTGTGTCATACAAACCCAGGTGCTGCTTGGCAGGAGTGGCAAAAAACCCTTGCTGCTCTTGCTGAGCTTGCCCAGGCCACCGCCAATGACAGCCACCACACCGATGCCCAAGTGGCACAGTGGGGTAACTGTCACTGGTTCAGTGTCCCCCTTGCCAACCACGAGCCCTTTTTCTCTCACTGTGGCTCCCGCCCCCCACTTTCCCTCCTCCCCAGAAATTGCTTTTCACGATCTCCAGGTTGACGGCCAGTGACAGCCCCTCCAAAGTGTCCAAGCTGCATATTGGAGGGGCTGTCACTGGTTCACCACCTTTAAAAAATATATATATTGTGCTCTCAATGCGCACTAATATTTTCATTATTTATTTATTTATTTATTTAGTCGGAGATGTGCAAGTACAGAGGTGTGCACTTCTGCAAGTCTGAAATGGGAAGCCTCGCCTGGGCAATATCCTGAGAGGTGTCTGCTGTCAAAGTGCAGCTGGCCTGGCACCAGCCATGGACATTCAGCCAGAGAGGCTTTAAATAGGGTTATCTTTTACCTTGCTTTCCCCTGACAGCTGTCAAAAGGTGAGCTGTCGAGGGAAAGCAAAGCCATGAGTGATCTTTGCTCATGAAAGTAGGTGGCCAGTAGATCACCCCCTTTGCAGTGAGATCCTTTAATATTTTTTTGGCGGGACCTGACTCTTCTCACTGTCTTCCATCTTTTCCACCCTTTACCAAGACTCTAGGTGCTCAGGAAGATGGTAAAGTGTGAGCTACCCCTTTTACAGGAGCATGGAGCTTTGACAGCTAGCTGTCAAAGCTCAGGCTTCCTTTGAACCTGAGGATTTCGACAGGGTTTTTTTTTTGACAGGGACATATGTATATGTCCCTGTCAAAAAACACCTGAGTAGCCCTGTCAAAAACCCTGTTTTAAAAGGGAGCCTGAGTTTTCTGCCCTCTCCATCCATTCATAAACAAAATGAAGACTCCCATGAAAAGCCCCACAATCTTAAATCTGCAGAGGAACTCAACAGCTTGTACCAAAGTCTTATGCCTTCTTCTGTTCTAATAGAGCCATGTGATTTTAGGCCTGGCTCGCTGTCCACAAGTTGCCATTTTCTAAGAAAGTTTGGACTAGTGTCCCATGTAACAAAAGACTAATTCTGTCTAAATGGTAAACAATCGCAGTGACTCTTCGGGGTGATTCCACACATCACATCACTCATGAGAATGGATGTCTGCAATGTCCTCAATGTATTATTTATTTATTTATTTATTTATTATTTTTAAATTATCATTTATACACCACATTTTTTGCTAAAAAGCCATCAAGGTGGTGTACAAAAATTTAAAACACAATAAAAAGATAAAAAAGACAAAAAGAATAAAACACTATGTTAAAACAGAATATCAATAAAAACAGAGGCTGGTCAACCATGGAAGGCCTCCTGAAATACAGATGTTTTCAGGAGGCACTGGAAACAACATAATGTTGGTGCCTGCCTGGCCTCCAAAGAAAGGGAGATCCACAGAAAGGGAGTCACCACACTGAGGGCTCTACTTCAGGTGGACTTCAATCAGGCCATAGGTCCATGCAGAACCACCAGAAGCATGTCATCTGATGACCTCAGCGACCAGGCAGGTTGGTAAGAGAGAAGATGCTTTCTCGGGTATCCTGGTCCCAAGTTGTTTAGGGCTTTATATACTAGTACCAAAACCTTAACCTGGCCTGGTAGCGAATAGGTAGCCAGTGCAGTTCCCTCAGCAAAGGAGTTGCATGCTGAAAAGGGGCAGCTCCTGACAACAGGCAAGCTGCTGCATTCTGCGCTAGCTCCAGCTCATGGACCAGCCTTAAGGGCAGCCCCACATAGACCACATCACAGTAATCCAGCCTTAAGGTTACTAGTGCCTGTACCACTGTGGCCAAGTTATCCCCCTGTCCAGGAGAGGCCGTAGCGGGTGAGCCAGTCGAAGTTGGTAAAAGGCACTTTGAGCTGCCATGGTCACTTGGGACTCCAGCAACAATGATGGATCTAGGAGTAACCCCAGACTACAAACCTGATCTTTCAACCCAACCCAGAACAGGCAATGAGCGTGTCTCCCGGACTCAAGAACCACTCACCCACAGGGCTTCCATCTTGCCAGGATTCAGCTTCAGTTTCTTGGCCCTCATCCAGCCTATCACTGAATCTAGGCTAGGGGTGGGCGACCCGCCTGGAACTCAACTCATGGGGCGCGAGCCGAGCTGACCTGACCTGAGCGCCAGCTGAAGTGCTTGCTGAACTTCCAGGCCCACTCCCTGGCTCTATGCTGTTTACGTAAAAAAATAGCGTAAAATACGTAAAAAAACAACCACAATTTTCACACATTAGGCTGTGATTTGTGCAAATTATGGAAATCGCGGCTGCTTTTAACGTATCTTGTGCCATTTTCTTTGTAAGCAAGGTAGCGCTGGAAACCGGAAGTCGCTTCCCCGGCTTGGCTCGCAAGAACGCGAGTCAAGTCGGGGAAAAGGTAGGGCGAGTGGAGCTTGGGGGGGTCGAGCCCAGCGAGTTCGCTGGACTTCCACCCCCCAATTGAGCTCCGTGCACACATCCCTAGCACTAGGCACTGATCCAGGACTTGCAGAGCCTCCCCTGATTCAAATGTCACAGGGAGAGAGAGCTGTGTGTCATCAGCATACTGATGGTACTTGGCTACAAATCCCCTAATGACTGCTCCCAGCGGCTTCATATACATGTTGAACAACACTGGGGACAAGATGGTATTGGGGAGGCTGGTGACTCCTATGTCAGTGGGGCTCCTTGTTCACTACATCTTTTTCTTTGAGCTTCATAGGAGCTATCCATGGTGCTCCATGGTGGTGAACCTATTTTGGGGGTGGAGTGCAGCACCATGGATAGCTCCTATAAAGCACAAACAAAAGATGTAATGGATAAGGAGCCTCACTGACATAGGAGTCACCAGCCTCCCCTAGTACCCTGAAGAACCCCCATGGCTCAATTGCCAAGGGGCCGAGAGGAATACTCACCCAGTGTTACTCTCCGAAATCAACCCCACAGGTAAGACCTGAACCACCATAGTGCCTCCAATGCCCAGCCTGCGCTGCCTCTCCCGTGAAGCCTGATCAGGGTGCAACTGGCTCCCTTGGATTCCTTATCAATAACGCAACAAAGACTCAAACCTTTTGTGAAATGACATGGGAAGCATGCCTGCTTGATGAGAGCTGTGGAGAGTATACTTTTTTCTTTCTTTCATTCAACCACTCCTCTTCACACACCCTCACCTCTCCTAGGAAGGAGGCTTCCACCGGCAGAACTGCCTTGAGAATCCAAGAGAATACCATGGCTGATGGTATAAAAAGTCAATGAGAGATAGAGCAGAATTAACAGGGTTGCACTCCCCCTGTTCCTCTCCCAATAAAGGTCATCTATCAGGGCAGCCAAGGCTGATTCGGTCCGAACTCTGCTGAGAAGAATTTACACTACAGTTTGATACTAACACTGCTTTAGGAATGGCTAATGCCAGGGCATGGTCTGAAGGCACACGGGGCAGCCACCTTGCTGAAGCTAAGCAGGTCTGGATCTGGTCAGTGCTTGGAGGGAAGACCACCTGGGAACCCCATGTAGCCACCTTGAGTTCCATGATGGAAGAAAGTTGGGCTATAAATGTAATAATAAAATGATAATAAGTCTTGGACTCGTACACTGTGGTATCCACCTGCCCAGGGGTTCATGAAATTGTTAACCTAGGAATATTTTTAATAGGCTAGGGACAGCTAACAGTATGTATGCTCTGGAATAAAATATCCACTAAAACACTTTTTTCTTAACATAATCAAAAATAAAACTCTCCAGAGATCGATAGAACTGCTCTCCCAGTTGGCTCTTTGAGAGGATATTTGTTATTCATGGAGGAGAAGGCTATCAATGACTACTAGGCCTGATTGGCTATATGTTTCCTCCAGTATCAGATGCAGTATGCCTATGTACAAATGTCAGTGTACTGGAAGAAGCAAAGACTACTAGCGTTGAAAAAATGATCCTTCAACGCCAACTTCAGTGGACCAGTCATGTTGTTCGAATGCCTGACTGCCATCTCCCAAAGCAGTTATTTTATTCCCAACTCAAGGATGGAAAGCGGAATATCGGTGGTCAATATAAGAGGTTTAAAGATGTTCATAAGGCTAATCTGAAAAAATGCAATATAAGCATCGAAAACTGGGAAGCTCTGGCCCATGAACGATCTAAATGGAGGTTGGCCTTTCACAAAGGTTCCATGGACTTTGAAGAAGCCCGAGTGCAAGGTGAAAGGGAGAAACGTGCTAAGCGAAAAGCACGTCAAACGAATCCTTCACAGGACCATCTTCCATCTGGTAACCTGTGTCCTCACTGTGGGAAGCTGTGTGGATCTAGAATTGGCCTCCACAGTCACTTACGGACCCATCGCTAGAGTCTACACAATTTTCCTTTAGAATTTCCTCCTTTTATCCTGGAAGACAATCTTACTCGGTCACGAGTGATCGCCTGATGATGATGATGATGATGTACACCAGTTGTGGGGGAACTTGTCCTGCTTGTGGGATTCCTGTGGGCAGCTGGTTGGCCACTGTGTGAACAGAATGCTGGACTAGGTGGACCTTGGTCTGATCTAGCACGGCTCTTCTTATGTTCTTATGAGAGTTATACATCACAGACATCCCTGTTCTTAAACAGTTAAGATTAGAATGAAAAATACAACCATTGCACAGGAGAAAATTATCAAAATCACTTTCCATAACATACTTTAACAAAAGCACACATACTCAGATAAGGTAGAGTGAGCAACTGAAATGGCAATTTTCACATGGAAATAGCCCATGAATACTTCAGCATAAACTGGTGCTTAGCTAGTTCATTTGCATCAAAATCCTCATACATAGGAAAAAACAAAACAAAACACTCATAATAACAAGTATTTTGAAGTAACAAGTGTTTGGAATGCAGTTCATAATGATCTCTTCCAAAACTCAGCGACATCTCAACAGATTCTGTCACTTTGAAGGCACCTCTTTTAAAACAAAGACTTGCATGGATCAGGGAGCCCTTCGAGGCCAGCTCCAGTTTAGAGGGGACCCCCCAACAAAGTGCAATCTACTGGGCCCCTTCCTATATTGCTGTACCCTCCTAGTGGCCTAACCTGCTGATGGCAGTGCTGTAATTTGTGCTGGTCACAAGCTGTCTCCCATTTTCATTACCCACAATGCCCCTGACATAGCATCACTCCAGTGCACTGTGGGTAATTAAAATGGTGGTCAGCTCCCAGACTTAGCTACAAAGTGTTGGAAGTCCAGGCCTGGTGTCAGCGCTGGAGCCACAGTGGCTGTCTGGAGATGCCGTGTGCTCATACTGGAGCCCGTACAATGAACTGGGTAGATGCGGGAGTTAAGGAGGACTCCCTCTGAATGAATAGCTCAGTAAGCTGTGGAATGCAGCCCAAATGAGCAGGATCACCAATTTCATATAAATGAGACAGAATATAATGGGAGTTAATACATTTTATTTACTATGGAGCCCCTTTATCACATTCAGGTTGGTGGGACATAATTAAAATATTTTTCATTTATGTTTGTTGTGATCCGTGGATCTTCTGCTCTGATATCTTCCCTAAATTGCATTTTGTAAACTTTACATCTTTTGTGTACTGTGTATGTGTCTGAAAATAGGGAAAGTGGTGGTGGTGGTGGTGGTGGTGAGAACATTAGCATTTGTTGTGCATAATAAATACAGATCTGGCTCCACTTGAAGTTCTGTGCAAAGTTTAGATGGATTTCCATGAAGTCGGAATATTTTACAGCCAAACAAAATGCATTAGCAACTCAAGAGCTTAAAAATACTGCTTTGGGCGACACACAAAGTCATCCATTTTTTCTGGTTACTGACGCAGTGAGACTGAATATTCTGGATAGGTGGAAAGCATAGGAGGGGGGGGGAAACACAAAATGCAGTGTGTGTGCGCGGTGGGGAGGAGAGATCAAACATACATTGGAGACTCTCTGTGGACACAAAAACCAGTGAAAGCAGAATTAATTTTATTTCTTTTGTGAAGCAAATGCATTTAGGAAGCAGCTTCAAAGCCAGGCAATTAGGGTGAAGCGTAATCATAAGAGAGACCTGCTACAGGGATGCTTCTCATCATGGTTCTGCAGGGACTGATACATTTGGAGATTATACTTGAAAGGCAGGGTGGCCAGAAGAAAAGCTTGGCAGGCTCCATTTGTTTTTGTTTTTAGATGGAAGCTATCATTGAGGCCCTAAGACAAAGTAAAGAATGGATGAGCAGAGATGCCCAAGTTTTGAGAGAACTTTCCTGTTCAGGGGCTAACCCAAGGAATGTTGCTGTCTCTGGCAAAGGACAAGATGGCACCTTCACATTCCATGTACAGAAGCTAACAGGTCTGGTAGCTGACTCTTACTTCAACCCTGGCAACAGGACAACATCTTCCACCATATTTGAGGGCATAAGGTTAGCTTAGGAAGCCCAGGACAGGCTCAGTGGCACATATAGCTCTGTCCTCCAACATTTTTCCACCACTTCCACAGCCTCCTCCCCCACCCCTCACTACAGGAACTGCTGTCTGCTGCCTGAGGTGGCCCATTCATTCTACCGAATAGAGGAGCAGGTCCTGGATCTGTTCTCATACTTATAAAAACCACCCATGTATCCTACACTCCCCACTATATATTGAGCTCACCATTTCAGGAGTGGGTGGTGGGTGGCAGGATTCACAGCAAGTTTCAAAAGCCCAGGCTTGGATATATTTCAAGGTTCATTTAAACAAACACACACACACACACACTTTAAGAACATTTATTGTGGTTACTTCTTTTTTTAAAACAACAACAATCCTCCCAATGATCAGAAATATCCTTCTGAAAAATCACATCTTGTCTGAAATGCAGGAGGGATAAATCTATCCTCTCTTTTCTAAATTGTGCCACTGCTGGATGGATTTGCAGGTGCCACTGTGGCTGAGCATGATTTCCATGTGGCCTCTGGTGTGAATCGCCACCTACTGCTTAGCCACCTGTGCATTCCTGAATATGTGACAAACACTCACACATATACAGGTGCCACCCTTAGCCACAATCTGACTTTCCGCATTGGGGTGTGTGTGTAAGGCCTGCTTCACATCTCAAAATAAAATCATTTGTGGAAAAACTGGACACATAGATTATAGCATGTAGTACTTGTACACAGACTGGGAAGTTGTGTCCAATTATGTCTTCGGAGGCACAGCTAGACCTCCGAAGTCTAGCTGGAAGTCTGTGACTGGAAGTCAGCAGGAAGTCTGTGACTAGATCTCCTGCTGGTTTTTAAAAAATTATTATTACAAAGATTTAATAACTGCTGCAAGAGGCAAATCTGGTTAGGACTGTGTCATGGTCCCTGGTGTCACACCTCCACTGGCGTCATCTTCACAGGAGGATCCAGAAGTTCAGAGCCAGTTGGCCCCTCAGAAGACCCTGGTACTCACCAAGACAGTCCGGGACTGCAGAAAAATGAAGTGTGAAGAAAAGAGCCTTTGGGGGTTCCTACATGCACACACACACACACACACACACACACACACACACCCTCATGTGTGAACTGGCTAAAGGCTGGGGGGCGGGCGGGGTGTGTATGGTTCCTCTTGATAGCCCCTGCCGGCGTCCCAAAGTCTACAGTGACCCGGCTTTCATATGCAAATGTAGTTCAGGCCCAGTAAGTCATGAGTCATGAGACCCCCTCCCCTGCCTGGCCAGGTGAAGTTCATCCTGATTGGCTAGAAGCCGCGGAGCTACAGAAAAAAGGAGGGGAGGGGGGATAAAGGTATATTTCCCAAAGTGTGGGTTTTGTCTTTGTCTTTGGTTCGTCGCGTGGTTGCTGGCTGTGGAGCAATGGCGGCAAGCCACACAGAGGTCCAAGCCTTGGGGCGGCCTCAGGATCCGACCCCAGGTAGCTCCTGGTGAAATTAGCTGAATGAGGACTTTGGTAAAGGCAAGCCTTGTGGAGGGCTACCCATCTCGGACCTTCGGGTAGGTGTGTAGTCTCCCCGGGCGGCAAGGCTGTGCTGGACCCAACCCTGAAGAGAACTGACCCCCAGGTAACTAGTTGTGTGCCTGGGAGATATAAGGAATCAGTAGGTTTTGTTATTTTGCAGCTCTATTACTTTGTACCAAAGCGTCTCTCTCATTTTTGTGTCCTTCCCTCATTTCCCTATTCTTGTTGTAAAAGGCTACCTGAATAAACCTTCTTTTGGTTTTTTACCCCACATGGTGTTTGTGGATTGCTCTGCGGTTTCAGCAACTAAATCCAGGTTATAGACAAAGGGCAAGTCCCTGAACAGAGATTCAAGTAGGATTGCAGACAGCTGAGGCTGGCAGTCTGGTACCTTGAGATCTCTGGGGGTCTTGGGCCCTTTGGGTAGGAAAGGGTGGATTGTGGCGGGTCAGCCAGCCCCCCCTTCCTCCACATGAAGTGTATGTTCATTGTATGCTATGTTCTATATAATGAAATCCACAGTTGGGCAATATCCTTATTAGGACCATCCAGAATGTCACAAGGGAGTGTGCAAGCTTTTGAGTTCTCCAGAATTCTTCATCAGGCTAGTTGGTACAAAAAGCAGAGGATGGGTGAAAAAACAGAAAAAAATCAAAAATTTGCCCAATATTATGGCCATAAACTCTGCTTTTTAAAAATGGAGTTTGCAGACTGAATGAATTAATCCCTGCTAGGTGCTGCAGGTATCGGGTTAAATACCTAAGAGTCTGGGACAAAGAAGCAATTACTGACCCCAATTTCTGAAACCAGGGAGACCAGCTATTACACAGGGCAAATTCCCACGGGGATAATCTTTCTAACATTAGGAAAATCTGCATGACTGCCACAATTAAAAGGTTGTGGAAGTGTGGTCAAACCACATGGTTCAGAATTAATGCCTTGGCTCTGTCAGCATGATGTAGGCTAGTGGCTGCTGGGTCACAGCAGCACATGGCACAGACCACCTAGAACATGACCTGGACCAATGTTGGATGCTCCTCCTACCCACTCACATTTGCATGGTGCTGCAGTAGCAGCTCCCACACCTCTGCGGCTGCATTGTGATGTTCTGCAGTGGAAGCTGGCAGACCACTGCATGAAACTCTGCTGTGTTGGGAATATGTAGCTGGGATTATGGGATGAGGTACATACTGAGACTTAAAACCAGGGCTTTTTTTCTGGTGGAACTCACCGGAACTGAGTTCCAGCACCTTTTCTTCTATTAATTGCATTACAATTTAATCGCCATCTACTCCCGGGGAAATGTAATCCAAGAGTTCCGGTACCCTTTTCTCCAGAAAAAAAGCACTGCTTAAAACCCAAATAAAATTTTTGAATGCCTCTATTTACATAGAATGTAGTTCAATTTAATCCATTCACACTTTCTACATTTACTGAGACAATTATTAATGTTGGAGCAACGAAGCCTGATGGCCAATCAGGTTGTATGCTCAGAAGCAGGAGGGAATCTGAATTCTTGGTGTTTTGGCGTTCCTCGGAGTTCTGTTGATCTGGGGGTATCTTAAATACACTTTCTTTGAAGTCTTTGCACAATGTGGAAAAACATGCCTGTTGACTATGTGTCTTGGTCATGACTGGGCTTTCCTTTGGAAACACTGCCATTTGATGCTAAAGGGCATCATCTTTCCCTTTGAAGCCTCAACCACCACTTCACCTGTTGGCACCATGCCTGAATTATGTGACCTTTGCTTCAGGTTTTGGGCTTATCTTGGAAGTCTCTTTGTTCAGCGGTTTCCCCCAAACTCAGCTAACTGCATGCATCTCGTTCATGTTTCTCAGTCAGCATACACCTTGGTTTTTGTAATCCTTCAGCCTTTACTGCACACTGGTAACTTTCTTTCATTCAGACTTCCGGACCCTCTTTCACCCAATAAAGAGGGACATTGTATGATTTTACGAGACCACTGTTGCAGCAGAGATTTTAATATCATAGTTTGAAAGGCTTCCAAAGATGCAAGCATGCCTTCCGAAGAATCATTACCATCTGTAGGGTCAGGTGGCAAGAGCCTCCAAAGCCCAAAGGAGATGAACAGAAGCACAGTTTTGCCGCAGGTACAGTGCTAAGAGTGAACACAGTTCACCCACATTGTCCCTCTGCCAAAAGGGCTGGTTGACCCAGACTGTGAGAATCACAGGCTGACACTTGATCAGGAATTATTGAAGGGTTAAAATCTGAATTGCACAGTCCTGTGGTCATGGCAAGTTTGTCCATGCTGATGTTTAAGATACTGAAAAATATGGACGTGGCAATGCTGTGAAGGAAGGACACGGCCACTTCATTGCACATATAAACCCCACAGTCAATCCACATGGAGGCATGAACACAGAGCCATGAGAAGCAGCCTTTATAAGAATAATGTCCAGGCTGATATCTCTTTCTCTCACCCTGCTTGAACTCATCCTTAGTTCAACTGGCCTTAGAGCCAATCTATCCTCCTGGGGCTGCATCTCTTCAGAATGCAGCTGGAGGGCTCAATGTTTAAATAAGTCCTGCTCTCAGAAAACTTGTATGTTAGGGAAGAGGCTAGGCTAGAACTCTTTTTCCCAGATGTGCTAGTTTTTGACCTGCAGAGAGATTCTGATCTGGGAAATTTTTCAATCACGCAATCCACCACCTGCATTCTGAAGTCTTAGGAGTGCTCCACCATAGGCTTTCTCAGAATTTGTAGATTCATCCTTATTTCATAACTTCAAATTTCATATCTGTATATTGAATCCAAACTCTTTGGGGTGTTGTTATGATGGGACATAGTTATAATCATTTGGTTATGGCTATGCCTCATAAGGAGGAAGTCCACAACAGGCCCCCAATAAGAGCATTGGGTAAGCACGGATTCGGGGGGAAAGAGCAGCTTGCAGTGGTTAGATTAATATGCACATAGCCCAAAGAACCCAAAGTAGCCCTGAAAAGAAATGCCCTCCCCCCCCCCCAACTAGGCAGGTTCAAACAGAAGCATAAAACTCATCACATAAGGCAGACTAAACTCATCAGGCAGGCCAGACCAACAAAAGGTTTTCCTTATGAAGCCCATCGAGAGCCATAAACGAACAGGGCAATCAGTAGATATTAAGAACATCAGGGAGGGACAAAGGCTGCTCCTGCTGCTCTCACGTTGCCAGGAGGGAAGGAGAAAGGTATAAGAAGACAGGGTTTTTGCAATGGCAGGGGTGTCGGATGGGTGAGCCGCAGTGGCGTAGCGTGGGTTGTCAGCACCCGGGGCAAGGCAAGTAATTTGCGCCCCCTAACCCGTGGATTTTAGCACTCGAGTCTCTTCCACTAGATTAGTTAAAGAAACCCTTACCCCCTAAGCACATGTATTGTTTGTTATGAAAATACTGATGTAATTAAAGTAAAATGCATCTAAATACAAGTTTATTTTCACTCTCACCACTACGCCACACTGGCTCTTCCCTCCTCGTCCCTTTTTCCTTTTGTGTCGTGTCTTTTAAATTGTAAGCCCGTGGGCAGGCAGGGACTGTATTTTTCTTGTTGTTGCTGAAGGGTGGGGTAAAAATGCTTAGAATAAATAAATATGCAGGTTTATTCCAACTTAATCAATGAACTGGTCACTTAAACCAACTAAAATCTGTGATTAATAGATTCCAATTTCTTTAGTTGGGTAACTGCCCTACTTATTTGTAAAGTTATTTTTCTTCATCTTTGAGGCATGTTTCTTTTCTCTCTCTCTCACACTTGCAATTGCTTTCCTCATATGCAAATGTATTCCGACTTAATCAATTGACTAAAACCATACTATTAATCAACTCAGATTTTGAGTAATTGGAGGGTAACAGCCCTACCAATTTGTAGTTTTTTCATCATTTTTAATAATTTGCAATAATAATATACATTCAACACTTCCTCCAGTGGCTTTCACATTTATTGCAATTTCTTCAATTACTTATTAGTAATAAAAAAAATGGAGAAAATAAATTGGATAACGGAAATAAACCATTAGTAATATGCTTAATAATAATAATAATGATAATAATACAACGCATTTCTTCTTAAACTTTCCCCCTTGTGGGCTCCCCGGCGCTCCAGCCCTCCCGCTCCGGCGCGTTCATTCTCACCCCGCGCCCGCCCGCCCGGTTCCTCCTTGGCTCGCGGCGGCCGCCCGGCAGGACCACCTTCCGAGGGGCTGGGTGGGTGGGTGGGCGGGCATGCAGGACATCCCCGGCAGCCAATGAGAGAGGCGGGGCCGAGGGGAGGCGAGCCAATGGGCGAGGCGGGGGTAGGTGGCCACGGGGGCGGGCGCTGCCGTAGTCCTGTCGTGGTCAAGGTAGGAAGGAGCGCGTGAGGGAGCTCCGGCGGGGCTGGTTGGTCGCTCGCTCGCCGGCCCCACTCTGACCACCGGATGTTGCGCCCGGTGCGGCCGGCCCCCCCTGCACCCCCCACGCTACGCCTCTGGTGAGCCGGGAGAGTCATCCTAAGATGTCCAAGCAAGCAGGACTTGGAATGCAGACCTCTTGAGCACTTTCCACCTCCACCAGAGCTACAGCTGGAGATTCACTACAGGGAGCCTCAGCAGACAGGTAGTAACTGGTCTGGAATGTCTTTCTATCCCTTTCCCACCCCTTCTTCTATCCAGGCTGCTAGGGCCAAAAGGGACTCTTTTTCCTCTCCAGAATATAGATTGTGTTTGAACTGTAGCGTAAGGATATTTTGCTGCCTGAAATCACTGGGTTTGCTTTACCAACAAGACGCTGTACCTACTCTATATTTCCTCTTTAATAAAACAACCCTTTTGTTTCTGGAGTCTCTGTGTGTGTGTGTGTGTGTGTGTGTGTAGGTTTGTTTAAGTGTAAAAGGGCAAAGTGCATACTCCACCCAGCAGCACACCTTTTACTTCAGCCAAAGATCCCAAACCTTTTGTAAGAGTGTGGGGTTAGTCTCTCTCTCTCCTCAGAGGGAATCTAACGCCCAAATTATCTGTCGTATCAAGAGTAACTTTGTGGAAGAGAAGAAATAATTGCTGTTCCATTTCCCAAGGTTAAGAAAAACTGTTTAAAAGCATCCTCATGGGATACATTAAGTCAATGTTCTTCTCACAGGTTGTGGTCATCAAATGAATCACTTAATCTGGAAATGATCCTGGACTCAAGCAGCTCTGTTGATTTTTATTGGCACTTTATGGAGAATACTGTGGTGTGTGTCAATAGTTTGAGTGCTGACTTACAGCTTGATTACAGCCCAGGTAATTGAAAATATTAAAGACAATTGCCATCTCTTTAACCAAGAGGAGGAATTGGTTTTAAATTGAATTCAGTTTAACATGGTCATGGGCTGGATTTTCAGTTTTGTTCTTGTCATGATTGGAGGCCTTGGAATTTGACTGAGAGGGTTTCTAGTGACCTAATTCCAGCGAAAGCATGAGTTTCTTCTCCACCCGCTTTTTATTTGATCTCTGTGTTGATTTTTACATTGCATATCATTCCACCTCCTTTAATTCCTGTTTCCCTATGAGCATTGGAGACTCTTCCCTCTCCGAGTTTCTACTCAATGAGCTGGTTTATAAGTAATTTTCATAGTATGGATTAACTTGGACAATCTGTATTCAAAAAAGAAGAAGAACATCCACGTTTAGTAAACAATTTGTAAATTACAGACCATGTTCTAGTTGCAGAATGTTGGAAGAAACCAAACTTACTGTGGTCAGCTGGATTTGAAGTGCTTTGCCAATTTTGGTGATGATAACCACACATTATAAAAGACTTTGGGAAAATAAACAATCTGTACTCAAGGACAACTGGAAACCCAGAAATACTAAATATTGTAGAGTAGATTTTTCAGCTGTAATGTTCTTTCTGGAGTAATACGATCAGGATTCCCCCCCCCCATTCCTTTCCCCCTTTCTCTTCTTATGAAAATAAAATTGTTCAGTGAAATATAACATGGACCAGCATCTTCATGGTGAGTTTTCCATCACCATAAGAAGCACTTATTGACTGGGTCCAGACAACATGATAAGCCATGGTGGCTTATAAGCCATGTGTGTGTTAGAGTGCCTTGTTGTGTTGTCTGAACTCAAAAGCATGGTTTGTTAACCATGCACAAGCCACTCTGGCCGAGTTTAGACAACACAACAAGCCACTCTGAAACAAGCATGGCTTATAAGCCACCATGGCTTATCATGTTGTGTGAACCCAGTCACTGTGTGATATCATGCAGTGAGCTTCGTTGCTAGCCCTAGTGATCACTATTGACATGGATGGGGTGGGCAAACACATCACGTGATGGTCATGACTCACATGGTGAGACTTGCTGATAAGAGAAGAGAAGCCCAGGCCAGGGAGCTCTTGCCATCAGCTCCTGAAATGACCATCACCACCCCAAGAGGACTGTTGGGGAAGCCCCTCCCCTGCCTTCCCTGCAGCTATTTAAGACCTGTGTGCCCTGAGGGAAGGCAGAAGAGAAGCCCAGGCTGGGGAGCAAATGCCATCAGCTCCTGAAATGACCATCACCAGCCTGAGAGGACTGTTGGGGAAGCCCCTCCCCTGCCTTCCCTACAGCTATTTAAGACCTGTGTGCCCTGAGGGAAGGCAGAAGAGAAGCCCAGGCTGGGGAGCAAATGCCATCAGCTCCTGAAATGACCATCACCAGCCTGAGAGGACTGTTGGGGAAGCCCCTCCCCTGCCTTCCCTGCAGCTATTTAAGACCTGTGTGCCCTGAGGGAAGGCAGAAGAGAAGCCCAGGCTGGGGAGCAAATGCCATCAGCTCCTGAAATGATCATCACCAGCCTGAGAGGGCTGTTGGGGAAGCCCCTCCCCTGCCTTCCCTGCAGCTATTTAAGACCTGTGTGCCCTGAGGGAAGGCAGAAGAGAAGCCCAGGCTGGGGAGCAAATGCCATCAGCTCCTGAAATGACCATCACCAGCCTGAGAGGACTGTTGGGGAAGCCCCTCCCCCACCTTCCCTGGGGCTACAAAGGGAAGGCAGAAGAGAAGCCCAGGCCAGGGAGCTTGTACCATCAGCCTCAGTAGAAACCTTCAGTTGGCCTGAGAGAACTGGTGTTTGTTTGGTTTTGGGGGGTAGCATTTGTTTGTTTGAGTATTTAAACATTGTAAACTGTTTTGGGTGCCTTAGCAGAAAGGTGGTATAGAAATGTATTAAATAAATAAATAATAAGGCTGGGGCATCACACATGTAAATTTTGCCATGAGGGTATCAATCTCAATGGCAAAAAGAATGTATAAACCGGATTTAAGTTTCTGGCCACTTCTTTTGTGTCAGCTTTGGTGACTTCACCACCTCTTATTCTTTGCATAGTGATCTAATAGGAGCCAGCTTTGGCCTCCTGTACTTCTTCCTCTATTCATTATCCTGCTGTGATTGCATTTTTAAGGCCTCAAATAGCACCTATGTTACTTATTACCCGTATCTATTTCTCTACTCTAACCTTTCAGCTTCTGCCTAATCCTGGACCACTCACTCTCTGATTACCTCCACCCATTCATCTACCCTGCTGACCCATTCATCCATCCTGCTAACATCTCAGACTGAACTCAGAGAAGATAGAGGGTGCTTCCAGATGGAGGGCTCCTAGCACTATATTGTTTTTGGGGGTAAGAAGAAGCAGTGGGAAAACACAGGAGGGTCACACATGGATGATGATGTTGTCTGGGCCCCCTCATTTGTGAATGAGGCATGTGCACAGCAACTGCACAATAAAAAGGCTTGTCCGAAGTTTCTAAGTGTTCCAACGAAACTGTTCTACTCCAGTGCTATTTCTTTTTTCTTTTTCTTTTTTTTAATTGAATTTTCCAAAATAACAACAAATCATATTTGGCTTCCGCCTCATTGTCTGACAAACATTACCAATGCTTATCCAATCTAAGTTTCTTCTATTTTCACAAAATAAATAAATAAATCTATCACCTTACCAATATTCAGAAATCAAAACCCAAAGTTATTAAGTCACTTCCCCTCCTCCAGGAAGTCCACCAGAGGTTTCCAGTCTTTCTTGAATGAAGTTAGATTTTTTTCTCTAATTAAACAAGTCAGTTTCGCCATCTCTGCTAAGTCCAACATTTTCAACAGCCAGTCTTCTATAGTTGGTATTGTTGCTTCTTTCCATTTTTGAGCATAGATTATTCTTGCTGCTGTCATCATATATTGCAATAATGTTCCATAGTCTTTCTCAAGTTGTAAATCCATTATACCCAATAAAAACATTTCTGGTTTCAGTTTAATATTAACTTTTAAAATCTTTTGTATCCATGTGTGTATTTGTACCCAATATGTTTTCACTTTTTTACATGTCCACCAAACATGATAAAATGTTCCTTCATTATTTTGACACTTCCAACATACATTTGACACATTGTTATACATCTTAGCCAATTTCACAGGGGTTAGGTACCAACGATACATCATCTTGTAAAAATTATCTCTAAGATCAGAACACAATGTAAATTTTATACCTTTAGTCCACATGCATTCCCATTGTTCCATCATTATATTATATCCAAAATTCCTTGCCCATTTAACCATACAGTCCTTAACTTGTTCTTCTTCTGTCCCAAACTTCAGCAGAAATTTATACATTTTTGTAATTACATGGTCATACTCCAGTGCTATTTCCATTCCTGCTAGAGATACTGGAGTACAACAAAGGTCCACCTCAAAGTCCACATAAAGCGGGGTGTAGAACTTCAAGCCTGCAGCTCAATTCCTGTCCTTCTGGGCCCCCAATGCGGCCCTCCAGTGTTCCTCAGCCATCTTAATAAACAGGTAAATGGGAATTACCAAAGGCTTTGTATCACAAACCAGTTCGCAGTGTAATAATCCTAGGCATGCTTGGAAGTGCTTACTTTCTAGTAAGTGTAGTTAGGACTGCATTTTTTATCTGTGTAAGTCTGTGGATTCCCAAACCCCGTGAACCCTGGATCAAATGGATTTTTAGCGAACAATAATGAAATATGATTAGTGTGAAATTCCTAAGCACTTCAAACTCTTGTTCCCAAGCTTATGTCTAATCCATGTTTCTCATTCCTTTCTTTTCTTTTTCTTTCTTTTTCTTCTTCTTCTTCTTAAAAAAAAAACACCTTGTTATAAGAACAGCAAGCAGCATAACATAACATAACATAACAGGGGGAAATAACATAGCAGATAGAGAGAGATTAAAATAGAAGAAAAATGATTACTTGGAACACTACAAACCGAAGGTTGCACTTGCACTTAGCTAAGTATGAAATAAGCCAAAGACCTTAAGTAAGAGTCCTTCTGAAAGAATTTATAGGAAGCTGGAGGCCCAGTATTACATACAACCCTATCAACTCTCATGAAAAATGGGTACATTGACATAACATTTCTCATTTGCCGAGCACTCCGTTGGCAGCACTAAGTATATGTTCTATATGAGTATGAGGGTGGCCGGGTGACCGGCCAGATGGGTGATTAATAAATATAATAAATAAATAAATAAATAAATAAAATGAGTACTAGCAGTGGGAGGCAGGGCTGGCATTAAAGGCAGTGTTTCTCAACCTTGGGTCCCCAGATGTTTTTGGCCTACAACTCCCAGCATGCCCCAGCCAGCATAGCTGGCTGGGGCATGCTGGGAGTTGTAGGCCAAAAACATCTGGGGACCCAAGGTTGAGAAACACTGCATTAAAGGTAAGCATGGTGGAGCGCCTGCCACGGGCCCCCTGTCAAGAGTCCCCTGGAGTTGCTCCTCCCCTTGACTGTTTATTTATTTTATTTGTCCCTGCCTTTCTACGAAAAAAAAAATGGCACTCAAGACAGCTTACAGAAACAATTAAAACTGATTAAAACAATACATTAAAATACAATAGAAACATAATGACCGGGTTTTTTTTTTTATTTTTATTAAAAACAGCACCCAACCCATTGTAACCTGCTTGTTCTCCTGACTCTCACTTTGGCCCAGAGAACAACAGTGTTGGGGAAAAGGAGGAGCGGGAGATTCCCCCTGCCTATTTGCCCACTGGCTCTCTGCCTCTCAAACAAGCAAGTGGCAGCAGTGATGAAGAAGAGGGTGAGGTCCAAGAGCAGCTGGTGACACCTCAGCAAGAAGGTAGACTCACTGAGGGAGGGGACCCATTGAGGGTGGCTTGCCCAAGGGCCCTCCAAAATCTGGACCCAGCACTGGTAGGAGGTATTGCTCTCTTTCCCTTGTGTGCATGCCAGAGACAAGACAAAACTAAATCAGGGGAATCCAGAATGCCGTCTGCCAGTGATGTAGTCCGGTGTCATTGAATCTAGCTGTATCGGACATGCATCTGTTGACGTGGGCAGCATCTCAACAATCTTAATTTTCATTTTAAAAATAGGTATGTGAACTGGTTAGGGATTTTATTATATTGAGCAGTCTCGAAGTATCACAAGTAAATAAACAAAAATATAACAGGTTTCTAGCTCACATGGCTGTGGAGAAAACAGTGAGAATATCTGGACTGTGTCTGCTAAAAGGCTAAGAAAACAGAACAGACTTTTTGTGTCTTCCTGTTTAAAAGTAATGCAGGTTAATAACACCAAGCTGACACGTAGGATATGGGTAGCAAACAAAATAAAAATAAGTTTATTTTAATTCTCAAAAACTTCGTTCCAGAAAATAACTTTAAACCTGCCTACACCAAACACTTTGTAATTAACCTAAGCCCCTATAACTCTAAATACTTTCACCCTTCAGACAAGCACTGATTTCTCTCAAAACTCCTGACAGACAACGGCCCGACTAACCTAACTCCCAACACACCCAAACACACACTCCCATAACACACACTACTCTCTACTAACTCTGACATCACTCAAACACTCCTTATATACTCCTCCTCCCCCCACCCTTTCCAAGATATCACAAACCACACCCACTCAGTTCAACATTCTATACTCACTAAACATACTAATGCAGACATACACCAGGGAACTGAATTGTGGGGTTACGCCACAGCTCCCTCCTTCAGTGCGTCTACTTTCTCATCACCAGTGGCACCAGCTACTGTTGCTCATCTTCTTTCCCATCACTGTTACCACTTCCTTGCTTGACAGGCAGAGAGCCGGGGAGCAAGTAGGCAGTGGCATCTCCTGCTCCTCCTTTTCACCACCTCCTTTGTCTGGGTCAGAGCGAGAGGCAGGTGAACAAGCAGGTTGCAATGGTGGAGGAGAAGCGTCTCCAGGGGTCCTCTGTCAGTGGGCCCTTGCTGGGGTGTGAGCCCTTGGCAGGTAGTCCACCATGTCTATGTTTGATGCCGGCCCTGATGATATACCTATATATTTTGTATTCCCTTACAATTCAATAGAGAAATTCAGAATCCTCTGCTTCTTCAAGATAGCCAAAAAAAGAAGCTGCACTAGGTATTTATACTGTGAGTTCTACTGGGAATTCTTTCCATCAGATATGATGACAACACAAGCACCATTCTATTAATACACCGTATAGAGGTTGCACAGAAAACCTAATATTATAACATCTTCATTGATGGGCTTTGGCTATTTATTCACCAGGTCTATTTATTTTGTGTGAGAATCCTTTATTGTCTTCCTTTCAGATCCTGTTTGATCTTTTGGCTTCATTTTTCTCACCTGTGGAACTTGGCAGAAGACCCAAACCTAATTCAAAAGACCCAGACCTTTCATTGCTTAGGGGAATTAGAAAAGAAAGAAAACCAACTGTCATGCAGGCAGTATCTGGAGCGTTGTGGTCTTTTTCATGGCAAAATCACACCCTGAATGGCTGTTGGTGGCTGCCTCATACCCTCTAACATTTCACAGATGAAAATAGGGACACACCTGTGAATTTGTAAAAGGTATGGTTAAGCAACATGAAGGTGTGATCAAGAGGGTGTGGGCAGGCAACATGAGGGCGTGGCCAAGGGTATGGCCAGGCAACCAAAGGGCATGGTCAAGTACAAAAGTCATTAGAGGAAACACACAAAACTGCAGTATTTTAAGCACAGAAATCTTTGAATTTATAATAATATTTAACATTTTGATATCTCTGAGTGTGCAAAGTGGTTCACAAGCCCGCCCTGCAAGCTCCTATTTTTTTCCACTCAGAAAAAAAAACATGTGGTATCTATTGTACTTTATTAAAAAAAACAAAAACAAGAACAATAACACTGTGATTGAACAATAATGCCAAAATGGAATGATGATGTTTGTTGCTGCTATTTGAGGTAGTTGGGATTTTTTCTTTCTTTCTCCTGAGGAGGGTGTGTTTTCTGCTAACTCCCTTCTAATGCATTTAAAAAAAAAACACCAAACCAAAACCCCTGCAGAATAATCCTAATCATTACTGTAGAGAGCTTTCTCCATTGCACTTCAGCATGTGTTAGAAAAAGACTTTTACAAGGGGTACACAGGTAGAGCCAAGTAAAATTTAACACTGCTCTGAAAACAGAGTAATGGTGCAATCCTATGCATGTGTACTCAGAAGTAAGTCCTATTATGTTCAATGGGACTTACGCACAGGAAAGTGTGTATATTTTAAAGCAATCTACAACACTGACCATCACATCTTGTGGCAGCAGATTGATTATGCATTGTGTGAAGAAGTATCATGTAATTAGGGGATAATTGTGAAATGCTGCTCCTAGCTAGAAGAAGAGGTAGCAGAAGCAGCGCCAGTGCTAGGATGACTTTTCCAGAATTATATTATTATATAATCTTATACATTATAATTATTACATTATTATATTATATATCACTTTATAATATTTTATTAGTGGTTTTTGTAATTTTTTTTATACCTTACTTAAACCCTTAATTGTTGATATCTGGTGTTTATCATGGGAGGGTGGTGGTCAGTGCTGTTTTCTTTTTCTTGAGTAGCTGATGGCAAGGATGAAAATAGGCCTAGAGGACTAGAAACACTGCTGTGCACACTGCAATTAGCTGACTGGCTGGCCACCTAGGTGGTAACTCAGGGCCTAATTTCTGATTTTCCCAATGTGTGTAGTTCAGCACGAGGCCTTTTCAGGGTTTCCAGGCAGAAAAAATCAACACAGCTTTCCACAATGAGTTTCCAATTGCTTAGTTAGTCTTTTATATAGCAACAACAAGTTAAAAAGTTTTCCCTTGATTGTCCAGCAGGAAGGAGAATCTAAAGGTCAGAAACAAGACTAGAAAGAAGGAGAAGTGTGTGGTGGTGGTGGTGGGGGATTGCCTGGTGCTATGTGCCTCCCCCTTGCAAAAAAATGCCCCACCAAAAAATGTGGCTGCACCATCTAACAAGGAAGGTTGGCTACAGGGCGGGTGGTATGTGGACATTGTCACTGCTGCTGCCCCAGACTGAGGGGGGCTGGTGGCGTTTCCATTTGGATGCTGCGGGCATGTCTGCTATCGTTATGTCACTTGTACTTTCTGGTTGTGTGTTTTTCCTTTCCTGGTCTAAACATGCACTGCTGTTCTTCTACTGGTGTAACAGCAGCATATTTCCAGTTCAGGATAAAGTGATGATAGGATTGCTCAGTTAAAGTCTGCTTTCGCCAATGGCAGGGGGGGAAACAAACCTAAGGAGGAATCAAACTAATATAGATATCAGAGGACAGCGCTGTATGTGAAGCTGAAGAAAACTGGATTATTTGAAGGTAAAGGCAGAATCCATAAATAGCTCCAGAAAAAAGAATATTTATCACAAAATAGCAGAATAAATTTCTAAAGACCTAATAGGAACGCAAAGAGCAATACTCTCTGTGCTAGGCTTCTTGATTTTTATCACTAGCATTTTCCTGTAAAGAAAGCTTAGGCAAAGAAAAATATAATTGAAGGAAGTCCCAAATCAATAGGGCTGCACTTATTTCACAGCAGTCCTTAGAAATCTAGCAACAGCGGCATTCTATCTAATTAAACACAAAATAAAGATTATTTTCCCCAGTTGTTCTCTCTCCTGTTCGATACAAAGTACCACCATGTTTGATTTTTGAACATATATTTATTTTTAAGAAGTAACAACTGGGTCTACTGTCAAATGGAATTATTGGCACTCAGTTGAGAGGAGACACTTTACAAGCCAAGACATAGATGAGAGTTTCTGACTTCACATGCTTTTGACTTGCCCCATGGAGAGCAATTAAATTAAGTGAACTTATAGTTATGATTTATTTGGGTGGAGAAACATGTGATTCAATGGCCTATTATAGTTCTGAAAGTACAAAGGCAGTTCCTTGGGGGGAAATGTGAGCTCCTTGATATTCAGTCCGTTTTGTACATGCATGATGGAATGAGACCCTGAGAATGTACTCTTCTGCTTGTTATGGTTATTATTATTCAGTTTGTTTTCTACCAGTCATTATACTTAGCTCATGGTGTGTTGTGCTTTTTCTTTTCTTTTTTTTGTATGTTTGTTGTGGTCTTTAACATGTGATCTGGGTCCATGAGGTACTCCGGCTTCCATACTGGGCTGAGATGTGTGAGCCACATAATGAAAGAAGGTAAAGCCATCATTATAAAGACAAAAGGAAAGGAGACCTTGAAAATTCTCTTCTTCTGCTTCAGCAGCAACTGATTTAATCCAAGGAAGAACAAAAACGGTCACATGCTGTCAATGAGACAATATACAAGACTGCTTTAGGGCACAATCATATGGGTTGTGCCCTCAGTGCTCATAAGCCTCCGAACTCAGAGGCTTATAAGCATCCAGTGCAGAGTGGGAGGAGCGGCAGAGGCAGTCTCCGCCTCCCTGCACCTCCCACTCCGCATTTCAGCTAGACAGCCGATTTCAGCTGCTTCTTTCAGCTGCTTCGGAGGGGAAGGGAAGGAGGTTGGACTGGAGCACCATCAGGATACGTTGTATCCTGGCGGCCCAAGCCTCCTTCACCCCCCACCCCCTAGAATGGCCACTTCAGATTTCCCAACCTTGGAAAGACAGCCAGTGCAGTTCTTTCTGTGCCAGCTACGGGGTGGGGAAGAGTGATTAGAGTGTAGATCCCCAGCTCCGAGGTTGGAACTTGTTTCTAGCCTTGGATCTGGGAATCTCAATTATCCTATCACCCCCTAGATGCTGTCTTAGGGGCCATAGGATAGCTCTCTCCGTTATTCAAGCAGCTACATGATTTGAACTGTGTTGGACCAAATAAATTCCTCTCAGTACACCTTTGGGGTCACTTTTTTCTTAGCTAGGAAAGGGCAGATCTATTTCTGGTCCATGGCATGTCTGCATATTTTTACCCATCGTTCCATTCCACTCCACTGGCAAAACTATGTGAATTTTTAAAGAAATCCTCTCAAAGTATGTATTTAAATGAGTATTTCCACTCAAAATAAATATTTAATTGTGCATCGATACATTTAAACTGCTGAGCACTGTGTCACATTTGGGGAAGTTGAACATTCTATGGATAGCCAAGTTCCAACTTGCCCATTAGTCTAGGAGTTGTGAGTCAGGTCATTTTCTATAGGATTCTGTAAAGGTTGCATTCCTCCTGCATCCCTACTAGATACTAGAAGAGTATGAATTAAAACTAAAACTACAGTTGAGAACTCATGATTTAAATGAAACTAAGTATTGAACTGAAACAAAAACAATAGCATTTTAGCAAATCTGGATTTTGAATGCTTGTCATATTTGTCCCCAAACCTTGGTGCCCTGATTTCTATAAGCAAAAGGAAAACATGGGTTATTTACTACAACTATACTCATGGGGAGGGTTTGTAGCTCAGCAGCAGAGCACATGTTTGCAAACAGAGTATCCTAAGTTCAATTCCTAGTATCTCCAGTTAAAAAGGATCGGGTGATGCTACCTCTGTGAAAGACCTCTACCTGAGACCCTGGAAAGTTGCTGCCAATCAGAGTAGACAAAACAAATACTCTGACCTGGTATACAATAGCTTCCTTGGTTCCTATGACGGCTGAAGCTGCTTCAAGTTGTATTAAAGAAGTCAATTTGTAGTTCTGTTCATCTGGAATCATTGGATGCATTTTATCTGGAAATTTTGTATCCATCCCCAAACTTAGCCAATTAATTATGGATCCCTTCCTGCACACACCCCTATTTTGTATCCTGGGGGCTCACAGCAGTACGTAGCGCAGTGTTCTCCAACCTTGGGTCCCCAGATGTTTTTGGCCTACAACTCCCAGCATGCCCCAGCCAGCATGGCTAGGCATGCCTTTTTAAAAAAAATCTAGGTCACAGTGCAGCATGTAATTTGCTGCGCTTGCAGTGCAGACTCACTGAATCATTATGGCACATAATGTGCAATGCACACTTTAAAATATAGCTAGCTGTCCGATATTCCAAGGAAAAATGATCACTAATGTTGTGAAAACACACACACACACACACACACACACATTCTGGGTGAATATGGGGGCAGATCTGCGGGAAGCATTGCCAATTTGGGTCAGGATGCTAATAGGCCTGTGGCTTACGCTGGCTCAGCTTGTCTGAGTGTGGAAAGCTAAGCAGGGTCAGGCCTGGTTATTACTTGGATGGGAGACCCCTCCTCTACTTTCCTGCATTGAGCAGGGGGTTGGACTTGATAGCCTTGTAGGCTCCTTCCAACTCTATGATCTATGAAACTCTATCTTAAAGATTATATTCAGAGTTGGTGGATCTGCAATATTTAGCCTATTTATTTATTTATTTTTATTTATTTTATTATATTTATACCCCACCTTTTTTTTCCTGCAAGGAACCCAAGGCAGCTTACATAATCCTCCTCCTCCTCTCCATTTTATCCTCACAACAACCCTGTGAGGTAGGTTAGGCTGAGAGTCAGTGACTGGCCCAAAGTCACCCAGTGAGATTCATGGCCGAGCGGGGACTAGAACCTGGATCTCCCGACTCCCAGTTGAACACTCTAACCACTATGCGACACTAAATTCCATTATTGTTGAATTTTGATGGCGGCAGTTGTGGTGTCCTAAGCGGTTAGCATATTTACGCTGTTAGTTTAAATAGCTGATGGGGGTCACAGGATAGCTTTTACCTGGAAACAAATATGCAACAGTATTAATGCAAGCAAATATTTAATTGTCTATATAGAAACAACAGAATTCCTTCTAAAGAGATAACTTGGGTTATTTAAATAGCAAGTCTCTCCCTTGGACCGAGAGAGAAGGAAATCACTTGGAAAGGTTAATCTAGCCGCACATGGCAGGTAATATTTTTGGTTCCAGTAATCTGTGAAGGTGGCTGATTAGGATGAATAGCTCTAATAATTTGTTCTCCCAGAAGGAAGATTAGTTGCTTCTGGGCATTTTCCCCTCTGGGTTGTTTTTTCCCCCCTGGGTTGAGGGTGCTGGGCGGAGAGAGAAATTATTTCCTGTATTCTATTTCTCCTATTTATTTATTTAATACATTTTTATACTTCCCAATAGCCGAAGCTCTCTGGGTGGTTTACAACAGTTAAAACCATAAAATACAATACAATATAAATATAAAATTTAAAACCACAGATTAAAAACAAGCAACAGAGCTAGCAGCAGCAGTTACAATAGCAGAGTTAAAAACTACAAGATTAAAATGATTAAGATGATTAAAATGATTTAAATGCCTGGGAGAATAGACCTGGCGCCAGAAAGAGTACAATGTAGGTGCCAGGTGAGCCTCTTTGGGGAGCTCATTCCACAACCGGGGTGCCACAGCAGAAAAGGCCCTTCTCCGGTAGCCACCTGCCTTACTTCCTTTGGCAGGGGCTCTTGGAGAAGGACCGCTGAGGAAGATCTTAGTGTCTGGGCAGGTACATATGGGAGGAGACGATCCTTCAGATACCCTGGCCCCAAGCCATTTAGGGCTTTGAATGTTAGTACCAGCACTTTGAATTGGGCCCAGAAACAGACTGGCAGCCAGTGCAGATAAGAAAGCACTGGCATAATATGTTCTCGTCGGCCAGTCCCCGTTAACAATCTCGCTGCCCTATTTTGGACCAGCTGAAGTTTCCGGACCGTTTTCAAAGGTAGCCCCACGTATAACGCATTGCAGTAATCCAAACAAGAGGTTACCGGAGCATGGATAACTGTAGCTAGGCTATCTCTGTCCAGATAAGGAGGTAGTTGGTATATCAGCCTAAGATGATAAAAGGTGCTCCGTGCCACCGAGTTCACCTGTGCCTCGAGTGACAGTTGTGGATCCAAGAGCACCCCCAAACTACGAACCTGATCCTTCAGGGGGAGTGCAACCCCACCCAGAACTGGTTGAATATCACCTAGCTGGGCAGACAAACCACCCACTAACAGTACCTCCGTCTTATCTGGATTGAGTCTCAGTTTATTAGCCCTCATCCAGTCGATTACCATGCCCAGGCACTGATTCAGAACAGCCACTGCCTCACCTGAATTAGATGAAAAGGATAGAGCTGGGTTTCATCTGCATATTGATGACACCTCAGCCCACACCTCCAGATAACCTCTCCCAGTGGTTTCATGTAGATGTTAAACAGCATGGGGGATAAAACAGAGACCTGTGGCACCCCATGGCATAACTGCCAAGGGACAGAGCAGTAATCCCCCAGCACCACCTTCTGGAATCAGCCGTCCAAGTAGGATCGGAACCACTGAAGCGCAATGCCTCCAACTCCCAACCCAGACAACCTATCCAGAAGGATACCATGGTCAACGGTATCGAAAGCCGCTGAGAGGTCCAACAGAATCAACAGGGTTGCACTCCCCTTGTCCCTCTCCCGGCAGAGGTCATCCCACAGGGCGACCAAGGCAGTTTCCATTCCAAAACCAGGCCTGAATCCAGATTGAAATGGATCTAGATAGTCTGTTTCATCCAAGAGTGCCTGGAGTTGACCAGCAACTAGGGGTGTGCTCCCTACCTTTTGGGGGGGGGTTGCCTTGGCGAGCAGCCCCCCCCCAGCCTGGATTCTCCCACCTCTAGAGCCGCCGCGCCGGCAGCGCAGGGTCCTGTTGCGTCATTTCCGGCTGGTCGGAAGTGACGCGACGGAACCCCACGCCAATACGGCGGAACCCCACGCCGCGTTTTTGGCGTAGAAACCAGGGCAACATGGCTTAAAACAGCCATCGTGCCCGTTTTAAGCCATGTTGCCCTGGTTTCTACACCAAAAATGCGGCGCAGGGTTCTGTCATGTCGGCGCAGGGTCCTGCAGCATCACTTCATGGCAGCCGGAAATGACGCGATGGGAACATGCGCTGCCGGTGTGGCGGCTTGAGCAGAGGGACATGCGGGCGGCAAGGTAAGGCCTGTGAGTCTCGGGGGGGGGCGGGCAGCGGGGCTGATTTCGGCCTCATTTCAGCCCCCGATATTCACGGTAACACCCCTACCAGCAACCACCTGCTCAAGCACCTTGCTCAGGAATGGGATATTAGTTACCGGCCTGCAGTTATTAACATCATCCGGGTCCAGGTTAGGCTTTTTGAGAAGTGGCCTAATCACCGCCTCTTTCAAAGAGGCCGGCACCACTCCCTCTCTCAAGGAGACATTTACAACTTTCTGAACCCAGCCGGCTATCCCTTCCTTATTTGATGTAATAAGCCATGATGGGCAAGGGTCAAGCACGCAGGTGGTCGACCAGACTTGGCCAAGCACCTTGTCCGCATCCTCGGGCCTCAATAACTTAAATTCATCCAAATTTATTCTCTTGACTATATTTCTGTCTGTGTCATTAACTGAGATGCCAACACGCCAAACCAACAGTGATTTTTTAATTTTTTTTAAGGTAATCAATCAATCAATCAATCAATGAGGTGGCAAATTTTCATGTAACACCAGATTAGGGGGGGGGAGAAAAAAGAGAGATAAAGGGCCGTTACTCGGGACTGTTTGATATGCTATGGCTCCTTTGGCTGTGTTTTGTTTTTATTAAAGGGACCTATCCACTAAAAAGGCAGTCTAATGTGTAAGGCAATAGCTCACAGATTGGGAGAATCTCTGAGATCTCCAGTGCTAATATATAATTGACATGGCAAAGGTGCCACAGCTAAGATTCCTGAGACTTACACATTAGGGTGCTTGGAATGAATGGAGAAGAGGGGATGAGATTGTGGTTCAGCAGAATGCACGAACGAATTCCCAGTTACTAGGCAAAAGGTTATCTCTTTATCATACATGGAATGTAAAGTAGTCCTTTGCTTGGATGCCATTCTGAGACACTTATCAAGGCCTGGCACATTTGTTCCCTGTGTTGTTTGACAGTTCACAGAGTAGAGAAAAAAAACTGACACCAGACCAAACTGGCACTCACATACAATAGCCCTCAAAAGATCCTGCTCCCAGCAGTCCCAACAAGGGCCAGCCCTCATAAATCCCCCACCTCGGGTGGCGAAGTGGGAGCAGCAAATTGCATGCCCCCCCCCGCCGGAGAAGCTGGCCACCTGCCCACCCACTTCCCTCCCTACCCCATTGATGCAGCCGTCACCCACTCTGCGGATCCTCTCAGAGGGAGCGGTGGGCAGGTGAGCTCTCTGGAAAGCTGTATCAGCTGGAAAAGTGGCTGGCACAGCACCAGGCCCTAATGCCTGGCTCTCAGGGGTCTTTCCATAGAGCCAGGCACTGTGGGAGGGGTGGCCCTGAAGATGGCCTATATCAGCCCATGTGGCTCTTGAGAGAGCTTGCCTGCTGCAGAGCCAGTGGTGGTAGCAGCAGCAATGGGGTAAGGAGAGGGTGGAAGACACAGCACCGAAGGGCCGTCAGTTTTCTCTACAGGAGGTGTGGCGCAGGAGGTGTGGCAGTGGCAATGGTGAACGGCAGCAGCGGTGGTGTGTGTGCGGTCTCCCGTCTCAGGCAGTGGGAGAGCTTGTGTCTGTGCTGGTCACAGCATCCTCAGCGAAGCCACAGGAGCGACCAATGTGCTGATGATAGGGGAAAGACAAGGAGAAATACTACCCATTTATGCAGCTCACTGTGTCTCTCCAGCGACATTCTGAGTGCTCAAAGCACAGCCTTCAGTAGTCTAGCCAATACCGGGGGTTTTGTAACAACAACTTTTTTTTTTACACCAAGAAGCTCAGGAACATGCATTTGATTACACATCAAAAGTTTCCTGAAATTTAGCTCTAAACTCCACCCCTCCTCTCTCTATGATGACCATTTTGCTCTTCCACTTTCTTCAATATAAAATGAGTATCTCTTGGAAATCATATAAAGTCGATCAATACAACTGGTTGACTTATAGATGACTATAGGTTATCCATAATGGGGTTAATCTACTGGGGGTTATTTAAACCTATGTGCATGGTGAAGTTTGTGAAGAAGTTTGAGCTTAGGATTCAGGATGAAAATTCAAAACAATATAAGAGCCTACTTCCAGTTGAGGCTTTTATTGTTCAATCATACTGCCAGATTCACAGAATTTTATGGGGGGGGGGCAGATGACATAGTTTTTGGTTTCACAAATCAGAGCACCTTGTTCCTGTCTGAAGACTGCAATCCTAAACACACTTATTAAGGCAACCCCTACTGGACATAGTGGGACTTCTGAGTAAATATGCATACGGTTGCAGAGTTAATCTAAATCAGGGCAGCTGTAATCCTATATGTTAAATAGTTATCAACTCCTAAACATCTCCATGGAATGTGTCCACATGCAAGATCAAATCACGATTATTTTGACACAGAGAAATTGCTTAATGGCATCCTGTGAGTTGGGCAAAAATTAATCAGTCCTGCAGATAATTAAGCATGTGAGCTTCCAAAAGAACCAGATACCAAAGTAATACTGATAAGGGGGAACCAAAGAGTTCCTGAGTCATCCAGTCAGCAGTTTAAGATGCATTTGTAATTCGGATTTCTGATTTAGAAGGTCTCTATGAGGCCTTTAAATGGACCTTGGTGGGGTTTATGACTCAGTCCAAAACCCCGATAGTCCGATTTCTACAAAGGTTAATGTTAATTTTATCTCAAGAACTATTCTGTAGTGATTATAATGGATGCTTGAAGAAAAATAAAGTTTGTGGTTGCATATGTTACTTTATTTAAACCAATTGCATAAACAGTGTCACAAAGTGAATGTAACATGACCATTACCTAGCCTGGTGTCCGTTATGTTTAGACAAGTGAAGCTAGCTATGTGATAATTAGACATGTTACCACCCACTAGGATATGTTTCCACAGTGACCTTGGTTCTGAAGAAGTCACCAACCCCTGGTGAGGAATCTACCCATGGCTGGAAAATGCTTTGGAGCACATACTGTATGATTGCAGTCTGTGATCAAATCATTAATTAATTAATTAATTAGCTACCATCTATTAGCTTGATGAATGCTGGCAGAAAACACGGGAATGCTATTTGCTCCCAGTACATTCTGAAAACATGGGACCATCCAGATAAGGCAATGCCATATGCGCAGAAATTAAGATGACCCTGTGTATAATTGGACTGCCCCCCCCCCAGGGCTAACTGACATCAAGGGCCCTGCGGGCAAGAAGGAGAAGCGAAGGCGTCAGGAGCAGGCAGAGGGAACATCAGGGCCTGCTCCAGTTGGACTGCCCCTCCCAGGGCTAACTGATGCTCTGTTTTTTCTTGTATTTAATTAGACTAATCGCTCAGAGTGGCCAGATGACTGGCCAGATGGGCGATTCAAAAATATAACAAACAAACAAATAAATAAATAAATAATATATTTCCTGACTTTTATTGTTTTCTTTATAACACTTGCTACAGTAAAAAGCATGGTAAATACACACATTCTTCCTCTTAATATTTACAATGACCCATGATAAGGGAAAGATAGTGTGGAGTCTGAAAGATAATGGGCACTGAAACATTGGCTGGGTGTTGGATTTCTGACAAATTAGTAAACAGTTGAGAAAATATATTGAAGGGGGCTGTTTTTATCAGTTGTCGCCTGAAACCATGAGCTTATGCAAACATGGATATCCTACTGCTTCCTACAACACACAATACTCTGTAAATTAAGAGAGCCCCTTAGCTGTTTATGTCTGTCACTCCAACAAAGTTCACACTAAATGACAGAAATCCATATTAACCCTTCCAAAAGAAACCAGCAAGAAAATGGAACCGCATGGAGTGCTCTTGTTCTTTTGTGCTTCTGCGACCTTGGGTTCCGCTATCTCCCCACTTGTGAATGGATGGTGCCATTTTGGTCAAAATAAGGATCAGCTCTCAGAGAATTGAGTTCAGTATTAGAAGACATGGTTGCTAAAATATTTGACCCCAGTCACATTAAACATCCATCTGGCATAACTAGGAGCATCAGGAGCAGGCAATGTCTGGAGGTTGGGGGGCTGCACTGGCCACCCTGGAACCCTGCAGGGGCTGTACCCCTTTATCGACACCACTGGATGTAGCTGCTGCTGCTGAAATTGCAGAAATTCTGCTGGGGAACAAGGTGTGTTGGGAGTGTGCATTTTGTTTCCCAGCAGAATCAGGCTTCTGACAGCCTTCTTGGTGGGTTGTCAAGAGCCTAATTTTGTTGAGAAACAAGGCATGTACTTCCCGAGCACCTTGTTTCCCAGCAAAATTGCTGCAATTTTGGTGGCCATGGTGGCAGTGGCAGTGACCGGGCCCTCACACAAATGGCCATGGCAAGTCACGCACTCCCTGCAGGTTGCCCAGTCCTGCCCTAAATCCTTGGTAGCTATTGAAATAACCTGATTTTCTTCAATACCAGAAGGGGGCACACAGTCGTGGGAATGGGGCATGAGCATATACTCATCATAACTTAGTGACTGCATTCGATTGTAACAGCAAACTATGGTTTGTTATTACATGCACAAACAGCTGTGAGCCTCAGGCTCATGCATCCTCTCCTGCCCTTCTCCCTCCGTCCACATGTAAGAGGAGATTAGAAGCTTACACTTCTAGCTAGTGGCACACCACATTTGCCACTGTGTCCGAACGTGGCAGATTATGGTTTGCTCACACCATGGTTTGCCCACAAGCTAGGATCTTAAACCATATGTCTGATTGAGGCAAGGCTCTTACCCCATATGTCTTTGCTGTATTAAAGTTGACATTTTATAAAGGGCTGACCCCAGTCACATTAAACATCCATCTGGCATAACTAGGAGCATCTTCAGTTAAGAAATTATTGCATTGTACTGCCTGCACGCCATCCACTGTGCAAGCTATTTTCTGTGGTTAGGGAAGAATCTGTATTCAGCAAAACTTAAAACTAGCAAAAACATAAAGCCAGTGCTGAATTTTTAGGAACTGACTGTTATTGTTAACAACATCTAGTATGATGGCTTTGGGTAGGTTATACTTACTGGCAACATTAGCTCTAGCCAGTGGCGCTATCAGGGCAGGACTTTGGGGCAGAGGTCTGGGCCCTCAAATGAAGTAGGGCTGGTTTAACATATTTTGAAGTAAATGATTTAATGCTCACTACCATCTAAAGAGCACCGTTGCCCCCGGTAAGGCCATGAAGGCCAGAGTCCAAAATTACCTAACTGCACCACTGACTAGCTACTGCTCTTTTGGAGCGATCTAAGGAAGGCTTCTAAAGAGTGTCAAGGCAGAGACTGCAGCTTCCATCTCTTGTTCTAGCGTGTCTTCACCTGCTACCTCTCTGCTACTGCCTTGTCACTGCATGCTCCACTGATTGCTAATAGGAACTCGGGGAGATGAACAGTGAGTGATAAATTCAAGTCTGGATGCAGCAGTGCTTCCTGGCTTGCACAAATTGCTAGGAGCATCAATGAGGGATAGGCATTACACTTCCTAGCGTTGACTCATCATCATCAGGCGATCACTCGTGACCGAGTAAGATTGTCTTCCGGGATAAAAGGAGGAAATTCTAAAGAAGATTGTGTAGACTCTAGCGATGGGTCCGTAAGTGACTGTGGAGGCCAATTCTAGATCCACACAGCTTCCCACAGTGAGGACACAGGTTACCAGATAGAAGATGGTCCTGTAAAGGATTCATTTGATGTGCTTTTCGCTTAGCACGTTTCTCCCTTTCACCTTGCACTCGGGCTTCTTCAAAGTCCATAGAACCTTTGTGAAAGGCCAACCTCCAGTTAGATCGTTCATGGGCCAGAGCTTCCCAGTTTTCGATGTTTATATTGCATTTTTTTAGATTAGCCTTATGAACATCTTTAAACCTCTTATATTGACCACCGATATTCCGCTTTCCATCCTTGAGTTGGGAGTTGACTATGGTGACAGAGACAAGGGCTGCCTGGCCTTTAAATGAATGATCCTAGGTGTCTGACTAAAGTAGCATTCCGTAAGGGGCAGAACTCTGGCTACTGCAGCAGATTGAAGAGGCTTTGCTTCTTCATGGGCTCTCGCTTCATAAACAGAAGGAAGATGACTCTAATGCTATAAGGAAGCTAGAAAGAGCATGGCAACAGCCAATGAACTCTATGAGCTGGTTTGCGCGATTAAATAAGCCATGGCGGGCTGCAGTGCGTGTGTGCGGCCATTTTAAATATTCAAGGCATGACCGCAGCTTGTGTCACTCAACCTGGTGAGGGTGGGTTGGTGTGGTTAACGAACAGCCCTTGGGTTCAGGGTGGTTTGTTAACCACAGCAGCAACCCACCCTTGTCATGACATGACAAGCTGCGGTCACACGGCTTGAATATTCAAAGGTCGCCCGGCACATGCCGGAACCCTGCGGTGATCAGGGCCGGCGCTACCGCTAGGCCAGTGTTTCTCAACCTTGGGTCCCCAGATGTTTTTGGCCTACAACTCCCAGCATGCCCCAGCCAGCATAGCTGGCTGGGGCATGCTGGGAGTTGTAGGCCAAAAACATCTGGGGACCCAAGGTTGAGAAACACTGCGCTAGGCCAACTAGGCGGCTGCCTAGGGCGCATGGCTAAGGGGGGGCGCAGAAACACTCCGCTCCTGCGCCTTCCTTCATTCCTGGGCTGCAGAGGCCGGCGGCAGCCGCAGCCACAGCAGGAGGAGGAAGCTCGCTCGCTCGCTCGCTCGGCCGACTCTTCCTCGCCGCCGCCACGGAGCCCGGATCTGTCGGCGAGGCGGCCGGGCGGGACACCATGGGCGACAAAAAGCCGTGTCTTAGACCGCGCGGGGAAGGCCTCGCCCCTCCCCTCCCCCGGACGCACACCCGCAGCTCCGCCGGGCAGAGGCAGCCGCGCCAGGAGCAGGAGCAGCAGCAGCAGCAGAAGAGGAGGAGGAGCGTGGCAGGCAGCCGGCCTCCCGCTCCTCCCCGCCGACAGCGCATCCCCAAGGAGTGAGCGGGCACCTGGGCTAAGCTAGACGCCCCCGGCCGTGCCCACCTCCCCCCCCCCCGCGAGAGCCCAGCGCGCTCTCCGGCAGCTCCGCCGCCCCCTCCTAAAAATGAATGAATGAATGAATGAATATATTTATTACGGTCAACGACCAGCTCCCAATAATAAAACAGTATCAAATATACAAACATATAACATACAAAGCACCATTATAACAATAATACATTCCAAGGTGTATAAAATTTATATCAGATTTAAAACAAACAAACAAACAAAAAACCATAACCAGGGTAAAGGATCACTGTCTTAACAAGGAAGTGCGGCAAGCTATGGCAGCTGTACAAAATTTGGCCACTTTATTAGTAATAGAGGGGATCTGGTCAGAAAGTAGCAGCAGTACTATGTAATGATCTTCTGATCTACTTGGGAATTTACATAAAATAGGTAAAATAAGTTCTCTGCGAATGTCCCGATAGAAGGAACAGTATAAAAGAACATGACCCACGGATTCAACTTCCCCATTATTACAGGGACAGAGACGGTCCTGGAAAGGTATTCCTTGATATCTCCCCTCCAAAAGCATGGAAGGCATGGAAAACTTTTCCAAAGGAGAACTTGGGGGGGGGCGCTGGGCGAGCAGGCGTTTCCCAGGCCCGACTGCTTTGCTCCGGAGCCCCCCCTGGAGGAAGGGAGGGCTCAAGTGGGAAAGGGGGGGATTAATTTTAAATTAATTTTAAACCTGGGAAGCTCTGGCCCATGAACGATCTAAATGGAGGTTGGCCTTTCACAAAGGTTCCATGGACTTTGAAGAAGCCCGAGTGCAAGGTGAAAGGGAGAAACGTGCTAAGCGAAAAGCACGTCAAATGAATCCTTTACAGGACCATCTTCTATCTGGTAACCTGTGTCCTCACTGTGGGAAGCTGTGTGGATCTAGAATTGGCCTCCACAGTCACTTACGGACTCATCGCTAGAGTCTACACAATCTTCTTTAGAATTTCCTCCTTTTATCCCGGAAGACAATCTTACTCGGTCACGAGTGATCGCCTGATGATGATGAATTTTAGGGGGGGCGCTAAATATTTGATGTTGCCTTGGGCGCCAAACTGCCTTGCACCGGTCCTGGCGGTGATCATGCGAACCCGGTCAGTATTTGAGGAGCAAGGATTGAGGTTGTAGGAGCAGGTGGTTTAACAGCAGCTGCTGAGACCTGGAGGCCACAGTGGGCAGCAGTGATCCTGGCAACCGCATCAAAGGCCGGTCCCCGTTTCTGAAAACATAAAAGCTTGCTGTAACTCAAATCTGCTGCTTGCTCTGGGTGAAACACACAGGTCCCGAGAGGGAGGAGAGCAGAAGTAAAGAGAAACATTATAGCCTTTATATTAGGAAAAGCTGGAGATTAATTTTAGGTGGTGCACTAGGTCAAAAGACAATGGAAGCCAAATTATGTAGTATTGCCTAGTGGTGTGAGGGAATGGATCTCTCAGAATGCAAAATTCCTCTTCAGGTGGTAGAAAATCTTCTTCCAGTGATAGATGGTTAAGTATGGTATTTTCCAAGGCACATTAAAAACAAAAACAAAATATTCAAAGATAGCCATGGTGGTCCATGAGGAAAAGGGGGGGGGGATCCACAGTTGGCCAATACCTTAGTTAGGACCAGCCAAATTACCACAAAAGATTGTGCAAGCTTTTGAGTTCGTCAGAACGCTTCGTCAGGCTAGATGATACAAGAATACAAAGGATGGGGGTAGAACAGAAAAGTCCAGCAATGTGTACAGGTTTCTCTGTGTACAGTTGCCACCTACAAATACATAAAATGCAGGAATTTTATCCCTCCCACTTCCTTCCTTGCTTTCACAATATTCTGAGTTATTTTCTTTATGAGACACTGGATGGCCCTAGCTAGAGACTGGTTATAAAGCCTATGCTGAAATAATAAGAATGGTGTGTTTTTTTTTCTTGCAGTGGAACAGCAGGTTTTACTGGCACTCTCCAACTAAATCGCCTCTCACTGAGGTTGAAGTCCTATGGAGCAAGCCTCATTGAACTCAGTGGAATTTACTACCTCTGAGGAAGCATGTGTAGGATTGGCTGCATATCTAACTGGTCACCATAGTTACGGCTTGAAAAGAACTTCCTCCCCTCAACATGACGAGATGCCGATTTGGAGGTTTGCAACTGTTTGTGCTAGGAGGTTACGTCATACTGTTCTGATCTAAATATATTTTGGCATGGTGAGTTGATTGATTGACTGACTCAGTCAAGGAAGAACCATTAAAATATGCATACAATACATAGCAAGGTCAAAACTACGTGACATGTTTAGACACAGAGGATGTTGCAGCTCAGTTGGAGAGCATATGCTTGGCATACGGAAGGTCCCAGGTTTGATCCCCGGTATCTTCAGGTAGGGCAGGAAAAACTCCTCCTCTAAATCCTGGAGAGTCACAGCCTGTCAGTGTCGACAATCCTGGGCTAGATCAGTGTTTCTCAACCTTGGGTCCCCAGATGTTTTTGGCCTACAACTCCCAGCATGCCCCAGCCAGCTATGCTGGCTGGGGCATGCTGGGAGTTGTAGGCCAAAAACATCTGGGGACCCAAGGTTGAGAAACACTGGGCTAGATGGACCAATGGCCTGGCTCAGTATAAGGCAGGTTCCTATGTTCTTGCCAGTGCAAAGAGTTTGGCTATCCTAAGAATTCCAGAGGAATTTATATTTCTAAATTTTTCAGTCTCCTTTCAGCCCAAATAGAGCCCCCAAGGTGACTTATAATTAAAACGCAGAACAATTTTAAAACTTTAAAATGTTAGGTTTAAAGACAATTTAAAACTTTAAAACATCGCCAATAGCAGAACAAAGAGCAGGAGATAATCTTAAAAATAGAGGGTTGAATCCAGGATCTGCTTTCCATGAGAGTAAGAACTTTTCTACATGAGGAATTTATATTGTGCGCTTGTCATTCCCTATTCCTGGTTGTTTATGGGTTCTTTAGACTGCGTTGCGTGATGCTCCAGTTTCGCTTCTGTTTGTAAATAGCACTTTTGGTGAGTTTTTTTTTTAGAGCAGGGAAAATGCTGTTTTATTTCTGATTCCAAGAGGATCTCTCCAAGCTGGGAGAATGGGCAACAAAATGGCAGATGTGCTTCAATGTAAACAAGTGTAAAGTGTTGCATGCTGGGGGGAAATATGCCAACTTCAAGTATTAGCTGATGGGATCTGAGGTAGTGGTGACTGACCAAGGAAGAGATCTTGGGGTTGTGGTGGACAGCTCGATGAAAATGTCAACTCAGTGTGCGGCTGCTGTGAAAAAGGCAAACTTCATGTTAGGGTTAATTAGGAAAGGAATTGAAAATAAAACTGCCAAGATCACACTGTCCTGATACAAATCTCTGGTGCAGCCGCACTTAGAATACTGTGTACAGTTCTGGTCACCACATCTAAAACAGGATATTGTACAGTTGGGAAAAGGGCAACTAAAATGACCAAGGGGCTGGAGCAACTCCCTATGAGGAAAGGTTACAACAGCTGGGATTGTTTAGCTTAGAAAAACAGCGAGTAAGGGGAGACAGAGGTGTACTGAATTATGCATGGTGTGGTGAAAGTGGATAGGGAGACATTTTTCTCCCTCTCTTATAATACTAGAACCTGGGATCATCCCATGAAGCTGATTGGTGGGAGATTCAGGACAGATAAAAGGAAGTACTTCACACAGCTCATAGTTAAACTATGGAATTCACTTCCACAAGATGTAGTGATGGCCACCAATTTGGAGGGCTTTAAAAGGGGATTGGAGAAATTCACGGAGGAGAAGGCTACCAATGGCTGCTAGTCCTGACTGGCTATATGCTTCCTCCAGTATCAGAGGCAGTATGCCTATGTACACCACCAGATGTGGGGGAACATGGGTGGGAAGGTGCTATTGCACTCATGTCCTGCTTGTGGGCAGCTGGTTAGCCACTGTGTGAACAGAATGCTGGAGCAGATGGATCCTTGGTCAGATCCAGCAGGGCTCTTCTTATGATGGCAAAAGAAAAACATGTTTCCACTTCTGTATTTGTGCTATTCCACTATACCACAGTGCCACCTAGAGTTATGTAGCAGAAAAGCAGGAAAAGAAACCCTCCTTGTCTATACAGTTGTTGCTCAGATCTCAATTCTGTGAAGAAACGGAATGTAGGGTGCATCAGATTAACAGCCTCATGCAAAAAAAAAAAAAAAAAAAAAGCCCTAAGGAACCTTCCATGTGAAGAAGGGACCTTCCCTTCACATTTGGTCCCTCTGTCCCATTTCTGAGAATCACCCTCCCTCCCAGCAGCACAACTCACTCCATTCAGCAAGGTCTCCTGACTCTCCGTGTAGCATTTTTCAGAGGGGTGGAAGGGGTGTTGTGGGAAAGAAGGGGCGAGGAAGCCCACTTCCGACAGCGCAGGTGATCCAACGTAAATCTGGGTCTAACCCATTGTGTGGAGCCAATATATTTAAAATATTAAAAATTCATATGGAACAAAAACGTTTTAGCAGCCTGCCTCAAACTCAAGGGGCCACCCTAGCTTCCTTTGGGAGAGAGTTCCACAGGCAGGGTGCTGCCACAGAGAAGGCTGTGTTTCTGCCAACCTAACCTGTCCTGGTGGTGGGACACACAGAAGGGCAGCTGGGCAGGATCTTAGGGTGCAATCCTATGCCTGTTTGGACAGAAGATAGTCTGTCCAGCTGGGGGAATGCTGGGAGTTGTAGGCCATTTTTCTGTCGAAACAGGCTTCGTATTGCATCCTTAAACTATGGGCAGGTTCAGATGGGGGTTAGCGGTCTTTCAGTTATGCTGCCCCCAAGCTATTTGGGGCTTTATAGGTAAGCACCAGCACCTTGAATATAAGTAAAGTTACCCATATTTGCAGATGTAATTAATCCTGGAATTACTGTTGCTCCCTTGTTCCACAATCACGAATGCAGGATTGAGCCCTAAATTTACCCATGGCTTGGGGTGTATGTGGTTATGTTAACTGTCTTATGTTTTTGTTGGATTTATTAAAATACTTATTTTTAATTAAGTATTATTAGTCCTCTCTCTCTCTCACACGCACACTTTTTTAATGCAAGGAAGGAGATTGTGTGTGTGTGTGTGTGTGTGTGTGTGTATAAAGTGAAATATATGAATAGGATATCATGAGGAGCAGATACTTCTATGAGCCAGGTGTCACACTATTATTGCAATCACCATCCCAGCAGCCTGATAATAAACATGTCTATGCGGAAACAAGTGCTACTGAGTTCAGTATAACTTGTTTCCTTATAAGTATGTTTAGGACATGTGCCTATAACTTCTTTTATATATCCATTCAGATCTTCATAAGCTCCTTCTAATTTCCTGTTTTTCTTTCTACATATGAATTATTACACAGAATACAATCAATGCATGTTTAGAGAAGCCCAAGCCTTCCTAGAAATCCCCCATTTTCCGCATTCTTATCCAAATCAGCAATAGGTTTTAGAGGCATCAGTTAACTGCAGGTGGCATATTTGTTTATACAGGCAGGCGTTGATTAGCTGGATGCTTATTCCATACAGGCAAATAATGACAGACTATATTTAGCAAGCCAAAATGAAAATAATAATGAAGCTCAAACATCTACTTAAAAAAATGGTTTTCTAACACATGCTGCGATGACAGCTAGCTCGTATTTATTCTAAACCATAACATTTAATCAAGAAGACAGCTATATTTTCAGACATTTCAGAGTACACTGTTTTGCCACTTGGTGGTGCTTTGATCATGATTTTTAGTTAGAAAAAGCAAAACAAATCAAAGCAAATGATTTCAACAGCTCTTGAGGAAGTTATGGCAATTTTACATATTACACTAAATCACGTTTTGCTCTTCTGTGTTTTGTAATGCAATTTGTAAACTCACACTGGATGCAACAAATTTAAACTGGGTTTCTTCCATTTTTAATTTATCATGAACAATATTCACATGTGATACACTGAGCTAGAGAGGGAGGAACAAAAGCACTTTTTGGTTTGTTTCAGTGAGAAAACAACCTTGGACCTGATTCATACTTTCATGGAAGGCTTAGAGCAGGAGTGGGGATCGGGATTTACTGGCAGATCTCTGGTTGATTTGCAGAAGATCCACATGGGGTTCTGACAAAGAACTGGTTGAATTGACAACCCAGAGTACAGGTTGAGTATGGGTTGTTGAATTGTGGATTGTCATTTTGTGTGAACCCCGCACTATGGGGTTGTTAACCATGACAGGGTTGCCACTAAAATTTCATTTTCCATTTCCCTGACTATCCATGACCAACTTTTGTCAATTTCCCGGACCATCATTCAAAAATAAACCCAAGTTAAAAGAATTCATCGGCTACAGGACATGAAATAACAATTGTATTAAATGGTTTAAAACTACACAAGTACTGAAAGGCAACTTTTTTCTGTCAAGACAGGAGCTTCAATATGAGCTTCTTTAAACATTGCGACTGGGGTCGCATGACCGGACAACCCACAGTGGCTTATAAGTCACAGAGGGTTGTCATGTCGTGCGAACCAGGGATGGGTTTGTCAGGGTGGCTTATAAGCCACCTTGACAAGCCATAGCTTGTAGTAGGGTCTCTTTGACCCACGATGGGTTGTCGTGTCATCTGAACCTGGATGACATGACCCATCACGGGTCAACCCCGACTACAAGCAGGCCTCTTGGCAAGAGCAGCAATAAACCGTTGCCACTCTTGCCCAGCATCTAGTGGGCAACCACTATTGCCAGCCATGCCAAAAGTGGCACTTTGGGGCAGCTGGCAAAGGCTTCCCCCCCCCCCCCACTGCGAGCTGTTTTGGGCTTGACTTTTTAAAAACCTTTTTTTGGGGGGGGGATCGCAAAAGCCAGCTGTCAAGCTGGCTTTCACGATCCCCATGGGGGCATCCACGAAGTGCCCGTCCTAAGACCCCCACAGTACATTGGAGGGGCTGCCCATGGTCGCCTCCCCTTTTAAAAAAAATAAAATAGCTGTACTGATAATGTGTGCGAATAATTTCCCTCATTTTTTTTAACCTGACCTGCCCGATCTGCATAAATCGAGCAGGGTGGGTTAGTGCAAGGGGGTCTCTGGGCTAGGTACTGGCCAGGTGGGCGCCTGCTGGCCAAATCCAGCAGGCACTCACCCTGTACAGTGCATAGCCCAGGGTGCAAGTAAGTATTTTCCCCCTTCGCACGTTGCTGACAGGCTTGACAGGCCCAGCCCTGTCAGTTCCTTGCAAAGGCCCAGGAGATGGCATTTTGGAGAAAAGGACTCTTCCTCCCCTTTTCGCAGCTAGCATGGGGGGTGGGGACCTTCAAAACTGGAGGGGATTCCCACTGACAGGAGGGCTCGGTTTGACATGTGTCAAAGTAACGTAAAACTCACATACCCCTGGCACTGGGAATCCCCCCCCCCCAGTTTTGCTGCTCCCTGAAGTGCTAGCAATTCGGGGTCAATGGCAAAACTGAGGGGACACTTGGGACTTGTGATCACCCCCCCCAAAATCTCCAGGAATCCTGCTGGAAAGGGTGGACAATTGAGGGGGTGGCCCCCCCAAACACCCTTTTCTACATGATCCTTGGTTTTTGTGTGGGGATCTCATGTGCCCCTGAGTTATCCACACTTTGAAAAGTGAGGGCAGCCCATGGGCAGATGAACACCCCCCCAAAAAAACCCAATATTCTGCTGCTAAGGGTCCTTCCTGTACCCCCATCCCTTTTTTCCCCAGCGCTTGTGAAGTGGGTTTTGCAAAGTGCTACAATGTTCATTTTTCGCAGCAACACTTGCTGCGAGACAAACTCTGGCAGGACTGGACTTTACAGGTGGCTAGAAAGAAACAATGGCTGGCTACTAAGTCCAGCAGCGACAATTTGCTGACCCCTGTCAAAATATTCACACATCTTCAAATCAACTGAAACTGATTCCAGTTTGTTTGAATGCACAAATTACCCAGGTGCAAGAAGCCAGCCTGCATTTCCAAAATAAAATAATGCCATCACATGTGGGCTCATCTTATTCCATTTTACTGTTAACATCCATCAGCCAATAAACATTTTCAAAATCATCTAATGGAATATGTGTGTATCATTACATGCACTTGTATTCTGCCGCTTCTCTACTCCAACTGCCTCAAGTGCAGACTGTCCTCTTGGAGCAGCGGCATCTCAAAAACCCATTACACAAGTATAACTTAATCATACTTGTGTCACAATTTCCCTGACTTTTGACCAATTCCCCTGACCAATTTCCATTTCCCTGACTTTCCCAAAAGTGACAACCTGCATGAATAACCCAGAATCCACAACCCAACAACAAACCATGGACCCTCTTCCTGGTTTGTTCCTGGTTGCCCAGGCTGCCCACCTTTTTATGCACCAGCTGCAGGAGCTGATGCAATCTCTTGCAAGATGGGAGACGGTCTCTTGGAGAGAGAGAGTGCAGAGTCAGAGGTCCAATCCTGCAAAGAAGCAGTGTTTTCTGGTCCCACACTGCAGATGTTTTTGCCCAGCAAAGAGCAGTGTACGAATTCTGTTGTCTGGGGAGTGGGGGGGGGATGTCTATTTTTTATACTCTTGCCATTTTCTACCAGCCTGACTCAGATACCAAAAGTGAGAGCTGGGCAGAAAACTGTGGCTTAAAGGTGCTCCTTTTGGGTTTGTAAAAAAAACAAGTCCCCCCCAGGGCTTCTTGCTGCACTCTTGAGAGGTTTGATGTTTGCCAGAGAAAAGGCTCAGATCAGAGGGGATTCCGCCCCCCCACCCACCAACTTCTTTAGATCTCCAGAAGCGGCAAGAGGTCGATTCCATTTCTCATGGTTGCTTTCTGTGCTCCATGGGGCTGCTTTGAAGATGGTGAAGTAGCGCTCCGCTAGTTTCTGTGCGGAGGGAGAAGGGGGAAGGGGTGTTGAGCACAAGGAAATGGCTTGCATTGCAGGGCACAAAACGACTGCAACAGGAAATGCAAGGCAAGCAACAGGGCAAGGAGAGGCAACCCAAACAAGTCATCCCCCCCCCCCTACCACAGGAACAGCTCTTCCCAGTGTGCCTGATTGACGGCACAATCCTATGCATGTTAGACAGAAAAAATGCTGGCTGGGTCATGTTGGGAATCTTGGGCCTTTTTTCTGTCTAAATGTCTAAAAGTACGACAAGTGCACTGAGAGGCCTCTGCCCTACAGTCCGACAGAGCAATTATTATTATTATTATTTTCTGAATAAGGAGGACCCCTTCGAAACCCTTAACCCAGCGGTGGGCAGAAGGCAGATCTCCAGATGTTCGGGACTTCGACTCCCCAGCATTCCTGACCACTGTCCATGCTGGCAGCGGCTTCTGGGAGCCGAAGAAGTCCCAAACATCTGGAGATCGCTGCCTGGCGCCCTCCAGATGTGTCCGGCCACAACTCCAATCGCGCCCCCCCTCGCCCGCCCGCCCGTAGTCCAACACATCCGGAGCGCGCCACTTTGGGGAAGGATGCCTTAACCCTTTCGCTTCCTATTTGTTTTGCAAAACTAGCCGGGAGGCAGTTTCGCAATTCCGGGAAGTTCAGCGGGCGGAGAGCAGCTTGGAGGAAGCGAAAGCGAAACGAAAGCGAAAGCGAGCGGGCGACAGCGGCAAGGAAGGCCAGACTCAGACTCGTAGCCTCGCAGTTTCGAGTGAATTCGTTCCAGTGCCCATGGCAAAAAGGAGCCAGGTGATCCGGTGAGCGCCTTTTAACCTTCTGCATTGTCTGGGCAGGACTCCCGCCGCCGCCGCCGCTCCCCACGTAGCGGGGAAAGACGGGAAGCGAACTGAACCGTCCCCGTCGGGGCTGCGCTTCGACGGCAGCTAAGCCTGCCCTTCCCTCTTTCCCAGCAACTTAGCGGTGCGATCCTGCTATGCCGCGCCCAGCCCCGGGGATCACAGTCTGGCCATTTGTTTCTCCCACGCTGCTGAACCCCGCCAGCAGCCTCTCTGGCGCGAACGGGGCGGACCCTGCTCGCGGAAGGCTGCTCCAGTTTCTTCGTTAGGAGCGCAGGAGAATCCCTTTCTCCCGAGCCAAACCTTTTGGGCGCTCAAGCTCAGTTATGGAGGCGTTGGACTAGAGTTCCCATCAGCCTCAGCCAACAGGGCCCTCGGCTCACCCTGGGAATGTGCCTGGGATGGGATGCGCGTCGTAGAGCACGACGTCTGGAGGGCGCCAGGTTGGGGAAGGCTGGTCTACCCTGACTGGCAGCGGCTCTCCAGGGTTCCAGGCGGGGCCCTTCCGAGCCCTACCTGGAGATGCGGAGGGTTGAGCCCGGGGCCGGGTGCTTTCTGTTGCCCCTCAACCCCGTGATGGCTAATCAAGCCTGTATCCGGCAGGGCTGATTCGGGCCTGGCGTGTTGAAACCACATACGCGCTCGCAAAACGTGGTTCCAAGCCCCCCCCCCCCCCCAAGTGAATGTCGCATGAGCTGGCTTCCAATCTTCCCCATAGTCCTTGGTGCAACCTTATATCTCAGGGCCGCCACTTTCTGGAAAGGCAGGGAAATTGGTCCCTGAAGTCAGGGAAAGTCACGGAAATCGTGATTACAATATATTCAGGCAGTGGATTTTTGACCTGCTGCCGCAAGAGCATGATCTGTTCTTGTGGCAACTGGAATAGAGAAGTAGCAGAATACAAGTAAAACTTAATGGTGCCCTTTCCCAGCTCCACCTTTTTCTCAGCTCCACCCCCCCAGCCTAATGTGTTTGTTGAGCTCTGTCCCTGCACGATTTCCAAGGTCTGCCTGTAGCATTAGCGAAGCAAGGCTAGTTTAGCGATATACAAACTTTAAACATCTGTTTTCATCCCTACCCGCTAGTGCGGTACTGCATTTAACTTACATATAAAGATGAGCATGTTTTTGGGTCATGCTTGTGCTAGGGATGTAACCGCTCGCCTCGAGCAGGCTGAAATCGACCTGCTCACGCCCTTACCGGGTCCCAGGCCCTGCTCGCCAGTCTGCACCAAGCCAGCCGCGACGGTCATGTCACTTCCGGCTGGCCAGAAGTGATGGGACGGGACCCCACACTGCGGCTTTTTCGTAGAAACCAGGGCAACAGGACCTTATTTTGACAAATATTTTTGCAGTTGAGACTTGTGTAGTTGTAGAGTGGAACGTTTCATTAAGCCTTGCATGAATGCAACACGACCTATTCATTTTTTAACTCGTGGTTATATTTGAATGGTGGTCAGGGAAATTGACAAATGTTGGCCAGGGAAATGAAAAAATAAAATTTTAATGGCAACCCTGTATCTGTTTTGCATGCCTAATCTCCTTAAACCCGGACGACCTCTCTTGGATGCTATTGTAAAACTGTTACAAAATGCAGACTTTTAAAGCTACAACATAATGTCCAGGGTTCTCATTCTTCCCCCTCCCCTTTTTGTTCTTTTGCTTAGAATCCTACTTGAAAAAGTTCAGGACACTCAAAAGCTTTCTCACTACTTTGTGGCAGAAAAATAATGTTCATGTGAATTCAGCTGAGAATAACAGATCCTTGTCTGCAGCTGCCATCTATAAAGGTTTCTGTTTTGTAAATTCACCATATCTGTCTTTCCCCATGGCTGTATTTAAATTAATTTGCTCATTTATATAGATATCTGTTATTGCATGGCATTTATCTATTTTTCTCTCACCCATTCTCCTACCAGAGAACCAGCTCACCAAAATTACGGAACTATTGATCAGATACCTGCTCAAGGGGCATTTGGTATGAAAATTAAGTTAACATTGGCAATAGTTACCCTAAAGATCACGTTACATAGTATGGAAGTGTACTTAGACAAAGCTTAGTATAGCTGCATCAGTTTATCCATTTTGAAATCTGCTTGGTTAACAGTGCAATTCTATGCATGTTTACTCAAAAGTACTCTGTTTAATGGTGCTTACTTCCAGGAAAGTATACTTAGGATTGCAGTCCAGCAGCTCAATCCTATACAAACTTACCAGGGAGTAAGCACCATTAAACACATGGTGGAGTATCCAGTGTTAGTCCTACTTAGAATAGACCCAGAGAAATGAATGGGACTTAAGTTAGTCATGACTAACTTAAGTCACATTATTTTCACTGGGTCTACTCTACATAGGGGTCTACTCCCAGTGGGATTTTCTTATTTAGGATTGTACTGTAATCTGTTTGTTAAAAACCGAATTCTGAGCAGAATTGCTTGTGGGGAACATTGTGTTTTAATACTCTGGAGTTAAATTTCAGCCACTCTACACTGCTAACCTAAGATAGCAAAACATCTATTTTCAGTGCATATATAAGATTACACGTTTGAATGCTGTGTTAATGTGAAGTAATTATCGCTTAAGGTTTTTTTGGTCTCACAATCACTTGTGAAGACGAAATCCTACTCATCCGTTATGGATGCATTATAATTAAAGAGAGGGGCAAAGGTGCTCTAAAACCTCAACTGTGAGCAGGGTGAGCTGACTAAATTCTAACAGATCCTTTTTTTTTGTTTTGTTTATTGCATTTTAATCCATCCTTCCTCCAAGGAGTTCCAGGCATCACACATGATGCGCCTCCCCTTTTATTCTCACAGGAGCCCGATGCAGTTCAGTGGGGATACCTGTAAGCCTCCGAACTCTGAGAATGATGGGTATCCTGGACAAGGCGTGGAGGTGATCTTTGCCTTCCTGCTCCTCCCGCTCTGCAAATCAGCTAGGCAGCCGATTTCATCTGTCTAGCTGCAGCGCTTTGGACAGGGAGGGAAGGAGGCTGGAGCTTCGCCAGGACCCAGTCTTCTCCCCTCTTTACCCCATCTCCGAGGTCAGAATTATGATCTCGGAGAAGCAGCCAGCGCCGTTCTTCCCATGCCAGCTGCAGGGGGCAGGAGGAGGCCAAGCCAAGATCCCCAACTCCAAGGTTGGAGCTCGGTCTCCAGCCTCAGATATGGGAATCTGAAGTGTCCTATGGCTTTCTAGATGCTGTCTAGGGGAAGAGGGCCTTCTCTGTGGCAGCCCCCGTACTATGGAACTCTCTCCCAAGTGACCTCCACCATGCCCCCTCTCTGCTGAGCTTCCGCCGCTCATTAAAAACTTGGTTATTCAGGCGGGAATATGGGGTGGGCTAAGATTTTAAAATTTTATACTGTTTTAATGTATTTTAATGGAGAAAAATGTTTTAATGTATTTTGTTCTGTTTTATTTTCTGTACATCGCCCAGGGTGGCCGGTTGGCCGGCCAGATGGGCGATAGATAAATGCAAATAAATAATAATAATAGGATCCCTCTGCCCAGCTGAAAGATAGTGACTGGCTCAGTGGGCTTTATGGCAGAGCAGACTTTTGAAGTTTTATTTCCCTCTTCACTCCGCCACAATGGGTGTCTGACCTTAAACACCAGTAGTAAATAAAGATAGGAGGGCTGCTGGTAACTTACACAAATAGTTCTGAGGCATTATTATTAGATCAGCATTTCAGGTTGAGTGCACTATTAATTTAACAGGGAATCCTGCAGCTACCTGTTCTTAGAAATTTGTCTTACACATTCCTGATGAAATACGACGGCAGTCATGCAAAAGGCACTGTCAAGTTTCAATTGAAGGATATTGCAGTGTGCACATAGCTTTATTTCAGCTTCCAAGAGAAAACAACCAACTGTCGAGATTATATGCATTTCCTGTCTAGCACATTTGTTAAATCTTCATTTAAATAATACATCTGTATAACAGATGAAACTAAAAATATAGCTATTTCTACAGCCAATCCTACCTGTCATGCTTTCGACCGTGCTAATAGTAGACTCGGTTCTAGCCACATATCGTCACATGAGACTAGTGCTCGTGGATTAGGATGAATGTTCCCATCTGCATGAGATACATATCCTTAAAGTTCTCTCATGACCAGCTGAACATTTTGATTCCAAACTGTATCAGCTGCATGGAATGATTTTCCTTTTTCGAGGGGGCAAATAAGTCTTATGCTTATTTGGAGGAGGTCTATGTACCCTGGTGTCAACGAGATTGAGCGGTTCCCTTGTTAAACTCGAGCCCCTTGATCACCTATCCACAGCACTACTTATAAAATGTAAATCCCATAGTCTTTTATTAATTAATGCATATATCCCTCCGCAAAAGAAAAAAAACAACTGATAAAAAGTGTATGGGACAAGTTGGAAGCGTATATTGACAATTTGACGAATAGGTTTCCTGAAGCTTCAGTAATAGTAGCTGGAGATCTGAACGCTAGAATTGGTCAAACGGATGATGCCCTATACGCCTATTACCATGAACTTCCCCCTGAACCAGATGTGACTCACTCCATACCTTCTAGACTTTCCAAAGATAAAGGCTGCAATTATGCAGGACCATGTCTTCTACAAATGATTAATAGATTAGATTTGGTTATAGTGAATGGCTGTGCTGAAGGTGATAAAATAGGGGAAATTACTTTTATATCAAGCTTTGGAGCTTCAACAATTGATTATATTATTGTGTCTTACAATCTCTTACATAGGGTGATGGAATGAAAAGTGGAGGATCGCATAGAAAGTGACCATTTACCATTATGTCTTTTTTTTGAGGTAGAAAATGAGACATTCTGTAATGTTAGACATGCATCCCCGGAAATTATGGATATAGAACTGAGATTTTCCCGTATCAGGTGGTCTGATCAATTAGACAAAGAAACATTCAGTAAATTATGCTTCTATTCCACTTAATGTCACCATTTCATTTATCTAAAAAAAGGAAAACCAGGCCTGTGGCTCATGCTGGCTCAGCTTGTCTGAGTGTGGAAAGCTAAGCAGGGTCAGGCCTGGTTATTACTTGGATGGGAGTCCCCTCCTCTGGTTTCCTGCATTGAGCAGGGGGTTGGACTCAGTGGCCTTGTAGGCCCCTTCCAACTCTATGATCTATGGATCTATGAAACCCTGTATTTAGGATTCCGTATGGTTCATTAGATGCTTGAGCGACAACAGTATTTAACACTCCCCTTTTGCCTGTCTTTGTGTTGTAGGTGTCATCCCTCCTAAGGACATGAATCAAATCGAAGGACCGTCTGCTCCTCCTGTCTACGACATGAGCAATGTCTCTGGCTACGAAGGCACAGCAGCTGGAGATGGTGGCAAGTACAATATAGAAGTGCTGCAACTGTTGAAGGGATCTCTAGTTCAGAAAAGCTCATGCCATGATAAATATGTTAGTCTTTAACATGCTATAATTCTCCTTGTTGATTTTGTGGCAAAAAAACCAACCCCTACATGGAATGTAGAATCTACCGGTGTTATTTCTTCTGAGTTAAAGCAGAAGTTGATAAAAGGCACTTGCAAACAGCCATGGCACTGCTAACAACAAGGAACATTGTTTTAATGGATGTGTATTATGAAGCCATGAAGTATTTGAATGAAGTTGAGTTGCAGTTATATGGAAGTTAAGATATGCAGTAGGATGAAACCATTGGCAATGGCTGTGTTTGGACATAAACCATTGTTTAGTGTTACAAGAACAAGCTTCTGGCTCATGCTCCCAACTGTTCTCTTGTCTGGCTGTGAGGAGGAAATCAGAAGTTTCAAATTCTATTTAAGATTAACCACGGTTTAGTGTTTCATCTGAACCCTAAACTGTAGTTCACTTAACTATAGTTAGTTGACAGCTTTATAAACTATTATTTGAAGTTGGCTTGTTCAACAAAGCATAGTTAAGGTTAACCACAGTTTGTCTGCAGTTGGACAACTCGGCAAGCTGTGGGTAAGCCAAAAGGAAAGTAAAAGCTTCTGAACTCATACCTGTGTTGGAGTAGAATGTGTTAGCCTGAGGCTCACTGCAGCTCATTCTCAGAACACTCAACCATGGTTTAGCATTACATCTGAAAGAGACCATTGTGTTCAGCTGTGTTTTCCATCCAATCCAGCCCCCTTGGCTTGCTTAAAGTATCTTTCGCTGTACTATTAAGCAAAATGGATAAGCAAATTGATTGAACTGGATTTTTCTTTCAGTTATTGCCAAGAGAGAATTGAAGGAGAACTTTCAAGCATGTTGCTGTGAACATCACAGAACAGTCACAACACTTTATCATAACAACTGCTTTTCTCACCCTCACCCTGTTCCTTTGCAGAAGGAAAATATTTCCCTCCTCCACCCAACTTAGTTCCTGATCGTGGAGGCGAGCCACCTCCAGCTCTGAGAAATTGGAAGTAAGATGGACACTCTTCTTTCAAATGTGCTGACAATAGTACACTTTTTTTGTTTTGCCTTTGCTACAAACTAACTGTAATATGCTGCTCACTTCAGGGAAAGGAAAGGGAAACTGCATTGGTAAATAGTTGGGGAAAATAGAGTGTTGCCTTTTTAAATTAAGAGTATATGTTCTCTTCATAAAGCAGGGGTGTGCAACCTTTTTGGCTCTAAGGACCAGATTGGGTGGCACCAGGGGGCTACCGTTTGCACACATGTACACACACACACACACACACACACACACACACACAAATGCATGCTCACACACATGCATGTGCAAACATGCACAGAAAAACACACAAGAATCCCTGGGTCTTCCTTGCTAGTGCTAGTGTTAGCAAAGGAAACCCCAGGCAGTGCTCCTGCTGTGGCAGATGCAAAGGGGGTCTGGCGGGCCACCAGAAATGGCTTGGTGGGCCACATATGGCCCGTGGATGACAGATTTTGCACCTCTGTTATAAAACATAGTTTTATGAAGAACTTGGGGGGCCCTAGAAGAGCATGAGACGTTTGTACTGTTATTCTTGCTTATTCCCTCTGTCCACCTCCGTTGTCTTCTGCAGCATTCCTGCCATTTCGGAAGATGAAGCTCAGGAAGCTTTTGTCCAGTATGTTGCAAGCAAGTGCTGCTATAGCAAAGCCCCAGCCAGAGAGATGTTGTTTCAGGATCTACAGTCATTCAATACCTACAGAGTAAGCAGCATATATTGCTTGATTATTTTTATGTATTTAAAAATATATACCACCTGTCATGCACAGCATAACAATAAAACCATAAGATAAATACAATGAGACTAAAACATAGTAAAAGAAACCAATGGCCAACAACTGATTATCAAAATTTTAATCATAAAATGCCAAGGCAAATAAAAAGAAGTCATCAACATGCGCCTAAACTGCATTAAGGAGGGTGTTCCAGAGAGTGGGAGCTACTACAGAAAAGGCCCTCTTCCTGGTTGTCACGAGATGGGCATCTGCAGGATGTGGCACAACCAGGAGAGTCTCTGAAGATGATCACAGTGGCTGGACAGTTCTGTATAAGTGTGAAGGACTGCCAACCGGCCCTGTAGTCAAGAGGAGAGATCAAAGGTGCAAAACTGCCAGCCTTAGCTCTGCCGTCTTGACACTGATTCTCTCAGGGCCTCGCCCTGGGTCTATACACTGGATTTAGCACTGAACCACAGAGGAACCACACACACCGTGTGGGGTAAAACCAGGAAAGTTTATTTAAGGTAAACAGATTACAATGAAAGGTGGGGAATGAGGGAAGAGGGAGAAAGGTGGGGAGACACTTTGGTACATACAAGTAGAGCTATAAAACAACAAAACTAGTTCTTTACTATATAAATACCCAGGCACTTACTCCTTGCCTGGGGGTTGGTCCTCTTGAGAGCCTGCCTCAGCCAAAAGCCCTACTCGCTCCTTCGCGTCCAGACAACAACAAAAGTCCAAAAGCCACAGCTGGCAATATCAAATTCTCCCCCCACCCCTCCTTTCGGTAGCTTGGCTGTCCTTGGCCAATCAGGATGAACTTCATCTGGTCCAGGAAGAAGAGGGGTGGTTCCTTGATCATGACTAGAGGGCTTGGGGACATTTGCATGCAAATACCTGTGGCACAGGGACATCAAAGAGACATGGGAGACTCTGAGGCGACAGGGGCCAAGAAGAATTTGCATGGGGGGGGGGTATTTCTCAGCCTCCAGCTGGGATTACACTTATTTACACTTGTGTGGTGCAGGAGACTCTGATGCTTTTCTTCACAATAAGAGAAGGCATTCTGCCAAGTATCCTGGTCCCAAGTTATTTAGGGCCTTAATGATTGATACCAAAACTTTAAAACCTGGCCGGTGGGAAATTGGCAGCCAGTGGGAAATTGGTACATGTTTATTTTATTTTTATTTACTTACAGTATTTGTATACTGCTCCATATCTAGGCTGCTCCATATTTGTATACCACTCCATATCTGGTTGTTAGGTGTCTTGAGTGCCATGGGTAGAAAGATGGGATATAAATTTAAATAATAAACAAACAATAGTATTATTCACTACTAACTCCCCAAACCTTATCATGCAGTTCACATCAAAGAAGCTAACAATGCACTCCTACACATGTCTATTCAGAAGTAAGTCTTATTGCATTCAGTGGAGCTTACTCCCAGGAAAGAGGATATACTTTGCTCTAGGCCATCAGCATATTTTCAAATGCAAACTGAAAATGTTTCTATGAAAATAACCTTATGCAAACTAACCTAATTTGCATTGGGAAATTTTCCAGTTCAAAATTTTCCAGAAAACCCACATCATTGTTGCCCACTTGGATTGAGAACTTTGTATATTGCTGGATGTCATGTTGCAATGGCCATGCTGGCTAGGAATTGTGGAAGTTGCAGTCCAACACATCTGGGGGCGCACCAGGTTGGGGAAGGCTGGTTTAAGGGATGAAGAAAAGATCAAACAGAAATAATGTTGCAGAATGCAGGTGTTGTTATTTTTTTCTTAATTCGGACTGAACTGTTCCTTGTTTTAATTCTTCAAAATGATTTCTTAGTATCGTTTGGAGACTTTCACTGAATCAAGATCCACTGTATGGAAAGCAGAACCTTATAATGGTAAGTGCTATCATGCTACATAAGAATTTTGTAGTCTTCCTGTAAGTTGCTTCAGTGTGTACTTGTATTAGAAGATGATAAAGGAATAATTCCTTCTCAGATATCAAGGTGCCGTTATTAAACCCTGGGCAATACAGTCATGGCTTGGATTGAGAGCATAATTCATTCCGGAAACGTGCTTGTAATCCAAAACACTCTTATATCAAAACGAAAATCCCCCCCCCAAAAAACGTGTTTTTAATTTAAGCCGTACTATGGTACTTGTATTGCAAGACGTCGCTTGTATATCAAGTAAAAAAAAATTAAATAAATATTTAACAATTTGCTTGTCTTGCAAAATGCTCTCAAACCAAATTACTTGCAATCCAAGGTATTACTGTATAATGAAGCAATAGATCACGTCATTCTATTAGGCAGTGGTAACAATGGTCAGGAAGAGGCAAGTGCAGCATACTGAAGAAAACACCACTGGAGTTCTAGTTAAATATTTTGTACCCATTCACCTATATGGGTCAATCTAGAGATGACATTTGTCACATAGTTTGCCCTTGAGTAGTTGATGTTTCAAAACTCAATAGCTATATTGATGAATGCTAATTAGCTTTTCTAGGGCCAGCCCAGATGGTAACATGACATAAGTGCAACTCTCAGAAAATAGTCCACTCCTGCTACTTTCTTCTACCTCAGGTGAAGTGGTAGATTCCTATCTGTGTGGTGCAGCTCCTTTGCCTTGGGATATAAGAGTGGAAATTCCTGAGATGTTCAGAGATCAGATCAAGAGAATCAAAGTGCCTCACACATCATCAGTAAAGGTACAGAGCTAATGTATGAATGCATATGATGATTATAGAGGCCTACAGATTTTGGCTGGCCTTGGTAAAGGAGGCCTTTCAAGCTAATCAGGGTGGCATAATTCAAGGGGCAAATTTCATGGGCAGGGCTATAATGGGATATTAAAAAAATAAGAGAAAAATGGAGTGTTTGGCAAGTGGGGCAGGAGTTTGTACTGGATGCAGAAATGGATGTGAAGCCAACCTGAAACTCTGCCTTCTCCCATATGAGCCTACCTGGGTCCATAGGCCCTTTTCTTAGTACCACCACCTTCAGAGGTGTGTTTGGTGGTGACGTGAGAGAGAGAAGGCCTTCTTGGTGGCTGCTCCCCAGCTGTGGAGCTCCCTGCTGAATGAGGCTAGGTTGGCTCCCTCTGTGCTATCCTCCTGCCAGCAGGCAAAGATGTTTTTATTCAAGCAGGCCTTTTAAAAGAAACAATTAAATTTATTTTACAAAACTATCAAATCCAATATAAACAGAAAAAGATAGCACATGTATTTTTTTCTAATTCTAACAAGAACAATGTTCTCTCAAGAGCTATATGACCACAGTGACTATTCCAGCAGGCCTTTGGCATGTAAGCTGTTCTGTTGGGTTGGATACTGTGTTCGTTCTGTTAACGTTGAGTGTGTTTTTAAAAAAATGTGTTTCGGGGCACAATCCAATGGGCCTCCGAACTCAGAGGATTATGGGCATATCCCATGCAGGGCGGGAGGAGCACAGAGGCCATCTAAGCCTCCACATTCCTCCCGCCCTGCAAGTCAATCGGCCATCTAGCTGCGGTGCTTCAGACAGGGAGGAAAGGAGGCTGGACCGCCACCAGGATATGTTGTATCCTGGCAGCTCCGGTCTCCTCCCCTCTGGAGCACCCCCTTTACCCCTTCTCCGAGTCGCTCTTACAACCTCGCAGCTGGCGTGGTTCTTTCCGCACAGGCTGCTAGGGGGTGGGGGAGGGGATCCGAGCTCTTTTCCGACTTCGGAGCTGGGAATCTGAAGAATCCTGTGCCCCATACCCCTAGATGCTGTCTGGGGGGGGGGCATAGGATTGCTCTGCCTTTTTCTTTTTTGTTTTGTTTTATTATTGCTTTAACCAAGCATTTAAGTTTGTTTTTTTCATTCCTATGATTGTTCCTGGTGGAAAGGCATTCTTGGGGGAAAGGTGGGGTACAAATCAAGTCAATTGAGATTTAGGAAGACCAACACATGGCCTGAACAACAATATAATTCAGTAATTTTTTTTGGAAGAGTTCTGGATAGAATTGAGAAGACAGAAGGAAGGCCAGGCAGACTATGGTTAAAATAAATAAAATGAAAAATCCGCATTCTTAATGTCAGTTGCCTGCTCTGATGCCGAGTAAGTTAGAGAGTCAATCTCTAAAACTGCTTAGGGCACCATCGTATGCATGTTTAGACAGAAAAAGGTCCTACAAGTCCCAGTGTTCCCCAGTAAGCATGGCTGGCTGTGGAATGTGGGACTTGTCAGACTTTTTCCTGTCTAAACATGCAAAGGATTGCACTGTCAGATATTTAATTCTATTAAGTGGTATATAAGTATTATTAATAAATAAATAAATAAGCTTGGTGTCTCCAGTCAAACCAGACCCACATAAAAGCAGATGACTCCATTTTGATGCTCCTCTTTCTTTGATTTGAAGGGATGCCCAGTGTGTGGATGTTCAGGGAGACGTCCCTGCAGTAAATGCCATGGCCTCACTAGGGTAAGTATGAGTGTATAAACTTTATTGTATAGGCCTTTACAAATCATTAAAATGTAAAATTTATAAAACAGTGTAATTTAAAAGTATTATAAAACTCAATAAATCTACATAAAGCAAACCATTTTACCTTCCTCTAAAAGTTTAAACCCTCAAATCTAAAACATTTTCATGATACATTATTGTTTTTAATAAAATAAGAACGTAGATTTCTAGCTGCCAATGCAAATTTGGCTACCGAATATGTAATAAATAGGTAATTATCCGCTAAAAGTCGAATTACTATTTCCTGAGGAGTTTGCTTTGAGAACAGCTGGTTTATAAATGACAGAAATTTAGCTCTTGGCTACTGATACAGGGGACAGTACAATAAATAGTGTATTATATCTTCAATCTGGGCACACCCAAAGATACATTTCTGGTCTACGACTGGAATTCTAAGGTATCTCCCATCAAGATATGCCGAGGGCATAAGCTGGAGCCTAAGTTCTGTAAATGCCCTGTGAAGCTGGGGAAAGGTCAATGCCTCAAAATAATGGGATCTTGCATGTTTATTTATTATTTATTAATTATCTTTATACCCCGCCTTTTTTCCTCCAAGGAACCCAAGGCAGCTTACATAATCCTCTCCATTTGATCCTGACAACAACCCTGTGAGGTAGGTTAGGCTGAGAGTCAGTGACTGGCCCAAAGTCACCCAGTGAGTTTCATGGCTGAGCGGGGACCAGAACCCAGATCTCCCGAGGCCTAGTCCAACACTCTCACCACTACACCACACTGGCACACTGGTAGACCTTAAATTGTGGATACCAGATAGAAAATTGTGCCTGATGATAGTCGCCCTGTCTTGATTTGAATCATGGTCGAAGATCCAATTTTTAAGGGCCTAAAAATAGTAGTTGTGCATAAGGAAAATGTCTTGATTACAGTCTATTTTGAAGAACGTTCATAAAATAAATGAGAAAATGAAAGGCAGATTCTCTTGCAGGGGGTGGGGAAAGAACTGACATTTCACTTCTGAACTGAATCAGTTCCAGTATTGTCCTAACCGTTGTTCTGATCTTCATTAGAAGGACTGAAATGGAATCCCAGAGATACAAACCGGAAAGTTAACTAAACTTTATGGTCATTGTGTTCGGTGTAGGGTTATCTATTCACCACCACCACACACACACACACACTCACTCATATTCTACATTTCCATTCATACTTGGAAACTCAAAATATGATACTACTTAATCATGCACATGTTAAATGCAAACTCCGGTTGCCGGCCAGATGGGCGATTAATAAATGTAAATAAATAAATATAAATTAAAATTAAAGTTACTATATCATCAAAAATTATAATAGCATAGGTAACTTCCATCCACCAGCCAGCTGAAAATTCTTGAGATACTTTAATTCACGATCCATCAGTTCAGGAAAAAAAACCCAACCCTCTTCAATAACTCTATTGTTACATGCTTCCTAAGTATAGAAATGGATGAACTCTGGTAGAATCAGTTATAGAATCAGTCTCAATATGAGAGCAGCCTGCTCCTTGTCATCATAGATTTGTGTTAATGGGTTGATGGAACTGGGCATCACCAACCGGTCTTGTTAAGAAGCAGGAAATCCCCAACTGCTCTCATTTAGTGGTAAGAAAGCAGAAGGAAAGTGTTCACTCGGAGGTCGGAACCAACCAGATGTATATACTTGATCATATTAAGAACCCTATCAGTCCTTGGGTTCTGTCCTCTGAATCAGAGGAGCAGTTTGTACATGCTACTGAGTTCCAGACTACCAGGTCAGCAAGAAATGTAGAGGAAATAGATCCTCTGTCAGTGATGGAAGAACTCTGAATTTTTCACCAAGACAAGGTGGTCTTCAGAATTTATCTGAATTCAGAATTCAGGCCTGTGGCTCACGCTGGCTCAGCTTGTCTGAGCGTGGAAAGCTAAGCAGGGTCAGGGCTGGTTATTACTTGGATGGGAGACCCCTCCTCTAGTTTCCTGCATTGAGCAGGGGGTTGGACTCGATGGCCTTGTAGGCTCCTTCCAACTCTATGATCTATGAAATCTATGAATCCTTTTCTCATATCTAAAATCAGTGCCATATTCCATCAGTTGCAGGAAATAGTGTTACCCATTTTTTTTAATCCAAAGCCTTCTTTCCGCCCCAGAGGAGCCATGGTGCTCAAGCCTTGGGTTCACACTCTCCCCTTCTCTTGCGCTGCCAGAACGTGGACAACTCTGGAGGGTTTCCTTTTAATCTCCCTTAAACGCAGGTTGTTATTTTGTCCATGGTTTGAAGTGCCGTTATTTTGAAACAAAACGTAGTTAACGTTAACCTCTGATCCCTCGTATGGATGAAATGGGGAGCCACGGTTAAGTAAAACAGGAAGCAAAAGCTTCTGAGGTTGTCCTCCTGGCTGCATGGGAGTAGGAGAGAGGAGGGAAGATGTGTGTAAACTTGAGGCTTGCTGTGTTAAACCATGGCCTAGCATGGTGTGCAAATATAGCCAAAGGGTACTTTGTTTCCTATAAGCAGGAGCGGCAGTGACATAGGGTTGAAATATATAGGTAATTGAAAATACATATCGGGAAAAGAGAGGAGCTCAACTCCAGACAAAGGGGTCTTTGTTTCCTGTAAGTAGGTGGACTGAGGCCTTCGTGTCTTGAGATCCACTATTAGCAGGTGGATTTGAGAGTGGGATCTGGCCAAATTTTCAGACAGGTCTGCAGTTCCAGCTGGTATCATGGGCCACTTGCTCAGGGGGATACTGGCTTTTGCACCCCTCCACGCTCACCTTGCCATGTTGTCAAACAGGGCATTAGAGTTTGGGCCTCGCTGTTTACCTTCTCAGTGCATTGCAAGATTGGCATCACTGCTTGGGCAGGTGCCACCTTCCTTAGGCCAATTCTGCATCAGGTTCTGCAATTTACAACTGAGCAGGTTTGGACTGTTAGGTCTCCTCCCTGGGATGTGAAGCAGCTGTATAGCAAAACCCTTTCCTTCTTGTTTTCCTACTACTGAATAGGAAAGTAAAGTTGAGCTTACTGTGACACATACAGATCCAAGAACCTGGTGGTCAAAAAAAGGATGAAAGGCAAAGGTCTTTGATGTGGGGTGGGGGGGATGACGAACCTGCAGCACTCCTAGCATGGAAGGTCAGGGATCGTTTAGAGCTCCACTGTTCTTGTTTCTTATACAGTTCTCTTTACTATATGTAATTATTGTTTAATATATGTTAGCTCCTACTTTCCCTCATGCAGTTAGAAAAAACAGCAACCCTGAAGTGATCTTCAAGGATTGGGTGGGCTATCCTTTCCAGTCAGAAATAGAAGTTGGGCTGGCCCTCCCCTTTGAGTTGTACGACGACAGTGTTCTCCAACCTTGGGTCCCCAGATGTTTTTGGCCTACAACTCCCAGCAATGCTGGCTGGGGCATGCTGGGAGTTGTAGGCCAAAAACATCTGGGGACCCAAGGTTGGAGAACACTGTACTTTCCCATCTGTTTTCCAATAAACTCTAGAGAAAGGAATTCATAGAATGATGGAAGTTTATATGGGAGGAGGAATTCATAAGGGAAGAAGGCATTTGCTAAGGCAGGGGTGGGCAGAAGGTAGACCTCAGGGTATTTTGGACTTCAACTCCCATAAGCCCCTGCCAGCATAGACAATGGTCAGGAATGCTGGGAATTGAAATCCAAAACATCTGGAGATCTACCCTCTAATAGCACCTTAGGGCAGGGCTGGGCAGAAGTATCCCCCCCCCCCCTGCCCAGCTTGCACGATTAACTTAAAAGAACTATGGACAGAGAAAGTGGTACCTTTCTAAAGATAAGCAAAACAGACGTTTTGTTTGGAGACACCCTGTTTATTTCTCGCTTTTCCGTTTCAAATTGATTCTTAACAGCAACAGTGTTGGGTGTGTAATGGTAGAGGATACCAGCTGAGCAACGAGCGGTGTACAAAATGCGTCGGAACCGGAACTAGCATGTGAGTGAGTGAACGTCGGGCCTGTTCATTTCTATTTGCAATGTGGGGTTTTGAATGTTGCGCCACGTGAGAAAATGGCCATCCTCGCTTGACCTCAGTAGTCATGGCAAGGTGAGGTGCCAGGCAGTATCCAGTGGTGTGGGAACTCAAATAGCCCTAATGGAGTTCTCTGCTGAATCCTTCAGCTGTGCAAGTTTTTGTGCATTGCGCTAGCTGAGCATGCTGTGCTTGCACGACTGGTTGTGCAAATGTAACTTCAGTTGGATTCCCCCCTCGCGTATAGTTTGGAGCTAATTTCCGCAGGCACGACGTCATTTGCACTAGTGGAATGACACCATTGGTTACGGCCCACCATGAACAATCTGGGGGTGGCTTGTCATGCCACAACTTTGCACTCACATGCAGATATCGGAGTACAATCTACGTACTGTGTCAGTGTATGCCTGTGCAAATTGCTATTTTCTGTAGTTACTGTAGCATAGTGGCTCAGAGATTGAGCCTGTCACTCTCCTCATAGGACCTTTCTTGTTTGTTTGTTTGTTTGTTTGTTTTTTATGCCCTCCTTTTGCAGCTGTTGGGTGTGTTTTTGTAAGGTTAGGGGGTTTCCCCTCTATAACCCTTACCGTTACAACTCTCACACTGTCCCTGCGATTTATATTATCCCCAATTTATGTCAACAAACACCTTTATGTTTTCCCTGACTATGTAACGCACTGCTTCTCACACAGGTTGCTTTAACAAACACCGTAAAGTTTATTTAAACGACAAAAGTTCCTTGAAATAAGTTCAATATGTAAGTTTCAGTTAATACTGTTTAATCGCCTATCCTATTCCATTTTTAAATTCACCCTCACCATCTGTTCACATTAATAATCCCTGCACTCATTATCTCTGACTACTGTCTCTGATCAATCTGACTTTCGGCTCACACATATGCAAATCCAATTCTTCCTGCCCATCATTTCTTTCTCACCATAGACTTGCCGACCGTAAAATACAGAGATGCAACAGGAATACCTTTCCTGTAAGGTAAATTATATATACACATATTAATTTTTACACAATATCATATTTCTTATATTTATATTTTCTTATATTTATTAATCGCCCATCTGGCCGGTCACCCGGCCACCCTGGGCGATGTACAATTAAAATACAATAAAACAATACAATAAAATATAATAATTAAAACAATATAAAAAATTCTTTTAAAAACCTAACATCACAGCCATAGACAAGGATTTCTCTAGTTCAAATTTCACCTTTGTTATGAACTCACTAGGTGGCCTTAGGCAAGCAGCTGCTGCTGCTGCTGCTGCTCCTCCTCCTCCTTCATCATCATCATCATCATCATCACCATCAACATCATCATCATCATCCAACAGAAGTGGGGTCCAGGGAACTTGTACCCAAATACAAAGTGTATCAGGAGACATAGGCTTCATTTTGATGTACAGCTATGGCAGTGGTGTAACTGTCCGATAAAATATGAACGTAGATGTAAGTCTGTGTTCCATATTTTTGAATTTCGAAGTAGCACTTGTATTAGTTTGCAAAATTAGACTTCTCAAGTGAGTCAAGAAAATTTATATCAAGAATATATATTCCTCAATCATGGAACTCAAATGATGGAAGAGTATGTATGCAATACAGAGGTGTGTGTTTGGGTGTGTATTATATATCTATTATTCCATCCATCGGCTCCCATACTAAGGGGTATACCTGCACACTGTGTATCTACCTGTGTATGAGATATAGCAATACCTTGGATTGCAAGTAACTTGGTTTGAGAGTGTTTTGCAAGACAAGCAAATTTTTAAATATTTATTTAAATTGTTTTGACTTGATATACAAGCGACGTCTTGCAATACAAGTACTGTAGTACGGCTTAAATTAAAAATCTCTGTACAAATTTTTTTGGGGGGGATTTCATTTTGATATAAGAGTGTTTTGGATTACAAGCACGTTTCCGGAACGAATTATGCTCTCAATCCAAGGCATGACTGTATAGGTATGTATGTATGTATGTATGTTAAGTATCAGTAGGTGGTAGCAATAGGTTTGTTATGTGGCTTACGCTGGCTCAGCTTGTCTGAGCGTGGAAAGCTAAGCAGGGTCAAGCCTGGTTGTAACTTGGATGGGAGACCCCTCCTCTAGTTTCCTGCATTGAGCAGGGGGGTTGGTCTCGATAGCCTTGTAGGCTCCTTCCAACTCTATTAAATCTATGAATCTCTCTGGCATTGCCCATACTGGAAAAGATTACTAGCTGAAAGAAAAGTTCCACTTGTGATGTGTCTCCAGGGCCAGCAGATGGTGCCATTACCCAACAGAAAAGCTAAACAAGAGGGCAGCTCTGGAGCTAAGATCCCTGCATCCTGCCCAGAGTTGAAGAGCTGTGGGCGGGGAGGATTTACTGTTCTTTCTTCTACCTAAGCTGCTGGAAGAAAGAGGGAATAAAATATTTCCCTTCCAGGGGTCCAAACCTTTTAACAAATTATACCTTGGGCATGTGAGTGTCCTCTTTCACATCGTCTGTTTACTTTCCCCCCAACTCTGAGATGGGAGAGGTCATTAGTGCCAATACACTCTCCATTACAAATAAATAAGTATCTTGCTAGAGACATCCTTTCCTCTGCCCATCTTGTAATCTTTGTAAGCCACTCGGGGAGCCTTTTTGGCTGAAGAGCAGGGTAAACATGTTGTAATATCCAGGGACCAACTTCCTTAGTTCAAATAGAGAGGTTATTTATCAGTACCATTTATTCAATGTTGCTGCTGGGATTGGAGAGTGAAGGGAATGGGAAAGAAATCAAAGGAAAGTGTCAAGCCCCAACACTCATTTCTACTCCTTTTCAGGCACGTAGTGCAACAAAAATAACCAAGAAACTGATCTAGGACCCTTTGCCCCATCAACACATCCATGCCTACACCTTTCCACAACGACCTCTACACACTTGCCCATCCAACTGAGTGTGCGAGTGTGTGTGAAGCGTAAGGAACACTTCAGTAGCCTCATCATCCTACCATAGTGAGCTCAGAGATTAGCAAATCTTCATTATCATTCCTTGGTCAGCATGCTGAGCAGGAAGTGTTCGCCAGAATTCCTTGTTCACACTCACACTCGTACTCGCATGCCTGTGGCTCACACTGGCCCAGCTTGTCTGAGCGTGGAAAGCTAAGCAGGGTCAGGCCTGGTCATTACTTGGATGGGAGACCCCTCCTCTAGTTTCCTGCATTGAGCAGGGGGTTGGACTCGATGGCCTTGTAGGCTCCTTCCAACTCTTATGATCTATGACCTGTGTAATGTAATGATGAAGGTGGGACTAAGGGGACCCTTACTAGAGCTGTGGTGCGTACACGGCAGATTTATGCGCTGTGCCCTAGCAAAGTGGAGAGTAGCGACTTTTAAAGTGGGGAAAGTTGCTCAAACTGCATAAACTAAAGTAAGCTTAAATGTCTTCAGCGGGATGGCTCAGGATAGCTGGCTTTAACCCAACTAGTAAATGCGTTATGGTTGCTTTCTCCAACCTGTTGTCCTCCAGCTGTGCTGGCTGGGGAGGGGGATTAAGGGACATCCAAGTCCAAGACATCTGGAGGACACCAGGATGGGGAAGGATGCTTTATAGACTTGTTGTTGTTAAATACCTATATCTCGATAGATACTGAAGATCATGCTGATGTTTCCCTTCCATGAAATATTGCCTTGTTTTGCCACATTTTCTTCACAGGTGCAATAGTTGTTCTGGTCTGGGAACAATAGCATGCCCTGACTGTGGAGGAAGAGGACAGTTGCTGTCATATATTGAGCTGCAAGTTGAATGGTAAGTCTTGACAAAATACAATATGGTGCAAGAGAGGCCCATTCTGAATGTCTGAAAAGTTTTCTTTGTTACCTGCTTTGCAGGTGATGCTCAGCTTCACGAGCCAAAGGATATCCAGTCTTGGTGTTAGGAATGGCAGCTCAACTGATTGTGAAAAATTGGGCTCGAGCGCTCAATTAGTTTGGCTGGACAAGGCTACATGAGCCACTGGTTTGACTGAAACCATTGATGGTTATGTTCAGACATTGTGCTAATTTTGTTGTGACTTCATATTTTATGATCAGCTCCTGATCTAGCACAATCCTCTGTGGCCATGTGTCATCGTTCATGCGCGTGACTAATGATGAATGTGGGAAGGGCCCTTTATCAGGGGTGTGATGTGCACATAGCAGAATTATGCAGTGTGCTTCAACAACGTAGGGAATCACTACTTTTCAAGTGGGGGGAAATAGCTCAAACAACTGATCCAAGTCCAGAATGGCAGAATTTATTTTTACAGATTGTATCCTTAACACACACATGAACCAGTATACTAGTTCTAATAGGCCTAACACAGAGACAGAGAAAGATGGAGATTTGGAGGAATTAGCCTTTGCCAAATAAGGAGTGGAAGGAAGCGCTTCCACTATATGTCCATGTTCACCAGCTTGGGTGTTAGTGAAAATGGTTGGCCAGGGCATGGGGTTTGGTTACAAATCAAAAATCGGGTGACCACCCTGGCCTTGTCGATAATGGGATGTAACAGGATTTTGAATCGTCTATGGTAGCGATACCAAACAGAGGCACAGATGTTATTAGAGACCCCCAAGGCACTCCAATTTGGTTCATAATTTGAATGGAGAACCTTGAAAACAGGCATTCTACTTAGACCCTGACTACACTGGGGAAAAAAATGAATACAGGGAGAGGGAAGGGGACAGGGAAAAGAGGCAAGGGAGGGAACTAGTGAAGAATTCCCACAAATATTTAGAGAGGCCAGAATGGTTGAGCTTGGTAGCAGCTTCTCGGTGCTCTAGATTCCCTGCTTGATCCACTATCATTGGACTCAACCAACGATGTATACCTAGGTCACAATCCCTGGAAGGCACTGAAAATGGAAGCAGGGCGGTCACAGGTTGTGCTGCGTTATGTATGGAACCTGACTTTGGACTCAGTGTGTGCTTTACCAGGGGGTAAAGTTTTCTCTTTGGGTGGGTGCACAAAGCATTTATTCATTTTCATTTATTACAGTTCTATACTGCCAAATAGCCAAAGTTCTCTGGGCGGTTTACAAAAATTAAAACCCTAAAAATACAATAAAATAACATAATATAAAACTATTTACATACATAAAACCGTTTTAAAAATCAACAATAAAAATCCCAGGACCATATGCTGTCAAATGCCTGGGAGTAGAGGAAAGTTTTAACCTGGTGCCGAAAAGATGACAGTATTGGTACTAGGTGGACCTCACTGCAGAGAGCATTCCAGAATTGGGGGGCCACCACCAAAAAGGTCCTCACCTTTCTTGACATCCTTCAAAACTCCCTCAGAGGAGGCACTTGGAGGAGGTCCTCAGATGTTGACCGTAGTGTATGGGTAGGTTCATACCAGGAGAGGTGCTCCATCAGGTATTGCGGTCCTCAGCCATGTAAGGCTTTATAGATCAAAAGGGATTGGAAAAGTACAGGCAGCCAATGCAGGTAGGCCAGAATTGGTGGCAAATGAGGCAAGAAGGTCATTGAAAGCAAGGAATGGGGAGCCTTTGCCCTGGAAACATGGGATAGGCACCAGTGTGGAGCAAAGGATTGGGAATGGCATTGAAATGGTATTGGGAACCAAGCACACACTAATTTAATCTCAGAAGTGAGCTAAGAACCACATGTGTGAGGCAGCGCTAGCAAAAAGAAAGAACTGTTGCCCAAACTCAAGGGCAGTTATAGGCTTCAGGACAAAGTGTACAAAGGACTCAGTGGCTGAACTCGGGGCAGAACAAATGGAATGATAATTTGATTAGGGGGAATTAAAGGAAAGCTCAGGAATGTTCCTTGCTACTTGACTGAGTAAAAACCAGCTGGCTGTACATGGCAAGAGCTGTATATGGGAGATAACTAGCTAGCAGGATGCAAAACAAAACATATCACAAAGGGTGTCCGGCTGATATCTAAATCTATTGACCTATCTAGTGACTTCAGGACTGGGCCATATTTTCCACCAGGGCTCTGGCTTGGCCACTTTACAGGTCTGCTCGTGGGTTATCTGGCTGGGCAGTGTCTTGGCAGTTAGGTATGCATTTGCATGTCTTCGTAGTTCCATGGGAGCAACTCCCAATAATCGAATTAATGGCAGAGGCACGCACACAATCGCTGTGACTCCTCTGCAGCTATCCTGGGCATTGTTGGCACTCCTGGCAGGTTTCCACACCCGTGGCTCTGCTGATTCTTCCCGAGCAAAATAGATTCTCGAGCCATGGTGTCGGAGCAATGTCAACCAGAATACAAAGCACAACTGTACGTCTGAACTGGAACATCTGTCATGTGACTGCACCAGTGTGTGTGCGTGTGCATATGTGTGTGTGTGTGTGCGCACACGTGCGGTTGCAGCAGGTTTGACCCTATGTTGCACAGCAGAGAGAGACTTTTGAAAGGGTTTGGTTTGAGACCATTGTTGATGTGCTATGAAAATAAGACAGGCAAAAAATGGTCACTGCATTATGTGCCTTTTTTTTTTTTTCCCTTCATAGGAAAAATAACATTTTTGAATACCTGGTGGATCAAAAAACTGGGTTTCCTACTGAGCTCTTCAAAGAAGTTGATGGAAAGAAATTGTTTGTCGACGAGCAGTATATGGTAATGAAACACTTTCCTCAAAAGCAAAATACCCAGATGGGCAGGGTATACTGAAAAGGAGTCAACTTGAGTACTGGCAAATATTTCTCTTCCCCAGATTATCAGTGTACCTAGATGTCCTCTCCCATTCATATTTCGTAAATCCTATTCTTTCTAAGAGTAAAAATCTTATATTCGATTAAAAATACAGGGGTTTCAAAATGGCATTTTTTTTGTAAGTCACCCAGAGCTTTGTAAAGGTTAGGTGCAATAGAAAAGTAATTGGTCTAGAAGAGCTTCCTCCAAGAGAGGAAGAGGCTTCCTCCTCTGGATCCAACCCTCTGGACCAACGTTCCCCAACCTTGTGCTCTCCAGATGTTTTGGACTATAGCCCCCAGCATTCCTGACCATTGGCCACACTGGCTGTGGCTGATGGGAGTTGAAGTTCAAAGCATCAGATTGGGAAACTGCTCTGGGCCTACTACTGTGTTCTCTCGTATCTAAGCCACTCGAAGAAAGTGGGAATAAAGAAGTTCCCTTCTAGAGATCCTCTTTTCTTTTTTTTTAGCCACATCTTCTTCTGTAGTTTGTATGCAACACCCTTGTTGCCATTTCAGGTCAAATAAAAATACAGGTCCACTGAACAATGACTGTGTGCATTCACCAATTGAATATCAAGGAGTTGCAGGTTGGATTCTGCCCTAGCACATTTACTGGATGCATCAAGCACATTTACAGAAATGGATCTCCAGCATATAGGAAAAAAGTGGCTGGGGAGGCGGGAATAACTAATACAGGTGAAGATTACAGACCACATTAAGGACAGTGCACACCAAGTCCTTCTTCTAACTCAAAACAGCTTTTGAATTCACCAGCCCGATTTTCAGAACAATTGTTTTGCTTCAGTTTCTTCAGACTGTTCTCTGAAGAGGGGGTATACATTTTTTTAAATCAGCATCATCATCATAATGGGTCCACAGATTTTGTCTGGCGTTGGTAGCCGAAACAAATCTTGCAGAAGGCAGGAAAAAACGCGCCCCCCCCCCATCCCACTACCCATTGTTCCTGACCTCATGCTGCCTCTCTGGCTCAAGGTCAGGGACAATCTCCCACTCCCCTCCCTGGAGTTGGAGGAGGCGGGGGTCATCCCATTTGTGCAGGCCAGTGCCATTGTTGCAGGGGTGGGTTGGATCCAGACTTCGTCATACTCAGAGTAGAGCCATTGAAATAAGTGAGACTTCAGTTAGTCATGGGCTACTTAGGTCTCATTGATATTCCTGGCTGAACTTGGAACTCGAGAGGGTAGAGGAGGATTGTTTTGGTGCTGGCTTACACAGGCGTTTGACTCACCTCAGCAGCCCAGTTCCCAAACAGCAACTCAAGGCTTCCTCTTCAGCTGTGGAGGGAAATGCTAGGGCTTGTTTTGGCCACTGGGCTGCTGGGGAATTAGGAATACCAGGGCAGCCCAGTACCAAAGAGGCAATCCCAAATTTCCCCCTCCAACTCTGGGGAACTTCTCTAGCTAGAGAGAATGAAACTCTTGAATTTGGGGCTGCTGTTAATAGTGAGCTGATAAAGTTTTCTTTCATTAAATGAGACGGGGGGTGGACTGGGATACACCTAGTAGCCCAGAAGCAGTCTGGCTTATATCATCCTGCATTTTTGCACCACCGGTTTCTTTCTATTTTATTTGCCTGGCTATAATTGCATTTTAGGGATCAGCCACGGTTTGTGTCTACATAGTGTACTTAAGAAAGTATCAGCCCATTCTTGTTCATTGGCATGGCCTTCTATTTCTATTTGCATGTCCTAAAAGTATGTATTTTCATAGGTATATCCAGTGGTCGCTTTCCCTGATGGTGCTGTCAATCAAGCCTCCCGGAATGCCGTTGAGCAACATAACATTCGGTTTGGATCCACAACTCGGATATTGAGGCAGGTCAGTGCAGTGAGCAAAATCCTCAAGGCTGTGGTCCACCACAGTGCTGCGTGTTGAGAGTAAAATGTACATGACTTCTGGGGCATGTTCCAACTGTGGTAGCTCCCTAAGTTACATACAAGTGATCGGCAGGCCATGTAGCGATGCAGGAATAGCAATGCGTGTGGATGCAGGATATGCCCAAGTCTGGCAATCCTTCTGTGTTATAAATGAGATAGAAGAATTAAGAAAAACAATGTAACCTTGTAAGTAGGCCTTGATTGGCTTGGTTGACTTAAGCCGTAGGTCTGGAAGGAGAACTAATCTAGGTTTGAATGTTTCTATAAATTGTACATTGCTGTTTTCAACTCTAAACTTAATCTTCTTTGTCTTTTTACAGAGGCAAACGATTGAACTGATATTTCTTACCAGGGTGGAATATGAGTGGCATAGGAAATCCTACTCCTATTTTGTTTACGGCAATGAACACAAGGTGTATGCAGTCGATTATCCTGGAAAGTGTTGCTGTACTATCATATGATTTATGGATCATTCCAATCAGTGTAGAGGGAGCAGCATCGATGACCCCTTCTGGGTTATTGGTGTGTGTCTGTCTCCCTCCGCCCATGTTTTAAAGAAGTGCATGGACCTGTGTTATAGGAATGATAGAAGATGATGTCTTTTAAAATTTGAAATACTATGCAGCTTATGATACTTTGAGGTTACAAATCGAAAGTGTGCTGTAACGTTTTGCATTGATTTCTGGGCAACTGATGTCTAGGGGTGTTTCCAGACGGGGGCGCTCCTGGTGCTACCAATTGGTAGGCATTGTGCAGTGATTCCATATTTTCTCCCTTAATGGATTTTTCTGTGGTAAGACAAAACGACGGAAGAAGCGGTGGGAAAACATGGGAGGGTTACGAGTGGAAGACATTGTCAACTGACCAGTCCCCCATAAAATTCTGTGAATGAGACACGGCCCTGGAGTGATAAAAGCCTCATCTGAAAGCACCCCAGTTTGCTGTTCAGCTTCAGTGTGTGAAACATCAACTCTATAGTATAAGTCTTTTGCTTTTAGGGCCATGTAAAGGCCTTTAGATCACTTAGCATTTCAATTCACTCTAATCCTGGCACGATACCTGTAGCATTCATTGTGTATGAGTAATCATGTTAACTGACTTTGCCCTCGCTCCATTTTAATTATAAATGGAAAGGTTTTCAGATGCTAATGATTAAATCTTCACATCTAACAGTTTAGAAGTTCTTGGCATAGTAATAGCTGAGTCTGTACAACGAAGCATTAAAGATGATCATTTTCTCTAATACCAAAGTGGTTGGTGTTATGCCAATGAATACGGCAGTGAAACAGGGCCATCTCAAGAAAAAGCCGTTTCTGCATACACAGGGAGCATCCGGTGTGCAGGGAAATATTTTGGGGTGGGGGGAGGCTTGGGGTGGGGGGACCCAAATGGGATGTCTGAGGGTTCTGGTTCCTTGACCCCACTTTTTCAAACCCAGTCCTTTATTTGTTAGGTGATCTCATTCTTAGCTTAAAAGGGTCCTTTTAAGGGGAAACTAATTGGCATCTGAGGAAAAATGCTTCTGCTGATAGAAATTGTGGAAGGTACTGATTAAGCAGAGGCATCGTTGCACATTCCTGGAATAGATGGCAGAATCCATGCTGGCTTCTACAATTCCTTCCAGAGTTTGGGTAGAGTGGCATGGATGCATTCCGCTCTCCACTAAAACTTTGCAGAATGGAATCTCTTCTTCCCGTTTATTCTTAACTGGAAACTTGCAGAACTGTTCTCCCTCTCTACCCCAATCCGCCCAGTATTCAAAGTTGAACAGGAAAACATACATGTGACAGTAGCAGTAAATTCAAAGCACGCTCATAGTGTTATGTCCATTTTCATTTTTTTACTGGGCTGGCGATCCTCTTTGCAGCGGCAGAGTAGCCGGCACATGTTCCTCTCATTTGAGCACATAGAACGCCCCACATAGAGGAACATCTGTGCGTGAGGCCAATTAGAAGCACTGTGTTCCCTCCCCTTTCTCAGAGGAAAGTACTGTGCAAATTGAGTTCCTATGAACAAATTGTGCTTGGGACACTTGTGCCTCTTGCCCAGCCATTCCCATTAAGTCGGAGTCTGGCTGCTGCATCGCCCTGAAAGCAAGTGACACTGGCAACACGGGTACAGGTCTGGTCAAGAAAGGGGGCTGAGACTGGGAGCTATCTTCTGTCAAAGGGCCGAGTGGCTCCTGTTAGCTCTTCTTACTGCAGGGACTAGGAGAGCTGAGCTATCCTTGTCCTGAATGCTTAAAATGGAGATTTTGCTAAGCTTTGCCGTTGCTATGCTCTAGTATTAAGATGGGAAGACAGCTACACTAGCAGCTTGGAGCTTGCATTGCAATTGCAATTTTTATTGGCTGAAATTCCACATCATTGGTTTCTGCCAGCTGGGATCTTGGTCTGCTGTTTCTGTGAGTGAAGATGCGGAGATCAGAAAGGAACTCCAGGAGCCTTTTTGCTGCAACCAGCTGGTTGAAGTATTTCAATGCACTGGGGTAGTTTCACACACCAGTTTTTCTGCCAAGCAAGCAAGAGACACCCAACAGTTTGACTCTTTAGAATAAAGTCAAAAGATGCACATTTTCATCAGGACATCATTGTGGTTCTTTTTTGTTGTTGTTTTTTCCTGCTGCTGCTGCTGCTTCTTTTATTAATTTGAATAAATACTTTTGTTTTGCTACATCTCAGGTATGTGAGGGAGGGACAGCTACCCGAACATCCAAGTTGGGGTTCAAGATTTTCCCATGTGGGGGTTTGAGTGAGAACTGAATATAAAAAAGAAAACAGCACTTTTTTACTGGCCCTAAAAGATTATGCCGTGATTCGCTGTTGTAGGTTCTCTGGTTTTGTATTGCCATCTAGTGGTACTAAGGAGGTATAATATTTGGTAAAGCCATGATCAGAAACAAGTTGCCTGGAGTGTAAACACTACATTATTTTTCTTGGGGTGAAAAGCTGGCATTGCAGAACTTAGCAAGATGCCAAGAAGCGGCTTGACATTTAAAATACAGGCAGTCCCCAAGTTAACGTCCGACTTACAGACAAGCCATACTTAAGAATGGACTTCTGGGTTCCCCGGCACTACGTCATTTATGTAGAGTACATAGCATAGTATACTATGCAATTTGCATAATTTACACAATTTACGTAAATGCCGACTTTAACGTCTAGACATACAAATTCAACTTAAAGACATTGTTCGTAACCTGGGGACTGCCTGTATTTTGAGATGGCTATCCAAAGATCTCTCAGTTCAAATGTACACATGGATCTTCTTGGGAAAAGGGTCTGTTTCCACTCAACAGTTGCTTGAATGGGCAGAAATTACTGTGCCATCCTTCTCATTTCTTTCACATGTATCATTTCTGCTTGAAATATTTCAAAGAATAACATGCCCTAATCCAAGTGAAATGGTGTAGATCTGTAACCCAGTTGAAATATGCCCCACGGAACAAAGCTGGTGTAACCCTCCCCTGCAGAATTTCATATTGGAGTCTGTAGTAACAAAACGGTATATACTCAGAATATTGCATGCAGGATTACATAGTGACATCAAATCACATAAACAAGCTCTCGGAAGAAAATTACATAGGGCCGGTTCACACGACATGGGAACCGCGGGGGAGCGCTGCTCCCCCGCGGTTCCCGTGTCGTGTGCACGCCGACCGGAGGTGCCCCCGCGGGCGGGACCCACGGAAAGTGACCACGGTCGGTAGCGGGGTAAGCCCCTACCGCGCGTGATCACCGTGCCGTCAGAACAGCGGGCGGCCGTCCCGCGGGGTCCCCACAGAGACGGCAGCCCAGAGCGGCTGGAGCCGCCGCCGCTCCAGCCTGTAGGGGCAAACGGCCCCTCTGGGCATCCAGGGCCTCACCCCCTACCGCCGGGAGGCCCGCACTGCGGTGCGGGGACTACGGGGTCTGCCCACACGCGCGGGGCGCCGGTTCCTCCCCTGCCGGCAGCCTGGGTCGTGTGAACCGGCCCATAGTGACATCAAATCACATAAACAAGCTCTCGGAAGAATATGTGCATGCATACTGATTACATAGTGACATCAAATCACATAAACAAGCTCTCGGAAGAAAATATATTGCATGGAACATAATCGACGTATAGTAGCAGATCACAACCTTGGTTATTAAAATGCAACCTGCCTGTTGGCCCCTGGCAAGATTATGTTTTTAATCGTGTGGAGCACCTAAGCACATTCAGCTACTCGCATGTAGGTACCTCTTCCAGATGTCACTAAACACCGGTATCAAGGAGGTTGGGCTAATGTAGCACATGATGTTGGGTGAAGTCATCTGGCATTCTCGAGGATAAGTGGGTGACCCCCAGCTCTTTTCATCTAATGCAGGTAAGGTGGTGTGAGTCCTAAAATCAGTACCTGGATGTAGTAATGGGCTGAATGAGGGCCAATAAATTGAAGCTGGCAGCGTGGCTTGTTAACCATGCACAAGCCACTCTGGCTGGGTTCAGACAATGTGACAAGCCACTCTGAAACAAACATGGCTTATGAGCCACCATGGCTTATCGTGTTGTGTGAACCCAGTCTTGAGTGTTGTGAGCCCACCATGCAGTGCATAGATCAAGATGCTTGAGGCTGGCAGTTTTCTTCCCGAAACCTGCTGGGGGGGGGGGAAGCGGTCAAGGAGAGAAACACTATTGAATCCTACCTAGGAAATACTTTTGCACCAGTTTTGGAGATAAGCAGGACAAAAATCAGCTTGCAAAGGCTCTTCCAGTTTCTTTGTTAGGAACATAGGAAGCTGCCTTATACTGAGTCAGACCATTGGTCCTTCTAACTCAGTATTGTCCACCTTGTCTGACAGCAGCTCTCCTTAGACAAGACCCCAGCCTTCCATCTATCCAAAGCCCTGCTGGCAAGAGCTCTCCCAAGGACAATAGGATTGCTTTGTAAATTACTCGTTTATGTACTATATCTGTTCCTGTGCATGATATTTATATCTCTTTCTCTCACTCACACACGTTCTCCTACCAGAGTAATAACTCATCAGAATTAGAGAACTATTGTTCATACACCTGCTCAAGCGATATTTGGTATGCAAATTTAGTCGTCATTGGCAAAAATGATCTTAAAAGAATTTGAGTGATATAAATCTGCTTGACAAAGTGTACCGAGAGACACACTGAGAATAGCTGTGTCAGTTTACTGAGTTTGAAATTTATTCTGTTAACAGTGCAACCCTATGCATGCTTAATCAAAAGTAAATCCCACTGTATTTAATGGCACTTATTCCCCATAGGATTTATTTATTTATTTATTTATTTATTATATTTATGAATCGCCCATCTGGCCAGACATCCGGCCACTCTGAGCGATGTACAATGCAATAAAATACAGGGACACACACACACACACACACACACAGAGTATAAAACACAATTAAAAATCCTAACCCTCCCCATATTCTCGCCTGAAAAGCCACGTTTTAGGATTGCAGCCTAAATCTATGTGTGTGTGAGTATGCAAAACAGCTTAAGAGAAACATTTGGTTTTAATGCTTGATACGCTACACATTATTGCCCTGAGGTAGCGAAACATCTGTTTTCACTGCATATATAAGGTCACACTTTGAATTCTGTGTTAACCTGGAGTAGAGATCACACCCTGTTTTTTTTCTCTCAATCCATAAACGTTCCAATTTCTACTTCAATTTATCACCCCAGCTGTAAGTACGATTAGTGGACTTCTAGCTCTGTAGTCTCCATTGTGGTGCCCTTGGACATTTCTCTTGGTGCCCGCTAAGCTCCTTGACCCTCCTGATTTTATTTTTAATATGATGATGATGATAATTATTTAGTTGGCATGCGTTGTACAGATTCCAGAAATTTAAACACAAAACCATGTCTGTGTCTCTTGTAGAATTTGGCTTAAACCAGTCATGGAGGCCAACTGTTCTACACCGTAAGGAGCAGCTGGTTTATGCTTAGGAACTAATATGGCAGTCTTACTCATGATCAGAACAAACACGTATTTTACATCCTGAGGCCAAAACCAGTAGTGGAATGGCTTCTCTTATTAGATTATGAATCTAAAGATTAGAACACTATGCAGAGTAGAAATTATTTTGTTTGTTTGTTTTGGTCTAGTGGCAGAGAAATGACTAAAAAAAATGAAGGGAGGGGGAATGAAAATGCGTAAATTAAACAAAACTTTAATTTCTTCAAGGGGATGACTCAGGAGTCAGGATAGCCAACTTTATGCTAAATGTTAAGCGCTATGTAGATTTGTTCCTGCTAAATACTTAAGTGCGCACATGCGCATACACACACACATGTATATATTGCGTATCCTGCTGATGTTTCCTCTCAATGAAAAACTGTGTTGTTCTATTATACTTTCTCCACAGGTGTTCAGATTGTAATGGTTGGAGGGAAATAACGTGCGGCAAATGTAGAGGAAAAGGACAATTGCTGACATTCCTCCTGCTAAAAGTTAAATGGCAAGTTTAGAAGAAAAAAAAAAACACAACCCAAGACAATAGTGTTGGTTTTGTTGTTTCTCTGCTTTGCAAGTATAGCTGCCTGGGTTTGATGTTCAGCATCACTGAAGATCCTTGTTGCTTATATTGGTGGTAGGGAAGGGAACTCCGCTGACCTTGAAGAATTGGGCTTGACTTGAGGCCTCTTGACACTTCGGTTGGCAGCACAGGGCTAGATAAAGCACTGGTGTGACTGACGACATCTCCATTGATGGTCATCCCCTTAGAATACAATCCTGCACACTGGCTGCTCTTTAGGTGGAGGGCTCTGAGATTGGATCCCTTCGGCCATCCAAAGTCCTGCTGGCAAGAGCCAGGCAGGGCAGGTGGAACGACGGAGGTGAAAATACTTCCTGTTCCACCTTAAACATTTACAGCTAGATGAGCCTCTTAGCCCATCTAGCTGGCTTACATTTTGGTGAGTGGGGTGGGAAATGAAGAGGATCTTGGATCAAGTGGATGCAGGCCTCTTCCCTCCCCTCCCCACCCACCAGCATGCCCCCTTTTCCACCCTCCAGTCCTCTTCCAAGGTCACTGTTGTGACCTGAAAGGAGGAGCCACTGCAGAGCTTTCCATAGCAGCTGTGGGGAGGGAAGATCCATGACTGGATCTCCTCCTCCGTGCTTATAAGTCTGTCCATGGGCGTGAAGGAGGAGATCTGCAGCATCCTATGGCAGGCCAGATGTTGACTAGGGACTATAGGATTGCTGTGCCCATTTAGGAAAGGAATATAGTTTCTAGACACATTAAATTGTTCAGATGTTGTGCACATTTTGTGAGTTCATGAGATTTATGTTCAGCCTCTAAAAGTGGCACAGTCTTCTCATGTGTCTGCAGGCTAGAAAGGGGAATGACTCCATGATGGAAATGAAACTAACATGGAAACCTTAGATATCAGAGGGAATGTAAGTCTATATCCCAGGAAGGAACATTTTGAAACGGCCTGGTTTGAGACAACTGTTGATTTGCTGTGAAACTAAGATATGCAACTAATAGACATTACAATATTTGCCTTTTGCCTTCATAGGGAAAATAACATTTTTTGAATATGTGATGGATCATGGATTTGGATTTCCTACTAAACTCTTCAAAGCAGTTAATGGACAACAATTGTTACTTGATGGTCTATGGTAATGAAGCGCTTCCATCAAAAGCATCAAATACACAGAGATGCAGGAATGAAACAGAACTGAAATGTTTACAGATATTTTTTCCTCCGCATTACAAATGTATCTCAGGGCTTGTGAATACGGCCGCATAAGACTATATACTGTTCCCATCCCTTTTGCTGCGGTGGCAGGGGAGGAAAGAAACCTCCACTGCACTCATTAATGTCCTCTTCCACTGATAACTCACAAGCCCCATACTTCCTCCCGCTCTGCTGCTCTTTCCTAACATCAAGATTAATAAATAAATCTTATATTCAAACAAAAATAAGTGGATTCTCATGTTATTTTTTTTTGTAAATTGCCCTAAGCTTTTTAAAGATTGGGTACAGTAGAAACATAATACTACTATATCACAGTCATCGTAGTTAGTAATAATAATAAACTTTCAGCAGAAGTATTGGTGGCTTATATATTTAATATATAGCAATACGATTATTTTAGCCATAGCTCTGTGCCCATGGAATTTCCACAGCAATCTCTGTCTTGTTTTAGCCACTCTTTCTTTGGTACCGTGTGGGTATTAAGCTTGTAACCATTTCAAGATGGAGAAAAATATCCCAGTGTGTGTAAATTTATCCTGATGGATCATTGTGCAGATTCATTAATTGAATATCAAACCATTCCAGATGCTATCCTATCAACATTAAATATATTTACAGAATTGGGTAATTTATGCATGTAGAAAAGTAGCATTAGATAATAGCTGGAAATTCAGAAAAAGGTACTAAGATGTACCAAGTCATTTTTCTAACAGTTTCAAATTCACTGGGTTAATCCTTCAGAACATTTGTTTTCTAAGTTTCTTCAGCGTCCTCACAATGGACTTACACCTCCTCCTGATAATTTTTAATCTGATGTAAACCCAGATGGAGTGAACTGGAATACTCCTCAGTTATTTAACTTGACATGAGTAACAGTGGCTTCCTTTCCATTTATTTGTGCGTTAGATTGCGGTTTGTGTCTGCATGATGTCAATATGTAATTATGAGCCTACCTTTGTTCATTGGTCTGGTCTTCAGTTTCCATTTGTATCTCCCAATGTTTATATTTTCATAGGTATCTCCAGTGGTAGGTTTCCCTGAAAATATAAATCAAGTCTCCCGGAATGCTGTTGAATGACATCAAGCTCAGTTTGCATCCACACTTCAGATCCGAGGGCAGGTGAGTACAGTGAAGGCTATGTCTTAAGAAAGCACTCAATACAAAGACACAATCTATTCATCGTGAATCTACTCTTCCTCCTCATAGTTTTTCATTTGGTGTAAACTGAGATACACTTGGTAGCCCAGAAGTAGCATCATTTCTGTTGTCCAATATTAGCAACGGTAACTTCCCCTCGACTTTATATGCCTAGCTATAGTGCATACTGAAGCTCTTCCTGGTCTAACTGTATTTTAGGGTTCAGCGGTGGTTTGTTATCGACATAGTGTAGATACAGTCACCAGCCCACCCTTATTCATTGGTCTTGATTTCTGTTTCCATTTCTGTATTCTAAAGTGTATATTTTCATAGGTATATATCCAGGGCTAGATTTCCCTGTTAGTACCACCTGGAATGCTGATGAACAACCGCAAGCTCAATTTCCAGCCACCACTTGGATATTGAGGCAGGTGAGTGCGGTGAAGATGAACAAAACACTGAAATCAAAGTTGGTGTGGTCTACAGTTCTGTGTGTGTCCAGGGATTTCTGTTCTCTTTTGTGAGAAAAGGACTGTGCTGTGTGCATGGGGCCATTTCCCTTTGCATACATACAGCCCCCGCCGCTACCATAGAACGTAATCGAACACTTTCTGCATGTGCTAATTTCCATGAGATTGGAGTCTTTGTATTACTGCCACTTGAAAGCTGAAATAGTAAAATAATGTGTGAGACTGTTAACTGTCTAGGTTAGTCTTAAGCAGTGCTTTTTTTCTGGAGAAAAGGGTACCGGAACTCTTGGATTACATTTCCTCGGGAGTAGATGGCGATTAAATTGTAATGCAATTAATAGAAGAAAAGGTGCTGGAACTCAGTTCCGGTGAGTTCCACCAGAAAAAAAGCGCTGGTCTTAAGTGTAACGTGCCCATGGCTCAGGACACAGGCAAGGTGGATCTACTAGACCCAGTGCAGGTCTGGATTGCAAGCAGGGCTGTTGTTGGGGAATCCAACCAATTAGGTTCAGGCACTGGTGGAAAGACTAGAAGCAGATTCTAGAGTCAGCTGACATTAAAGGTCCAGAAACTCAGTAAGGAGAAGTAGGGAGTGAGGAGCAATGGAGAAAGAAAAAATAAATGAGAAGAACACGATTTAGCTTTCACTTCTTGATGTTTAGGCAAGGCCTGACCACTTTCATAGACATATTTGTACAAACCAGAGACGTTATGATCCAAACAGCTATTGTAGATGTGAATAGCTGAGAAGGTATATCTTGTGTTGGGTGCCTCCTGCATAAAAGCACTAGAAATTTGACTACAATTCTGTTTGGATACATACTTAAGGGGTAATAATGAAGTCTTGTGGCATTTTAAAGACTAACACATTTATTCTGGTACAAGCTTTTGTAGACACTGTCATCTGATGAAGTGGACAGTATCCACAGAAGCATAAGCCATAATAAATTTGTCAGTCTTTAAGTTGCCACAAGACTCTGCTGTTTTTGCTGCTGCTGACTAACATGGCTACCCCACTTGAAAATATTTAAGTGGATAACCCCTGTTAAGATAAAACACATTTTTGAATGCCCATAGAACATAGAACTCTAAAATATTTTTAAAACCCAAGTGTGCCAACACATTCTCCACCTGCCCTCCAAAAAAAAAAAAAAAAAAAGACCACCTGGATTAGCAGATTTTGAACCAAGGCCCTTTTGAAGTTCTTTATAAACAGTATGGATGGAAGGATCATGTTTTGTCTGGTAATAACACTGTAAAAAAGAGCCATACAAATGACTGTGAGTGTAAGCACCAAATGAGAGAAGTATGCTTGAGCAACTTTTGGGCACTGTGGGATTTCTTGACTTTCCCCAACATGCCTTCCTTGGTTCCCCTGGAGATTTCTCTTACTAAAAGAGGTGCCTTCTGCAAGGATCACATCTTTGAACCAGTGGCCAGAAGCTAGCATAAATGGTCAACATCATGACCGTTGACCATCAGAAGAGAGCAATGGTTCAGTGTCCTCTTAAGGATTTAGGCAGATACACTCAGATACTGACTATAAGTGTCCTGTGAACCAAGGAAATGAGGAAGGATCGCCTGATGCAGATTCTTAAAATAAACTATATCTGCAGTCCATATTCCAAATTCATCATGCCTAGTGAGGCCAAGATGCCTGCATGTCTGGAAGGTTAACCTCCGTCACCAGGGCCTCCTTATGTGTGATGCTATTTGACAATCCAATATAAATTATGTGTATGGTACCATGTGGAGATCATAGCAAGCTAGTTCTTCACATATATGATTTCACATTTCGGCTTGTACAGATCTATCTCAAGATGTTTACCTCAAAGTTCCTACTGCGGTGTCCTTCAGATCTGGTTACCTTCTTTGCTATCACACACACATACACACTATGCACCTGTCTTGTGGCACCTTGCGGGGTGGGGCCATGGCTCATTGACAGGGACCCAGCTTTTCATGCAGAAGGTCCCAAGTTCAATCTCCGGCATCTCCAGGTAGGGCTGGAAATATTCTTGCCTAAAACCCAGGAGAGCTGCTGTCAATCAGTGTTGACCCATTGTCTAACTCAGTATAAGGCAGCCTCCTATGTTCCCTATTAAATCTAACACATTTATTATTATTATTATTATTATTATTATTATTATTATTATTATTATTATTATTATTTTATTATTATTTTATTATTTATTATATTTATACCCCGCCTTTTTTCCTGCAAGGAACCCAAGGTGGCTTACATAATCCTCCTCCTCCTCCTCTCCATTTTATCCTCATGTTATAAGCTTTTGTGGATCAGATTCATGGAATATTATCCTAAATTGGCAGGAATATATACATATGGTTGTAGGGAGAGTGGGGATTGTAAGCAGTGGGGTCAGAGAGAAATTAAGCAAATGGCATGCAAAAATTGCAGAGCGATAATTACATTAAATGTATGTAAAATCTTTACAGTGAAAGTTCACAAGCAGTATTGATGATGATAACACAAACACCCTGGCCTTGGTAAGCTGATTAACACATGTAGTGCGATAATAACCCCTCACCCTGATTCAAGCCACACATGGTAGAACTGAATTTCCTGATGGACTGTAATTCAGCAGGTTCATGCAGAATTCTTCCTTTGAAGTTCTTTTGCTAGAGAATGGCCACTTTAAGGTCTGTAGCCAGTATGTACTAGGAGGTTGAAATGTTGCCCTACTGCATTTTTTAATATTGCCATTTCAGATGTTGAACCATTTGTGATCCTGGTGAGAACCATGCTTCCTATATAACGTTGGAATAGGGCCTTAGTTGGCTTTGTTGACTTAGTAGGTCTGGAAGCGAAATGATTTCAGGTCAGAATGTTTCTGTAAATAATACCTTGCTGATTTATCTTCTTTGTCTTTTTACAGAGGCAAATGATTGAACTGATATATCTTACCAGGGTGGAATATGAGTGGCAAGGGAAATTCTACTCCTTTTATGTTTATGGAAATGAGCACAATGTGCATGGCAGATGATTATCCTAAAAAGTGTTGCTGCACAATCATGTGATTTATGGACCTTTCCAAGCACTGTCTCTTGATTAGAGCTTCTGGCTTATTGTTCCTCCCCGGCTCAATTGTTTATAAGAGCTATGGAAGAGGGTGTCCCTTTTTAAAAAGACATAAAGGTTTATTCTATTTGCCAAGCAGAGAATAAAACTCCAGGCTTGCAGACTGGAAGTGTGCTGTAACAATGCGCACCTTAGTTACTGATTACTAATGCACTGTTTCACATGCAAAATAGCAACTTTAAGAGTATAACAAGTGGGAGCTGCAAAAAATCACTGCAGTTGTATCCTCACCTCCTGTTCATGATGCCAACCAGCCATGCTCTCTTCCAGAATTCTGTAAGTTGTAAGGAGCTCAAGCAGGGCATCCCCCTGCCTTCTTTTTTTTTTCTTTTCCAACTGAAACTCTAATTGGGCTATTTGTGTGTGTGTGTGTGTGTGTGTGTATGGGGTTTGCCCCCTTAGGTTTATTTAAAATATATATTTTTGTACTTTTTCAAACCTTGGACATCCCCCAAGCTTCCTGATACCTCCTCCTTGCTGCTAAGTGATCCCATTTTGGGTCCATTTCTGTTGGCACTCACCACCTGAGTTCGGCATTAGAGGGAATTAGGGTGCAATCCTATGTGTGTTTAGACAGAAAAAAGCCCTACAACTCAAAGCATTCTCCAGCAAGCATGGCTGGCTGAGGAATGCTGGGAATTGGATGACTTTTTTTCTGTCTAAACCAGGGATGTTGAAGAGTCCTTGGTTTCGAGTCACGAGTCGAGTCACGAGTCTTTGGACCCGAGTCTCGAGTCCGAGTCCTTGGTCCAAAATGGTGACTCACGTCACGAGTCACTCCCAAAGCTGACTCCACGAGTCCCTATTAAAATCAATGGGGGTTTTCCCCAACAAAATAAGGCTATTTCAGATGTGTGGCTTAAATAAATTCTAGGCACAAGTGTGCCTTTTTATTTCAAAACTCTGCAACTGATTTTGGCAAGAACAGACCAGGCAGACAAACCCAAAATAACCAGACAGGCAGAGGAGGCAGGGAACCCCAAAACAGGCAGGCAGAGGCCTTTGTCTTGGACAATTCACACTGTGGAACTGGTTAAGAAGAGACAAGGCAGGCAGAGGAGGCAGGGAACCCCGAACAGGCAGGCAGAGGCAGCCAAACCCAAAATGTCTGAAAGGTTGCATTTTAGGAAAATGATTTTTAAAAATAAACTTGCTGTACTTCCTAAAACCTATCCATGTTGCATTTGAAGAACATGATTTTGGAACACGAGTCCTTGGTCTCGAGTCCTGAGTCGAGTCTCGAGTCCCATTAAAAATATTGGGACTCGAGTCTGACTCGAGTCAGAGGGGGGACTCAGTCCGACTCACGAGTCGAGTCCTGGAGTCCGAGTCCCCATCCCTGGTCTAAACATGCATAGGATTGCACCCTTAGAGGATAACATCTGATACTTTTAGAGCCAAGAAATGACTTGAATGTTTGGGAAATATGTCCCTTGAGGCTTGTCAGTTAGTAGCAGCATCTGGAACAGCTCAGGTCTGGGAGAGGGGTAGGCAGCTTACCACTAGTAAAAAACAACAACACTGTTTTTTTTTACTACCACTATGCCTACAGAGATGCAGCTGCCTCTTCTAGGTTGGTGACTATCTCTCCGGAGGTGATCATGGGTGACCTCCAAAGGAGGAATGCTAAAGGGGAATCACTCCTTTGCGTCACTGTTTCAGGGAGCCACATTTGGCATGTGGGTCTAGTGGCACGATTTTCACCCTGGGTGGAAGAGGACCTGGATTTGATTTCTAGACAAGGCCTTGCAGTGGAGGAAAGGGGGGGAGGCAACTTTGGGAATGGCCATAGCTCAATAGCAGAAAACGTGCTTTGCATGCAAGAGGTCCTAGGTTCAATCCTTGGCATCTTCTTCATTTAGGGCTGGGAAAGACTACTATCTGAAATCCTGGAGTGCCAGTGCTGGTTGGTGTGTAGACAGTGGTGAGTCAGGTGAACCAATGGTCTGACTCAGTATATGCAAGCTTCCTGTTTCATTTCATTTATTACATTTCTATACTCTGGGTGGTTTTCAAAGATTAAAAACCTTAAAAAAATGTCCCTATGTTCATGTGAAGGCAAAAGTCAGCCCCATTTCAGCATATTGCCCGTCCACTGTGAGAAAGCAGACTGGGCTTTGTGGGTCCTGCAGTTTTGTCCACTTGCCTCATTCCTTTGGGTTGGTGGAAGAATAATCAAGGGCAAATGTTACAACTTGTCTGACAAAGCTAGGGTAGGAGCCATAGTGAGGTGGTGGGATCTTGCTCTGGTGACAGTGTATCTTTTAGCCTTTTCTTTCTGATTAGATTGGGGCATTTTGTATTTTGGACTTCTGATTTTGCCTGCTGTCTACAAGTTTACTTGGACAAACACAAAAAAGCAATTGTATTTACACTGTATGAATGGCTTTTTATATAATTAGTCATTGTTATGTTAATTGCTTTCTATATTTACATTTTAGAGATTTGCCAAAGAGAGATCTTTTGGATTATATTGTTTGCTATTTTTTATACTGTGATATTGAGTGGTTTTGCTCATTCTTTTACTTATTTTAGGATTTATATCCCTTTAAAAAAATAATTTTCAAGATGGCTAACAATAAAACTTATGTTGTCAGCCACTTTGGGTCTTCCATGGAGGAAAGATCAATATACACACTCTAAATAATACCAACAATACTTTATATCTTTGAGAGAGCACCTTTCCCCTTACTTTGAGAGAGCACCTTTTCCCTTATCAACCTGCCCAGTCACTGAGGTCATCAGGTAGGATGCTCCTGGTGGTTCTGCATGGACCAATGGGCTGGTTGGATTCCACCCAGAGTGGAGCCTTCAGTGTGGTGGCTCCATTTCTGTAGAACTCCCTGCCTCTGGAGGTCAGGCAGGCACCAACATCCTGTTGCTTTTGGCGCCTGCTGAAGACGCCTTCCTCGATTGACCAGCCACGGTTTTAATTGGTACCCTGTTTTTTTAAAAAAAAAACGTTTAATATGGCGTTTTATTCCTTTTACCTCGTATTGTTCACCGCTTCAGAACTGTTTACATGTGGAGTGGTATGTAAACGTCGTAAATAAATAAATAAATAAATTTTAAAAATTATGCACACAATTAGCACTTCAGTTCATTGTAATTCTGCTGTATCATCTGTAGCACTGTGTATGGGGAACATTAACCAATGTGATGAAATATATGTCACCCAAGAGTTAACCAGGGGAAAATGTCTCATTTGTTTGTATTGTTTGTTATGCCGTACAGCTAGTTTTGCCAAACTCTACTGGCCAAGTTTCAAGTCGGGTGACATTGTTTCAGCACAGACAGAAACACTTTTCATTGGTAACTGTCTTGGTCCAAGTCACAGCAGTGCAAGTATCCAACTCACTCAGTGGCAGCAGAAGAGGGTCGACGACTAGGGCGGCATCCCTAAATCTTTGCTGCCTCACCGCGGAAGGTTTGAACTGCATACGCAGGCTGCACTCTCCCCCCCCTTTTCCTTTTTTCTTTCTTTCTTTCTTTCAGTGTGTGTGTGTGAAAGCGGAGCCATTGGGCACCATCTCGCCGGCGGCCTACTCCCTCCTGAACGGCCTGGCCCTGTTAAGGAGCAGACGGTAAGGCAGCGGCTCTTCCCTCCTTCCTCCCCCCACTCGAGGCGTCTCGGGAAGCAAGGCCGCCTTGGGCGTGGCCGTCCCAGTAATGGCGGTGGTCGGGAAAGAGGACGCCCAGTCCAACCCAGCCGCCCCTGCCCTGTATGCCGCTCCTCAGGCGCCCGTGCTGGAATTACAGTGCCCACCTGCGCTACATTGGCTAGCAATCAGGGATGTTGAAGAGTCCTTGGTCTCGAGTCACGAGTCGAGTCACGAGTCTTTGGACCCGAGTCTCGAGTCTCGAGTCCGAGGTCCAAAATGGGTCACGAGTCCTGAGTCACTCCACTAGTCACGAGTCCTGAGTCACTCCACGAGTGACTGACTCCACGAGTCCCTATTAAAATCAATGGGGTTTCCCCCCAACAAAATAAGGCTACTTCAGATGTGTGGCTTAAATAAATTCTAGGCACAAGTGTGCCTTTTTATTTCAAAACTCTGCAACTGATTTTGGCAAGAACAGACCAGGCAGACAAACCCAAAATAACCAGGCAGGCAGAGGAGGCAGGGAACCCCAAAGCAGGCAGGCAGAGGCCTTTGTCTTGGACAATTCAACTGCTGAACAGGTCAAGAAGAGACCAGGCAGGCAGAGGAGGCTGGGAACCCCAAACAGGCAGGCAGAGGCAGCCAAACCCAAAATGTCTGACCCTAACCCAAACCCCCCACAACACATCAATCAAAATAAATCTCAACACATCGTTGGGGCTGCACTCCTGGTAGCTGTCCATAGTGGCTGAGCAGCGGCGCGCCTCGCTTCCATGCGCTCTTCACCGGTGATTGCTCTCCTTCTGGCACAGCCAGAAGACTCGTCAACAGCCCAGGGATGTTGACGAGTCCTTGGTCTCGAGTCCTGAGTCGAGTCTCGAGTCCCATTAAAAATATTGGGACTCGAGTCCGAGTCGAGTCAGAGGGGGGACTCAGTCCGACTCACAAGTCGAGTCCTCGAGTCCGAGTCCCCATCCCTGCTAGCAATACACCTAGTCGGAGAGGCGCTCGCTCTCTCGTCGATTTATGCCGCCCAGGAGAACCAGCAGTGTCTGCATGCACAGGGCTTGCAGGGCAATCCCACGCAGAAAGTATGGTGGAGCTAGTAGCAGAGTGGCTAGGACTTGGGAGACCTGGGTTCAAATTCTGCGCTCAGTTCTATCTTTCAGCCTAATTTACCTTGCAGGTTTGCTGCGAGGAGAACATGGGATCTGTGTGGTACAGGAAATAATGTGGGGCAGGGAAACAACTGGAGGTACAGAGCGATCTGTGGATGAGGAAAGATGTTTTATTTATTTATTTATTTATTTATTATATTTCTACCCCACCTTTTTTCCTGCTTGGAACCCAAGGCAGCTTACATAATCCTCCTCCTCTCCATTTTATCCTCACAACAGCCCTGTGAGGTAGGTTAGGCTGAGAGTCAGTGACTGGCCCAAAGTCACCCAGTGAGTTTCATGGCCGAGTGGGGACTAGAACCCAGATCTCCGGAGTCCCAGTCCAACGCTCTCACCACTACGCCACCTTTACTGTGTAATCCTAAACATGTTTATGCAGAAGCTATACTGAGTTCTTTGGGATTTACTCCCAGCCAAGTGTATCGTAGGGTTGGAATCTTACTCCCTGGTAAAATTAGAGCTACAACCTGCCTTATCCACCCTGAAGATAGCTCCAATATCTGGCTCTGGACAGAAACCTGGGGATTGTGGTAATTCAAAAAACAAACAACCAAAAGCAAAGGTAGCCATTCTGGTCCATGACAAAAACCCAAAATCCACAGTTGGGCAATACCTTTATTAGGAATTTTGGTTGGATCTAACAAAGGTATCCAACTATGCATTTTGGTAATTTAAGAATCGCATGATGATGAGGTTGCTAGAAACTTAACACTGCGACATTTGGTGTAGATTTTAGGATTTCAAGAAGTTAGAATCCAAGAACTGGAAAAAAAAAGAATGTTCTAGAATCCCAGAAACTACTGAAATAAAGTATCTGAAATAAAATGAGTTCTTTGGCCACAGCTCTCTATGCCTCCTCACCAGGTCCGGGGACCAGGAGCAGCAAAGCAACATCCTCCAGGCCTGAGGTCTCTGACAGGTGATGTATTTGTTGGAGATGAGGGGTGGGGGAAGAGCAAGTCAGGATTTACTCAGAAGTAAATCCCAATATGCTTAATGGGGGGTTACAGTACACTGTAGTATTTGTGTAAGTTTGCAGCCTAAGAGCATGGATTATTATAGTCTACAATACCCTTGCCAGCATGCCATGTTCAGTTTGCAATTAATTGGTAAATGTTTAAGGTGCCCTGCGGCTCTTTGCTCGTCCCAGGCGCTCCACCCTCCCCATCCGGACTGGGACCTGAAAGACCAAGGAAAAGTGTGGGCGTATGCATCAAGGATAAGTTTTAAGCAAGCACAATTTGGGACATTGCCCAGTTTTGTCCTGAAAGCAAGCAAGAAATTAATTACCGTAGCTTGCCTCCTATAACATTTTAATTATAGTAGTAATTTCTAATTATGCACATAAATTAGTATACGCAAAATTGTGCAGTGTGTGTGTGTGTGTGTGTGTGTGTGTGTGTTATGGGAACTTTTAGGTATCTAGCACTATCCCTGAACTTACTGTAGACATATAATCAATGCGGTAGCCTCCAGCCTAGAATCTTCTGAGGAGAAAATTGATAGAATCTTCCAGAGTAAAATGGATGGAGTTGACTAATGGATTAGTCCAGGCTGGGCAGAAAGTAGACCTCCAGATGTTTTGGACGTCAGCTCCCAGCATCCGAGGCCATTGCCCATACTGGCAGGGGCTTCTGGGAGTTGGAGTTCAGAACATCGGGCAATCTACCATCTGCCTACCCCTGGACTAATCCTTTGAAAGGAGACACAGGCACAGCATCAACTTCTGGATGCACAGAAATGTGGTCACAGCATGATCAAGGGTCAGGATTGGTGGGGGGTTGTCCAAAATGTGCGGAGGACACCATGTTGGGAAGTCTGATGTAAGCTATGGGGATCATCATACTGCACCCTAATATATTGCAATGCACAGTGAAGTAATAAAGGGAAGCACGTTAAGCATCCTGTAGTTGGACAAATGTGACGCATCAGATATTGTGCTCAGTTTCCAGGCAGCCCCTCCCTCCGTTCTTGTGCATTAGCTTTGCCATTTACTAGTTCTGTATTGCCACCTAGTGGCCACAATATAGTGTTGTTTTTTTCTCCTTTCAATTCAATAATAGCATTGCAAACAAAGAGTGGAGACAGATGTTAACATGCTACATATCCAGGGCCGGTGCTACCATTAGGCCAAGTAGGCAGCTGCCTAGGGCGCAGGGCTAAAGGGGGCGCCAGAAACACCTTGAAAAAAAAATACAGCATTCTCAAGTGGGAAGGGGGGCGCTAAATATCTGATCTTGCCTAGGGCACCAAACTGCCTTGCACTGGTCCTGTACATATCACTGGTATTTTCACTGCTCTCAAACCACACATTCATTTTTTCCCCTCTCTATGTGAGTTTTGGGGGGGGGGGAATGGTTCTGTAAGTTTTTGGCAGTTCAGGTTTAACTGGGGTGGGTGGGACACCGGCAGTAGTGAACGCCTCCGGCCTAGCTTCTGTGCTATGAACGACACACCCTTCTCAATCCCTGAAAGTGTTTTGCAACTGCATTCATAATGTTTGTGATTATTTTAAATGGGCTTAGCTGCATAAACACAAAGGGCCTGTCTTAACAAATATTAGAAGGCAGGCAGGTATACGGCCAGTGCTGGCTCCAGGTTCTTGACACTCTTGGGCAAAGAATTCTCAGTGGGCCCCCTCCCTCAGTGGGTGGACCTGCTCACCGCCATTGTCACCAGTTGCTCGAGCTCCTCGCTCTCTCTTCATCGCAACCGCTTGCTTGCTTGCTTGCTTGACAGGCAGAGAGCCAGGAGGCAGTGGCATCAGCTGCTCCTCCTCCTCCTCCTCCACCACCACCACCACCACCACCACTGTTGTCTGGGCCAGGGTGAGAGCAGGGCCGGTGCTACCATTAGGCCAACTAGGCGGCTGCCTAGGGCGCCGGGCTAAAGAGGGCGCCAGAAATGCCTTGGGGAAAAATACAGCGCTAAAGAGTTGGAAATTGAGCCCACTTTTGAAGCAAATCGATCGAGACAAAGGAGAAAGAGAAGGCAGGGAGGGTTCAAGTGGGAGGGGGGGGCGCTAAATATCTGATTTTGCCTAGGGCACCAAACTGCCTTGCACCGGTGCTGGGTGAGAGGCACGCAAATCAGCAGGCTGCAGTGGTGAAAAGGAGGAGAAAGCCCAGGGGACCCCTGTCAGTGTCCACTGCTGGGTTGTAGACCCTCTCAGCAGGTGCCCAATGATGCCTACTTTTGACACTGGCCCCGTATAAGGTATTGGGGAGCCCCAGGGCACCTGGCAGAGCCACCTGAGGGACCAGAGCTCTGTTTTCATCGCAAGCCTGGAAAACTGAGCTCTGTGTTTTGATGGTGCCATCTCAAATCCAGGTCAGCCGACCTGAGCATTTACTCAGCTGACCCTTCTGGGGTTAATCTCCGTCCACCAGGCTCTATAGACTCCAGCTTTTAGAACTGGCTCCTCAGTCTGACCAACTTGTCTGGTCCAAGGACACCGTCCAAACGCTTGCTGGCTCTCCTTAACTTTGACCCCTTCCTGGTTCTGACTATACACTTGCCTGTAGCCACTACAATCCTTGTTTGCTGCTCTAGAACTCAACACACCTGGCTCTTTCAGACCACACAGCTGCTTCTGGACCACCTGGGCTGACAGCCGGCGCACCTCGGTGGAAGGAGCTCCTCTGGACCCAACCCAACATATGTACACATTCAGGTGTGCATCTGAATGAGCATCCCCCTCCACACTCTAGCACAGCTGATAGAAATTTCAGCCATTCCAATCTGTTGATTATATTTGTATGATCTGTTGGAACTAATTTGGCATGAAACTGCTCTAACTAAGCTTAGGCCATTCTTGTTTGTTTTATATAGGTCTCTGTTTGACTGTTGTATGTATAAAACTGAAAATAGTTCATTAAAAATGTGTTGAAAATCTAGAGAAAAACCTATTGATCTCAAAATTCTGGATGGGGTTGCACTCCCCTTGAAGGAGAAGGTTCGTAGCCTGGGGGGTGCTCCTGGAGCCATCTTTGTCACTTGAGGCTCAAGTGGCCTCAGTGGCAAGGAGTGCCTTCTACCAGCTTCGGCTGGTGGCCCAGCTATGCCCCTATCTGGACAGGGATAGCCTGGTCTCAGTAATCTACGCTCTGGTGATCTCTAAACTAGACTACTGCAATGCACTCTATGTGGGGCTGCCTTTGAAGACTGTTTGGAAGCTGCAGCTTGTGCAAAATGCGGCAGCCAGGCTTATTGCAGGGACCGGAAGGTCCGAGCACATTACACCGGTTCTGGCCCATTTGCACTGGCTGCCAATATGCTTCCGAGCCGAATTCAAGGTGCTGGTTTTAACCTATAAAGCCCTACACGGCTTAGGACCTCAATACCTGATGGAACGTCTCTCCCTACTGCAATCTACCCGGACACTAGGCTCAACATCTGGGGCCCTCCTCCGACTGCCACCTCCAAGAGAGGCTCGGTTGGTGGCAATGAGGAGGAGGGCCTTCTCGGTGGTAGCCCCCCAATTATGGAACAAGCTCCCCACTGAGACTCACCCGGCGCCAACCTTACTATCTTTTCGGCGCCAGGTTAAGACTTCCCTCTATGCCAAGGCATTTAATAGTTAGGAGCTCGGAATAGCATGGGGGGGGGATTGTCACCTGTCGGCTCAGTTTTATTAGTTTTTTGATTGTTATTTTAAACTGTGTTTTTAAAATTTGGTTTTTAATCTTTGAAACTATTTTGTATGTTTTTATTGTTGTTTTTATGTATAATCTATTGTGAACTGCCCAGAGAGCTTCGGCTGTGGGGCGGTATATAAATGAAATAAATGAAATGAAAATTGGATATCCTAAAAGTATTTAATCAGCACTGAGCAATGTAATTGGGTTTTTTTGTGTGTAAAAGACCCCAAAAGTATTTAATCAACACCAGTGTAACTGTTTTGTCTGTGTGTGGGGGGGAAGAAAATCATATACAGTAGCAAGTAACTTGGTTTGAGAGCGTTTTGCAAGACAAGCAATTTTTTAAATATTTATTTAATTTTTTAAAAACTTGATATACAAGCGACGTCTTGCAATACAAGTATTGTAGTACAGCTTAAATTAAAAATCTCTGTACAATTTTTTTGGGTAGGATTTCGTTTTGATATAAGAGTGTTTTGGATTACAAGCACGTTTCCGGAACAAATTATGCTCTGAATCCAAGGCATGACTGTATGTACGAAAGCTATTTTTCAGAACACACAACAACATGCAACTGAAGGTCAGTTAACTTTATACAGAAATTCCCAGGGCTGTTGTGTCAGTAATAATGAGGAACTCTCGCATTACACAACTGACATCCTGCTGAAAGAACTCACGAGCTGAGAAAAGTTTCAACATTACATACCAATCAAGTAGCGAACTCCAGTTTGGCAGGACTCGTGTGCCTGTGTATTTTTACACTTCCTCCAAGCATACCAACTTCCTTAGACAGAAAGGCCTTCTGAGAAGCAAGACCTTCTCCCACACCCTCAGCAAAAGATCGACGGTATCTTTCCCTAGCAATGGAGAAAGAGCTGCTCATTGGGTGAGTTGCCATTTAAATGATTTTGTTTTCCTAAATGAAACCAAATACTGTACGATAGAATTAGGAAAACGTTAGTGGCTAATATAACAGTCGTAACTACAGATTAAGAGGGAAGGGGAACTCACATTTTCGCTCTGTGTTAGTGACATTGATAAAATACAGGCTTGGGAGGGGGCGGGTTTGGATGTTTCAAGTAGAATCCCCTGCCAGATTAGGTATATTTTTTTCATATGCTGGAATGTGAATCAATGCCATTCACTAGCAGTACGTTTTTGTTCCCAGTATAACTGCACGAGTTCTGTTCTCTAGAGTCTGTGTTTGGTTTTTTTTTGGTTTTTTTGTATCATAAGAGTTCCAGTATTTTCATAACGTCATTACTTAGGAAAATGTAACCCTTGGACAGGGCTTGATCTGTAGCCATTACTCCTTGATCTGAAGTTAAACCCCACCACCACCTATAATCATATGAATACTATTAAGATTAACAGCCATGTTTTCGAGAAGGGTTGCAGTGAATATTTCTATAATAAAACTCAAGCTAAGGATATGATTTTCGGCCTCTCTCTCTCTCTCAACAAAAGGAAGGTTTTGTTAATACAAAACATCTGCTGTGATTCACATAAACAGCAAATGACATACTTCTATACTGCACCACTTTAGACCAGGGTTGGCACCACTGTTAGGTAGATGCTGGGGAGAGGGGGAAAGAGCAGCGGGCCCTACCACCTCAGGCAGCAGATCAGGGCCGGATTAACATAGGGGCGATTGGAGCGGCCGCTCCAGGCCCAAAGCAGACAATAGGCCCACAATATAGGGACACGCGGCACGATTTGAGTTAGCTCTGATCGTTATCATTCAGCATAATTAATGATTTTTTCAAGATTAGAAAGGTGTTCTAAGCACATCTGCATTACAGGCTTGAGGCAAGACCTAGCAAGAACTGTTGTTCTCAAATTAGCATTTCGGTAGGTTTTTGCATTTCAATCACTGTTACTACATTTCTTTGAAGCACATGGGGGCTTGCTAGGGTCTGTAATATTCAGATTTAGAAGGGACCTCTCTCTCCAGCCTCGAGCAAAAGATCTTTCTGATTCGCAGCTCAATTGTTCAAATGCTAGTTTAACAAAAAAACAAAGCAACAAGAACAACACAATTATTCTTGGTCAAGCAAAGCTTCCTGGCTTTTTGTTGTGGCTGCTTTTTCTTTTTTAATAAATAAATTTGGGGGAAATTGGGAAGACCCTTACTGATGAGCTGCAGGAGTTTTTGAGTTTTGGCACTTTAATGGTAATTAAAATATTTAATTTGTTTTAATATAAAATTGCGTCTTCATTTTATTTATTTCCATAAAAAGGCCCACCAAAATCCTCAGCACCAGGTCCATAATGCTCTTAATCCGGCCCTGCAGCAGATGCTGGGGGGAGGGGGGGCAAGGAGTGGTGGTGAGGTGTGGGAGAAGAGAGCCATGTGTGCCACATGGACCTGCCCTGTGTGCCCTTAAGTTAGCCTGCTCTTCCATACCAGCACAGTTTTGCCCCTTCATCTGCTGTTTCTGTGAAGTAGGCCTCAGCTATTAGTCTAAGGCGGCCACCACCACCCATCCAGGTGCCCTCCAGTTGTTCTGGACTACAACTCCCAGAATTCCTAACTATTGACCATGCTGGCCGGGGCTGATGGGAGTTGAAGTTCAAACAGCTGGGGGGGGGCAGCAGGGTTCTTTAGACAGCTGTATGCATGAAGTCCTCCTACAGATGTTTGTGCTGCATGTGTGGACGCCTGGGGGGGGGTAGAGCTACTTGACACACAAGATGCTGGAGGGCAGGGCTCTTTGGCGTGGTCCTGTCTCTGCAGGTGTGTTGAGGTAAATGGTTTAAACAATGCCTGGCTAGCTGGCACAGAATCCACAGCCTAGCCTTTGCGTTATTATGTTTCTGGAATCTGGAGAGAATAATGAGTGCACCCCACCCACCATCATCAGATACATTGTTTAGGGACACTGTAAACAGGAAACACTTCAGCCTTCATTAAGTATTTTTGCATAGCGAAATTTGTTACTGTACATGTAAGAACATAAGAAGAGCCCTGCTGGATCCGACCAAAGGCCTCTCTCTAATCCAGCATCCTGTTTCCCCACAGTGGCCAACCAGATGCGTCTGGGAAGCCTACAAGCAGGGCATGAGGACAATTTCCCTATCCCACTGTTGTTCCCGGGCAACTGGTCACTCAGAGAAATGCTGCCTCTGAACCAGACTGTCGCATACAGCAATCATGATTTGTAGCCGTTGATAGACTTGCCCACCATGAATTTGACTAATCTCAGTTTCAAGCCATCTAAAGTTGTGCCTATCGCCACATCTTGTGGAAGCGATTTCCATAAACCATTTGTCTGAAGAAGTTTCTTTGGTTTGCTGTCTCAAAGACCTGCCAATCAGGGTATTGGATGACGACCCCACACCAGTCTCTAGTATTATGAGAAAGGCAAACACTGCCTTCTCTCTAATATGTTCCTTTGCCCATCATTAACAGATCATTTTTGCTATTAAGCTGGGGTGTTCTGTTCGGCATCTTACCAGGACTAATGGTATGTTGAGACTTTTCGGCTTCTGCTTCTGCTCTGGATCTCAAATGGTATTTGGCAAATGTAATCCCATTCTTCACCTGCTGCACTAACAAAAAGGAAAAGAAAAGTATTTTCAGGTTTTAAAAGATTAAGGCTGGAATACTTCTCAAAGGGCGAGTGGGCGAGGGAAAGCTTTTTTTTTTTTTTTTTTTTTTAAATGTAGCAGCCATTCTGTAAACAGAACTACAAAATTTTATCAATATGGCATATTGATATAGGGGGAGAGAAACACATCTTGCTCCAGGGGTGTGTGCATGCAGTGTTCCTGCACTTCATGTGCACAGCCAATTGCCTGTTCAAGGATCAAAACTAGGCATTTCTCACTTCACCCCTCGGTTATCAATACTGTCAAAGGCGAGAGCAGGGTGTCTGGCATAGGAAATCTCCACACCCCATTTAATTGTGTGTTTTGTTAACCTGTGCTGTGGACAAGGATGCACCAGGTCGAACTTAGAATTAAATTCAACAGCATTGCCGCATGTCATCCAAGCCCAGCCATCGGGGTTATGTGAGGGTTAAACAACCCTCGCGCAACCCTCTATTTGTTGTTTAACCCTCGCGCAACCCCTGATGGCCAGGATTGGACGACATGCTACATGTTCAAAATTGCACATGCAAAATAGCGCCCGGCACACACCGGCGCCTCATCATGGGTTAGATAACCCATGGTGAGCCCATCGTGTCATGTGGACCATGCCATGGTGAACTTCATGGGCTGAGGTAGGGCTTGTCTGAGTGTGGAAAGCTCTGCAGGGTCAGGCCTGGTTTTTGCTTGGATGGGAGACCCCTCCTCTAGTTTCCTGCATTGAGCAGGGAGTTGGACTCGATGGCCTTGTAGGCCCCTTCCAACTCTATGATCTATGAAATCTATGAGTCTCCCCAGTCCTAGCTGAACACTCCAATCACGCTTCCATAGTGCAATTTATTTATTTATTTATTTATTTATTTATTATATTTATACCCCGCCTTTTTTCCTGCAAGGAACTCAAGGCGGCTTACATAATCCTCCTCCTCTCTATTTTATCCTCACAACAACCCTGTGAGGTAGGTTAGGCTGAGAGTGAGTGACTCTCGCCCAAAGTCACCCAGTGAGTTTCATGGCCGAGTGGGGACTAGAACCCGGATCTCCCGAGTCCCAGTCCAACACTCTCACCATTACGCCACAATGCTTATCTTTACATGAATCTGCTCTTCCAATGGTGGGACAAGATCCCTGTGCAAAATGTCAAACTGGGGAAACAGGATCATGTCTGGGTGCCTGCAACAACCCCACCCCCCAATCTCCGCACTGGATTGTAACCTTGATTGTAACCTTGATTGTAACCTTGATTGTAACCTCCGCACAGGAGACTGCATGCTCATCTACCTAATGCATGTTGGCTCTTGTGGGGTACAGATCACACATTCAGAGCCTGCGCTCTTTGACATGCGTGCTCACATGCCCCTGTGCAGAAGTTGAATTCTGTGTGTGAAGGTCAGAGGTGTGGGGGAGGGGGCTACAGAGGAAATTCCAGCCTCCCTTTCACTGCTCTTTACCCAGTTTGACAGTCTGCACACACACTAAGGAAATTAGCAATGGTATCGTATACAGTAAACAATTGTGGGTTGTTTGGGGTTTTTTTTTTACTGTGGAAAAACCCATGCCTCTTTATCTGTACACTTGAGGAGACATACAGCTGAGACAGTCACAGGCTAGGAATATCTCCAAGTGCATTGTCAGAATGTCCCAGCGCTTGCTGACTGCCCCACCTTTTAGCCTTGAAGAACCGGTGCAAACTGTCACATTGAATCATGAAAATCCACACTCTCTTTCAAAAGCAGTTCCATGACATTCTTTTGTCTGCCTTCTTCCAATCAGAGATGCAAGCTGCGCAAGTTACGGAACTGATCATCTCCACTCCCCAAGGATTGCGCAAGGTATGACAGCTTAGTGTTAACCAGCCTCAGGCTGAGGTAAGATCTTAATCTGTTTTCAAAAAAGTTACCTAGAAAGCCAGAGAATTCACCCTCTGCTCCGTGCTTGGCTGGTTCTCTCCCACTTCAAAAATATGAGGAAGAAGGGAGGAAACAACGCAACTGTCATCATGCTTGTACACATTGACTTCAGTAGGAGAAAAACCTGAACTTCATTTTTCTTAGGGCATAATTGACCATAAATGGCTTCCTGTGCTTGTTCAATTTTAGTTCATTTCAAGTTTATCGAGCTCCTCCTGGGTGAAGGAAGGGTGGGATTAAAAATGTAATAAATAAATTGTAAAACAGTTAATATTTGACCCAACCACAGGACGCAGCAACAGATCCATTATAGAAACAGAAGCCAAGTTAACAATCCCAATATTGTTTAATTAAAATGTTATTTAAAATCTCACCAGGAAAAACATGGTGGTTGGGTCAAATAACATCCCCTTGGTGTAGCAATTGCATGAGCATAAATATTATTAATGGAGGGAGCACAGTAGCACCCTCCATTGGTGTTCCCCAGCAACTGGTACTGGGAGGAATAGATCCTCTGATTCTGGAGATAATATTTAGCCATCATGACTAGTAGGCCTGATAGCTGTATCCTCCATGAATCTCCTTATCTTCCATGTTACCCCAATGTAATAGCCTCAATGATGCAAATTTGTGTTTTTTTCCCGATGAGTGCCAAACCCAACTTTTTCTAATGAATATTCTGGAATCTGCCCCCCTTGGCCTCTTATAAGATTTTTGAACTCTCTGCACTGCAATAAGAGGTCAAGAGTTCCTTGATTTGTTTGAGAGATCTTAGCCTTCTTCAACAATTTAGAAAACTGCTTCTTCTTTTTTTAACCTTACACTCCCAGTCAAACCAACTAAAGTCACTAGGGATACTTTTATTTAATGTAGCTAATAATCCACCTGGGGAGGGGGGAGGCACACTTTCGTGAGTTTGGACATAATGAGAAACTGTAGTTTATTCAAAACCAAAAGTAGATGTTTTCAATCACCTCCCTTATGCACAAAGGATAAGCTTCACCATGGTGTATTATCGTAACCGAAAACCATGTCCATGGGTTCCTGCTATATCTGAACCAAGCCAGATTTGTGAAAATGTAGGAACATTTTCATTGGGAGTTAAAATCTCTTAAATTTTTTATTTTTATTTATTTATTATATTTATACCCGGCCTTTTTTTCCTGCAAGGAACCCAAGGCGGCTTACATAATCCTCCTCCTCCTCCTCCTCTCGATTTTATCCTCACAACAACCCTGTGAGGTAGGTTAGGCTGAGAGTCAGTGACTGGCCCAAAGTCACCCAGTGAGTTTCATGGCCGAGCGGGGACTAGAACCCGGATCTCCTGAGTCCCAGTCCAACACTCTCACCACTACGCCACACTGACTCCTAAAGAACAACAATCACTTCAAAATGAGATTCTCAACATTTTGTCAAGTGTTTGTCAAGTGTCACAACAAAATTCTTGAATGCATATATTGTTGCAGCAATACCAACCTATGTGTTATGGATGAAGAACAAAAAGCTCCATGTAGGGTTGTGTATATGTTCCTCCTGATCAATGCAAGTACAGTGTGAATTGTGAAACTGCACATACCTGACTGGTTCCCCTTTCGAAAGTTCCTCTAACACATTCCTCTTATTCAAGCACTGAACCTTACAGAACTGTTAAAGGGTGGCAGAATTATGCTCAAATATTTACTCATCCTCTGACCCTACAAAAAACACTTTGGCTATAGCAACTGATACTATCTGGGCGAATACATTAGACTCCTCTGGAAAGAAGAGTATTTGAGGAATCTTCCATACACAGAAGAGAGTATCTCAGAGACAGCTGGAACGTAACAGGCATGCCAGCTATGTGAGAGGGGAGCTTTAATCCAAACAACTTATTTTCTTTTATGAATTGTTGTGGCATCTAGTGCACCAAAGCTGGACTTCACTTCTTCTGGGGCGTTGTTGCAAAGTTGTTCTCACAAAAGAGAAGAGACAGAGCAGATCAAGACTGAATTTTCCATTGGGAATAAAAGTACTACAAAAATAAAAACAACAACAACCCCAAGAGAGCTGTTGATGTTCACAGCACTTTTTCTTGGCATTCCATGCCAAGTCCAAAAAGGAAAGGAATGTCCTGTTTGTGACTGGGTGGGCTAACTGATGGGCCAGAGGCTCAGAACTAAAAGAAATGAGCATCCATTCCATAACATAATCAGGAGATTATGTAAGTATAATATTCTGCTGCATGCCTCCTTCTCTTTTGTACTTTTTTCTGTTTTATAGAGTCCTGGAAACAGCAAGACAATGTTGTGATACCTATAATCGATTTCTCCATTTTACCTAATACCAAAAAAGCAGTTGATGTCTTTCTTGAACTGGTGCCTGGAGGCAGTCAAGGGCTGGATGAGGAGGTCGAATAAATCCAGACTTAATCCAGACAAGATGGAGGTTTCCTGGTTCGGATTTTCAAATTAGGAAGCTGGTTCGGAAGGAGACAGACTCGAGATTCAAGCTGTTTTGAATGGGGTAGTGTACTCCCCTTGAAGAAACAGCCTTGCAATCTGGGGGCGCCCCTGGACTCAGCTTTGTGGCTGTGACTAGGGGTGCCTTTATCCAGCTGATGCTGGAACACCAGTTGCACCAGGTGTGGCCATTCCTGAGAAGGTCTGACTTGACTACAGTAACAGATACTTTAGTTATATACCTATATCTAGATTGGATTACTGCAATGCACTCTACACGGGGCTACCTTTGAAGAGCCTTTGGGAACTTCAGCTAGTCCAGAATGCTGTGGCCAGGATCCTGCAACACTTGCACTTTTTCTGGGAACCATTCACAGTGTTCGTGACCACTTTTGAAGCCCTAAAATTACTTGGGGCCAGGATACCTGGTGGACCAGCTCCCCCCCATATCAGCTTGCCTGCTCATTAAGATCAAGTGGAGAGGCCCTTTGCTGTGTTCCACCTATGGCAGATGCATGGTGCCGGAGACAAGAGACAGGGTTTTCTCAGTGGCTTCATCAGTATTATGGAACAGCTTTCCCATGAACTTTGGATGAGCTCCTCTCTGATGGCCTTCCACTTGTGACTCTCTTACTTTGCATATTTTTACCGAGTCAGGCTGAATTGTTTTTTTACTGGAAGTTGTGTTTTATCTGCTATGCCTGCCTTTGTTATTTTTGTTGTTATTGTTGTCATATTTTGATATTGTGATTTTTAACTATTGTCTAAGGTAAGACACCTTAGAAGGGTACAGTATACATCCTTATATAAATATATATCTATACGTAAAGTGTGTGTGTGTGTGTGTGTGTGTGTGTATGTGTGTGATTTGATTTACAAAGCAAACTAAGATCAGAATTGATGGTTCGTAACAGTCTGGCTATAATGGAATGATGCTTATTTCAAATGTTTGACTTTCAAATTAGGAAGCTGACATTGTAGGATGGGAAATGCATACATGCGTGCACCTATATGTGTGTTATTTTCTAAAAAATAATGGTGCTAAGACTTGTGTCTGTAGTAAAACAACTACCTCTGACTTGCCCCTTAATTGGAAATCTCTATTAACGTTCCACACTAGTCGATCAATGGTGAGTTGAGTGTACTCTGCCCATAGATTTCATAGATTTCATAGATCATAGAGTTGGAAGGGGCCTACAAGGCCGTTGAGTCCAACCCCCTGCTCAGTGCAGGAAACTAGAGGAGGAGTCTCCCATCCAAGTAATAACCAGGCCTGACCCTGCTTAGCTTTCCACACTCAGACAAGCTGAGCCAGCATAAGCTCATCCTACATCCCTTTTGTATATCATTGCAACAAATAACCCAGGGCTCAGCTCCTTTGTTGCAAACAACAACATCCCCCCCACAGTTCTATGGTGAGACCTGCTTTACATTAAATGCTGAAATATAGAATCAAGGTGAACTAAGCATTTGATGAGTTAAATTGCATTGTATCCTTTACAATCCTATACCAGCATACTTGGGAGTAAGATGTATTAAATTCAGTGGAACATATTTCTCAGTAGACATGTGTAGGATGGCAGTGTTGGACTAATTTTCATGGTCAGGACAGGAGGACCAGTCAAGTCAAGTGTACTGTTATCTGGGAATAGTATTGAAGAGGATTGTGGACTTTCCCACGATTGCACAGTTTAAGAAAAGACTTGGAACTAAGCAAACTCTGTTCAGCTAATTGGCAAACCACCATTATTTCTCTTTAAGCTCTGAGTTGGGAAAGTATTTTAAACTTTTGGTGGAATTTCCCCTCCCTAAAAACTCTTTTGTCCTCACAGCAAACTTGTGAAGTTGGCTAATAATGCTTTTCCGTTTTGCAAATTGGGAATTCACAGCTACAAATGGTTTTCTTGTAGTTCATAGATTTGACAGCCCATTTTCCTGATCCTCCTGCAGCACACCATCCACCGCACCACACTGGATCTCTGACTCACAGAAGCGGGTCCCCGGGTGTTGCAATGTGTGAGGGGGGTTGCAATGCCATGTGGGGCTAGCTAGACCCACCCCTGCTGTCTGCATGCACGCACAGGGGCCACAGCCCTGCCATCCACAGGTTCAGCCAGTTGTGTGAAGGCTTTTACACACACACCGATGTATGTGTGTAGAGCTCCTCCACAAAAGGGGTGACCCTGATTGGGATAGGGTCCCCCTTTATGTGAAGGAGCTCTCTGCCTGGTGGAGAGACTCTTTGCACGACTGGCAAAATGTGCAGGTGGAGAGGGCATGACTGCTGCATGCAGTAGGGTTGGGGCTAGCCCACATGGTCCAGTGCCTCCCCCCCCCCCCCACATTATTTCACTGCATGGGGCCATCATTTGAAGGCCCCTTATGCCAGCTGGCCTAAGGTTATATAAGAATGAATTGCTTATATTACACAAGATACAGTTACTTGAACACCAATTCTATGAACTACCATCATTCCACTATGTCCATTATATAGATTGGCGCACCCAAGAAGGGAGAGCAGTTGCTGAAGTTTTTCCAGTTGTGCACTTTGGTGACACCTTTCTGTGTTGTAGATGCATCTAGTGATTTATCTGCCTTTGAAGGAGCCTCCGCGCCCCCTTACGACCTGATGGACAACAGACCTATAGAAGAGAAAAATGCAGCAGATTCTGGTAAGTAGAGTCTGTCTGTCTGTCTGTCTGTCTGTCTGTCTCTCTCTCTCTCTCACACACACACACACACTCATCATCATCATCATCATCATCATCATCATCATCATCATCATCACCACCACCATCGTATGAGATTAATTTGTGCAAAGATCATGCCAATATACACCTAACTGAAATTTGCTTGTATAAATTTGAATTTGTCTTTTGTTAGTTAGAACTTCTCCCCAGCATTTCACCTGGACGAGGGGCAGAAAAGGGCAACCAAAATGATCAAGGACCAGGGGAGAGCATTTCCACTAAATGTGCTTAATAATAACGAAATAGAAATAAAAACAATTCGGCAGAGGAATGCTCTTGTTTTCCATTTCCTCTCTCTTCTTGAATATTCAAGCTGAGGAAGATTTCTAGGCAATCTGCATTTTAAACACTTGCTGAAATATAGAAAAGCACTGGGCGTTTCCTTCTGGGTCTTTCCTAATTAGTACTGATAGCCAATAGGTAGTTTGTGAGGCAGTTGTGAGGTTTTTTTTTAACAAAACATGGGAATTGCTTATACTGAACGAAATATCTATGCAGATGAGGGCTCCTCTGCATCCTAATTTCAAGGGTAATTTCCTGGATAAATTGTTCCCATTTCTGGTATATGTTGACTCTAAAATGGGTGTGACTGCGTCTGCATGACGCAACAACCCATCGTGATGGGTTGTCATGTCATGTGAACCCAGACCGATTCCCGCAGGGTGTCTTGTCTGAGGGCAGCAAGCCACCCTGACAACCCATGGGTTATTCTAGGGCAGTGTTTCTCAACCTTGGGTCCCCAGATGTTTTTGGCCTACAACTCCCAGCATGCCCCAGCCAGCATAGCTGGCTGGGGCATGCTGGGAGTTGTAGGCCAAAAACATCTGGGGACCCAAGGTTGAGAAACACTGTTCTAGGGGTTGTTGCACCCACGATGGGTTGTCGTCGTGTCATCTGAACCTGGGCAACTGACCCCATCATGGGTATTGGGGATCAGCTACCGACTCGCTTGGCAAGAGCGGCAAAAACCGCTTGCCGCTCTTGCCAAGTGTGCCCGAGCGCCTGCCAGTGCCATCTGCCCCCCCCCCAGATGCCCAAGTGGCACTTGGGGGCAGCCATCACTGGCTTCCCCACCTCCCCGCCATGATCGCAAGCCATCTCAGACTCACCGTGGCTTTTTCCCCACTTTTACCCTTTTCTCTTCTTCTGGAGATTGTCAAAGCCGGGTGTCAACCTGGCTTTTGCAATCCCTGTTTTGACAGCTATGGACAGTCCCTTCAAACAAAGTGCCCCAGCAGCTCCTTGGAGGGGCTGCCCATGGTTGTGAAACATTAAAAACAAAAAATCTGCCCCCCCCCACACACATTTCACAAATATTTGCAACAAAATTGTTTTAACACTTTTTTTTTTTTACCTGCACTTGCACAAACAGAAGCCATCGTGTGCCGGAGCTCTCTGCCCGGCAGAGAGACCCTTCACACACGGGCGAAATGTGCGGATGGAGGGAGCATGACCACTGCATGCAGTGGGGTTGGGGCTAGCCCACAGGGCCATGTGTCCATCTCTCCCCCCCCCCCACATTATTTCACTGTATAGGGCCATCATCTGAAGGCCCCTTGTGTCAGCTGGCCTAAGGTTATGTAAGAGTGAATTGCTTATGTTACACAAGATACAGTGACTTGAACACCAATTCTATGAACTAGGGCAGGGCTCTCCAACCTTGGGTCCCCAGATGTTGCTGGCCTACAGCTCCCAGCATACCCAACCAGCATGGCTAATGGCAAGAGAATCTGGGAGCTGTAGTCCAGCAACATCTGGGGACCCAAGGTCGGAGATCCCTGAACTAGGAGAACCATCATTCCACTATGTCCATTATATAGATTGGCACCCAAGAAGCAAGAGCAGTTGTTGAAGTTTTTCCCCCCCCAGTTGTTCACTTTGGTGACAACGTTCTGTGTTGTAGATGCATCTAGTGATTTATCTGCCTTTGAAGGAGCCTCCGCACCCCCTTACGACCTGATGGACAACAGACCTATAGAAGAGAAAAATGCAGCAGATTCTGGTAAGTAGAGCTGCTTGGATGATCCTATGGGATTGAAGAGCATGATGGCACATTGCATTACCAAACAAGCAAAGTGGTATACTCTGACGTAAATGAATATAATACTTTCATAGATGTCTTGCTTTATAGGCCATTGTGTATATGCCTTTTCCGTCAGTTTTAAGAATAGCAAGTTACTGTATGGTTGTTGAAATTCCCTAAAACCATAAACTGGGGAATTACAGCACCTCTACAGGCTCAGGAATGGAGACTATTGGTAGCAGGATGAACAATTATGAGACAGATTTCCAATGATGTCTCAGGATTATGCACTCAGTTATGCACTCAGGGCCAAGACCTACTTGGTACACTTAATGCAACACATGCAGCTACACTCCCTGAGTGTCTTTAAGTAATTACAGGCCTGGGTGGTGATTTGGCAGTTGGGGTGTGTGTGTCACAGTGTGCAGACGGGAGCGTTATCTTTTCCCTCCTCTGCCGATCCCCCCTGAAAATGGCTGGGAAAAATTAATATTGTTGCTGGGAGAATTTATCCCCCCCCCCCGCCCGCCCGCCTACTGTGAGAATTGCAGCTAAGCTCTGGGGGAGCAGGGAATTTTGCGCGGGGGTGGCAGATGACATCAGCATCCCTGCTGATCCAAACGGGATGGCACTTCATCCCTGTGAGTCCAGGCTCCACTACACCACAGCTCCCCTTCCCAATCATCCATGTGCCCATGTTACAATACACACACACACTAAGCCAGTGTTTCTCAACCTTGGGTCCCCAGATGTTTTTGGCCTACAACTCCCAGCATGCCCCAGCCAGCTATGCTGGCTGGGGCATGCTGGGAGTTGTAGGCCAAAAACATCTGGGGACCCAAGGTTGAGAAACACTGCGCTAAGCACACACTACAGATTAGATGGCTGTTGAATAGGCACCGGGAAAGAATCATGACAGACCATCCAGATCTAGACTGTTGCTGGACTAAGAACCTTGGAGGACGAAGCTGGGAGAAATTATATCCAGTCAGGTCTCAATAAACAAGCCTGCTCAGTTTACTTCAGTAGAGGCCTTTCGATTTGCCAACCAGGCATTCAGCAGCAGCACTCTAAGGGCTTGTTCGCACGACACAGGACCCGCAAGTCCCCCGCGGTTCCCGTGTCGTGTGCGCGCCGACCGGGGGTGCCCCCGCGGGAGAGCCGCGCGTGGGACGCTCGCAAAGTGACCATGGTCGGTAGAGGGGTAAGCTCCTACCACGCGTGGTAACCGTGCCGTCGGAACAGCGGGCGGCCGTCCCGCGGGGTCCCCACAGAGACGGCAGCCCAGAGCGGCCGGAGCCGCTGCTGCTCCAGCCTGTAGGGGCAAACGGCCCCTCTGGGCATCCCGGGCCTCACCCCCTACCGCCGGGAGGCCCGCACTGCGGTGCGGGGACTACGGGGTCTACCCACGTGCGTGGGGCGCCGGTCGTGTGCGGTGCCCCGCCGGACCCCGCGGACGTCCCCGTGGTTCCTCCCCCGCCGGCAGCCTGGGTCGTGTGAACCGGCCCTAAGACTTGGAGATATATTGCTAGGAGAATGGCAATATCTTTGGCTGGGAGAAGGGTGAGAGGTAAAGTGTGTAAATGCCTGACCACCCTCCCCCTATAATAGCTTGCCCTAATTCAACCACCATGCCTCCCTCTACCCCGCCAGTTAGGAATTGGAGTGCCTTGCTTTTCATCCCTCTCTGATCCGTTCAGCAGACTTCCCAAACACAAGACTGCTATTGCTGCAGTCACAGCTATATCATGGTGTTAATTACATAGATATTCTCTATGGAGAGCCAGTGTGGCGTAGTGGTGAGAGTGTTGGGCTGGGACTCGGGAGATCTGGGTTCTAGTCCCCACTGGGCCATGAAACTCACTGGGTGACTTTGGGGCAGTCACTGACTCTCAGCCTCACCTGCCTCACAGGGTTGTGGTGAGGATAAAATGGAGAGGAAGAGGAGGACCATGTGAGCCACCTTGGGTTCCTTGCAGGAAAAAAGGTAGGATATAAGTATAATAAATATAATAAATAAACAAATGAATGTAGACATTTCATTACTGAACAGTATGCAGTGGCCTTAGCTCATTTGTTTTGTTTTTGAAACAATGAAAAAAAGAGAAAAGTTACTCATGAGTCATGTATACTTCTACTTTGTCTCTTCTTGCATTGCAGGAAAAGAATCCTTGTCTGGCTCATGTGATCAGTTGTCCCAAGAAGAGCATGAGGGACTCCCTCCACATCTAAGAGACTGGAAGTAAGCCATTTCTTTATTAACTGCTGCTGCTTTTTGACTCAAACTGCTTTTTGACGGGATAACCTTACTAGTGAAGGTGATAGTTAAAACTATCGAGTGAAATCTTGTGTCCCTTCTCCTTTTTCCTAGCCGTTCATTGTCGCCAATTTTGATAATAAGTAGGGAAGTGATGCATAAATATAATAGTAGATTTCATAGATTTGCTTTCCCCCAGCAAATCATAATCTTCATCTTAAGGCCCTTTATTCTTAGCTGACTTTCAAGTTCTTATTTTTTTACTTGACTGGCAGCCCCATCCAATGGCTGTCCATAACCCTCCGAACCTGGAGGGTTATGGGCATCCAATGGAAGGCAGGAAGAGTGCGGAGGGAAGGATTGTCTCTGTGCTTCCCTCGCCCTCCAAAACACTTAGATGGCAGATTTTGACCATCAAAGGACACAATCCTATGGAAGTTTTGACAGAAAAAAGGCCTACAGCTCCAGCATGCCCCAGCCAGCTTAACTCGTTTTTTTCACCTCATTTTCTGCTGGATAAAACTAATTTGCCCTAGCAATCTCTTAGGGCACAGTCCTATCAATTGTGTCCTTGATGATCAGAAGCCCCCGAACTTGAAGGCTTCCAATCAGGCCTGTGGCTCATGGCTGGCTCAGCTTGTCTGAGCGTGGAAAGCTAAGCAGGGTCAGGCCTGGTTGTTACTTGGATGGGAGACCCCTCCTCTAGTTTCCTGCACTGAGCAGGGTGTTGGACGCGATGGCCTTGTAGGCTCCTTCCAACTCTATGATCTATGATCCAATGCAGGGTGGGAGGAGCAGCAGAAGTGATCTTCACTTCCTTGTCCTCCCACCCTGCATTTTTTTCCTAGATGGGCTTTTTTTGCCCATCTAGCTGGGGTGCTTCCGAGGGGGAGGGACGGAGGCTGGAGCGGCCTCAGGATAGCTCTCCACTAGTCTGCTCCCCTCTCCACCCACTGGTTTCATGCATTTTCACCCCATGAAGGAAATGCAGGGAGGAAAATGGTAATCATATTTGAAGCAGCCCTTATAGCCTTTCTAATTTAATTTTTACAAAGGGAATGTAAAGGCTCTGCATATCAGGGGGGATAACATCTCGTAATTACTGCAACTCCTAATGAAATATGTCTCGGTTTCCTTCCTTTCGCAGCATCCTCTCTGTCTCGGAGCCCGATGTTAAAGAAGCCTTGCTACGCTACGCAGCCAGCAAGTGTTGCTATAGGACCGCCCCAGCAAAGCGCATGAATGTCCGGAGTCTCACTCCTCTCAACACGTATAGAGTATGTACCATAGGGAGAGCCATGGCATCTGTTCTGGAATCTCTCCTTAATTTTTAAGCCTATGTGGGTACGATCTGCTGGTGCCCAGTGGTGTGCTATGTAAGTTATTTCACCTGCTGTTGCTTATTTCCTAAACGAGAGGTGCAAGGGCTCAACTCTGTCTGGAGGAAGGACTGGTTTCATGCTGGAGAGGGAACACACGTTAATAGTACAGTACCTGCTTTGCATGCAGAAGGGTCCCAGTTTCAATCCCTGCCATGGTGTCTCCAGCAAAAAAAGATCAGGTAGAAGGTGATCAAGTAGGCCGCTCAACAAGGTCTGCCATGGACGGCCTTCTCCTTATCCCATCAGCCAGAGCAGCCAGGCTGGTGGGGACTAGGAAGAGGGCCTTCTCTGTGGCGGCCCCCACATTGTGGAACTCCCTCCCTAGTGACCTTCGCCATGCCCCCTCCGTGATGAGCTTCCGCCGTGCATTAAAAACATGGCTGTTCAGGCGGGAATATGGGGTGGGTTAGGTTTTTAATGAGAGTTTTTTATATTGTTTTAATTGTTATATTTTATTGTGTTGTTTTGTTGTATTTTGATTGTACATCGCCCAGGGTGGCCGGGTGACCGGCCAGATGGGCGATTGATAAATATAATAATAATAATAAAAAAAAGGTGATGGAAAGGATTCCTCTGTCTGAGAGAGCTGCTGCTACTTGAGGAATTCAAGCTTTACAAATTCCTATTTGTAAGTAGAGCCAGTGTGGTGTAGTGGTTCCAGTGTTGGACTGGGACTCGGGAGATCCAGGTAATGGGCGCCACTTGGCCGTGAAGCTCACTGGGCGACTTTGGGCCAGTCACTGATTCTCAGCCTAACCTACCTCACAGGGTTGTTGGGAGCATAAAATGGAGAGGAGGAGGAGGAGGATTATGTAAGCCGCCCTGGGTTCCTTGCAGGAAAAAAGGCGGGATAGAAATAGAATAAATAAATAAATACAATATGAAATGATCTAATCAGCACCTCTCACACTTATGTATGGACAGGATTTTGCACTTCTCCAAAGGTTGTAATGCAGCTCTTGGCAGTTTAAATGCATTAAAATATGCACGTAAATACATATTTTGAGTGGAAATATATATTCTGAGAGAAAATATTTACATATAAGTATTTTGAAGAAAAATACATATTTAAATACGTATTTTGAGATTAATGTACTTTTAAACACTTGCAGATTAATGTACTTTTAATGTACTTTTAAACATTTTCAGATTAATGCAGAAATAGATTTCATAGATCATAGAGTTGGAAGGAGCCTACAAGGCTATCGAGTCCAACCCCCTGCTCAGTGCAGGAAACTAGAGGAGGGGTCTCCTATCCAAGTAATAACCAGGCCTGACCCTGCTTAGCTTTCCACGCTCAGACAAGCTGAGCCAGCGTAAGCCACGGAATGGAACAGAATTATGAGTAAAAACAGGAAAAGTGGCACATGCCAGGAATAGATAATTTCATTCATTCCTGGCTGCCGGTTGGAGTAGACAATATGGGACTAGGTCAAATAGTACACGCTCTCAGTCTGCACAAGGCTCAGATACACTTCGGTTATTATTTCACATACTGCTGGGCTCAGGCCTGGTGCTGGAAACAGATTTGGTCAGTGAGCAATAGCACAGTTTTAGTCCTGGGTAATTACCATCTGGGGTTAAGTACCTTCCTAGGGTTAGGTTTGGTGACTTTTTTTCTTTAGTCAAGATATAAATATCGTTATGAGTTTGGCTGTCTCATTTGCGACTGGGTTCGCACGACACGACAACAACCCATCATAGGTAACTAGCCATGGTGGGTTGTCATGTCACGTGAACCTGAACCGTTTCCCACAGGTGGCTTGTTTGTGGGCAGTAAGCCACCCTAACAACCCATGGCTTGTAGCAGGTGTTGTTGGACTCACAATGGGTTGTTGTGTCATCCAAACCCTGGCGACTGACCCCATTATGGGTCCAGGGGAGTGGCAAGCAAGCTTCCTGGAAAGACCGGCAACCCCCCCTTGCCGCCCTTGCCGAGCTCGCCCAGGCCACTGCCAGTGACAGCTGCTCCAGCAAGAGCCCAAGTGGCACATTGGAGCAAGTGTCATTTGTTCGATCTCCCTTTTGCCAACCGCCAGCCCTTTTGAGCTCACCGTTACTTTTTTTTAATGCATCTGTCCCTGTCAAACCCTCCAGATTAGCCCTGTCAAAAACCCAGCTTCAAAAGGAAGTCTGAGTTTTGACAGCTCCTGTCAAAACGGACAGCTCCTGTAAATGGGGTGGCTCGCACTTTCCCACTCTTCCAAAGCACATGGAGTCTCAGGAAAGGATGGAAAAGTGTGAAGACACTGAGCAGAGTCAGGTCCAACAAAACAAACAAACAAAACAAAACTGGAGGATCTCGCCACAAAGGGGTAATCTAACTGGCCACCCACTTTCATGAGCAAAGATCACTTGCAGCTTTGCTTTCCTGTGACAGTTTGCCTTGTGACAGCTGTCAGGAGGGTGCAAACAAAAAATTTTTTTTTGTGGTCTTCTTTCATCAATGTTCCTGGATGGTGCCTCCTACACTTTAACAGGAGACACTTCCCGGGACATTGATGAGGCAAGGCTTTCTATTTTGGTCATCCAAAAGTGCACATTTGCAAAAGACGATTTTTTTTTTTAAAAGGACAAAGATATTTGAGCAAATTTCTGGCACAAGATGATGATGATGATGATGATGATGATGATGATGATGATGATGATGGCGGCAAACCAGTGACAGCCACTCCAATGTGCCACTTGGGAACTTTGGAGGGGCTGTCAGTGACTGTCACTTCAGAGATCACAAAAAGCAATAGTGATCGAGAAAAAAAAAAAAGCAGTGGGAGCCACAGCAAGCACAAAAGGGCTCTCAGTCGGCAACAGGAGAGGAGGAGGCAAGATGGCTCCTGCTGTGGAGTCCCCTGGGATACCGATGGGAGGACCAAAGGCAAAGGCGGGGGGGACAACCCACGGTGAGCCCAATCATCTGTTGGGCTGTCAAGGTTCTACCTGTACCAGGACACCTTGATCAGCTCCTTAAAGATATCTGCCTCTTTAAGAGCCCCTCCTGTATCCAGATGCCAATTCTCTGCCTTTTGGCCTCCTGTTCCCAGTAATGTGGGATTAGGCCTTAGGCGTGGTGTAAAAGACACTCCAACAACTTGCTGTTTTAACAATAACTGTTCACTGTAGGAATTATTGGTAAAGTAGAATCACATTAACTTAGGGTAATTACACAAATAGAGCTGTAAGATTACAAAAAGCAAGTATAAGGGAAATAAAAGGAAAAATAATGCAAGGTTCTCTACACTGTCACCTGTAAGCTTAGTAGAGATTCCTTTCCCCAGCCTTTCTCCTAGCTGTTCTGCATTCCTCAGTGATATGCAAACTCTGCTCCTCTGGCTGCTCACTCTCTGCAGCTTCTCTCAGTCTGCCACACACTGCAGCTCCAGATCCACTCTTTATATACACTCCCCCCCCCAGACCTAGAAGGTTACAATTGTGTGACCTCAAACTGGAGAAATGAAACTTAACTCTATTGGGTGAAAATAAAACTCACAAATGCCCCCCTCCCATCAGGAGATGTTTGGGCCTACAGGCTTCAACTAATTCAGGCCTGTGTAGGCCTCAATCCTTCACATGGGCACACTGTGGGTTGTTTCACGAGCAACCCATGCTGCGTAGCTCATTCACAGGGTGGGTTGCCGTGATGTGCTAACTCACCCATTGTAACTGGGCTCATAACCAGATAACGAATGGCGGTCAGGGCCTTAACAAAATAACATTAATATTCCTTCTTTCATGGCCGGAAATCTCTCTCTGCTGGCTTTAGAAGGTGACACACTTCAGCTAGTAAAAGAGACAGAGAAACAGCATGTAGCAGTTTGAACTGAGAAAGAGAGAGAGAATTTGAGAGATTTTAACTGGAGTAAGCTGGACTGAAAGGAGCCTAGGAGGCTGGGGGTCTTCGCACTGTTGTTTCTTCTTCTTCTGTGGATCTGATGCAGGTTTAGTGCTTTTGCTGTCTGCTGTAAGAGCCTATTCGCTTCTGGTTGTATGTTTGTAAATAAAAGCATTGTAAAGATGCTATAAACCTCTAGTGCAGTGTTCTCCAACCTTGGATCCCCAGATGTTTTTGGCCTACAAGTCCCAGCATGCCCCAGCCAGCATGGAGAACACTGCTCTGGTGCATGCTCTCTCTTTCATGCAGTTCTCTCTCTCTCTTTCTCATACAAATGAAACTAAACCCAGCAGTGCTATACTTGGATTATTATTTTTCTGCTCAGGGAAGAGAGGTACACTTAAGAACATAATAAATGGTGTTGAATTGGAGATTAAACCACTTAAAGAAGTGCTATAGTTGAAATGGGCTGTGTTGAAAGGGAGGAGGCGTGGACCTAGAAGCCAAGATCAATGATAACGGCAAGATGTCTCCCTGCCCCACTGCCGTTAATCCGAGATGTGTCTGAAGCACTGTTCTAGTCATGTAGTGGTGAAGGAAAATAATATTGTAAAATTCTTGTGAACTACCCAGAGATTATTGGGTGGTATAGAAACGCAATAAATAAATAAAATGCACTAGCTCAACAGTGCTCTATCACTGCTTCACTTCACAATACTTTAGAGCTGAGTTTTGCGACATTCAGAAACAGACTTTGGGGTTGTGCTTCACTGAGCTCTGGCTCCAGTTTAAGACCTGATCCGCACTGAGAAGCCAGTCGTGAAGGCCACCCTTCCAAATTTCAGGAGTGGCTGGTTTTGTGCAAAGAATCACTTCAGCTCTGCATCACCTTCCATTATGATTTTTTTTTAAAAAAAAAATGTACTTGCTGTTCTCTGTTCTCAGTATCATCTAGAGACTTTCACTGAAACGAGAGAGACGTACATGGCCAGTGGGATTTATAATGGTGAGTTACACGTGAACAAGAAGAACGCTGGATCAAGCATTCTTCTCTCAGAGAGACTTCCCACTTTGTACCTTTCTGGCTACCAGGCAAAGAGTACTTTAGCGGTTAGAGCAGGAAAGGCATATGTTCAAGTACCCTTCAGCCAGGAAGCTCATTCAGTGACCTTGGCTCAATCATTTTTTCTCTCAGCCTAATCTAAGAGTTGTGCCATGTACACTGCCCTGAAGTCCTGGGCATGGGGGCGGTAAGTAGGCTAAAAATGCAATTAAGTAAAACAGGCCTGTGGCTCATGCCGGCTCAGCTTAGCTAAGCAGGGTCAGGCCTGGTTATTACTTGGATGGGAGACCCCTCCTCTAGTTTCCTGCATTGAGCATGGGGTTGGACTTGATGGCCTTGTAGGCCCCTTCCAATTCTATCTATGAATCTATGAATCTAGCCTAATCAGTGGTGTAGTAAATGTTGGAGTGCTGGCACTGATCATGATGGTCCCCATAACCACACCCCCGAAAGAGATCCCCAAAATCCAGGCAAATCCAGAAATTTCTTCTTCCCCCAAGAGCATGTCTTTTGCAAAGCTAATTTGTTCTAATTGCCCATTCAAGACCAAGCCACCCCAAAATACTTTGCATTACAACAGAGATAGCTCACAGCAGTATATTGTTGCTAGGAAAATCCACCCTCCCTCCCCAACAGGCTACTGTAAGGATTGCAGCTACATTCAGAGGAAACAGGGACTGGGTTCAGACAACACGATAACCCACACTCAAGGGTTGAGTGTGGCGTAGGGATGTAACCACTCGCTTCGAGCGGGCATAGCGGGCCGAAATCGGCCCCACTCACGCCCACCCGAGGCGAGCGGGCCTTACCAAGTCCCGGTCCCCGCTCGCCTCTCCACGGCAAGCTGGCTGCGACAGTCCCATCGCGTCACTTCCAGCTGGCCAGAAGTGACATGATGGGAACCTGCGCCGGTGCGCCGGGACCCCGTGCTGCGTCTTTTCCGTAGAAACCAACAGCCCTGTTGCCCTGGTTTCTACGGAAAAGACGCAGTGCAGGGTCCCAGCGTGCCGGCACAGGGTCCCAGTGAGTCGGGCATGGGCAGCTCAAGTGGCGCGGAGAATTGCTCCGTGCCGCTGAGAATCGAGCGGTGGGGAGGCCCCCGCTGCAGAGAGGAGAAGCAGGGTGCCCCCCCAGGTACGTGTACACCCCTAAGTGTGGGCTGTTATTGAACCATGAGTTGTTGAAATGTGGGTTATCGTGTTGTGTGAACCCAGCCGAGATAACAAATCACGGTGAACAACCCACAGTTCCCAACCCAACAACAAAGTATGGGTTCTCTTTATGGGTTGTTGTTCGTGGTTAACAAGCCATGGCTTGTTAGTGCAGCTGGGTTCAGGCAACATGATAACCCACGTTTCAAGAACAATAACCCATGGTTATCCTGTTGTCTGAACCCAGCCAGCGAAGCCTGGTGTGGGGGTGGCTATTAAAAAATACCCGCACTGCATCCCTGTGAGCCCTGGCTCCACGATACCACTGAACCTAATTCTTGCACATCTTCCACTTGAGAAGGCAGGAGAGCCTTTTACTTGTGTTTCCAGCAGCAGATGTGAGCTTGCAAACAGCTCACATCTGGCAGAAGTCATACTCCCTCAGATAGAACTAGATACAATGAAATTTTGTTTACTTTGAGCTCAGAGTGTGTTTGGCGCGTCCTTCCTTACAGGAACAGAATTGATTGTTTATATTTCTCTTTTGGGGGGAGCAAATGATTTCATATTGCAGATAATGATTTAAAAAACCCTGTACAATCACATGCTATTCAGAGGAAGCTAAACTGCAGGCTCCTTATTTCCAGTGATCTCTGTATAGGGCTTCCACAGAATAGAAGACCTACATGCAGACTTTGCTCCCTCAATGAGAGCTAACGGCAGAGAATAAAAATGGTACCCGTCTGCATGATCAAAAGACCCACTACACTCCTGAAAAGAATTGCTTGATTGTTTATTGTTTCAACTGTCATCCTGCCTTTCTACTTATAGCACGCAGTGCAGCTAACAACAATGGTGTTAAAACTACAAACACACACACACCAATAGCTACAGACCAGAGCAATGCTAAGTGTGGTGGAGAGTGAATGGTGGGTCATTTGGTACTTCCAAAGCCCTGTTGGTTTGTGCCAGCCAGGTGCGGACTTCTGGTTCCAACAGGAGGGAAAACACCTGTGCCAACCTGAGGCTGGTCTAGGCAAAGGAGCCTCACAGGGGAACAGAGGGGCCTTAGATCGTTAATATCTGAAGAACAAACCTAGAAGGCCTGAAGGCTTGTAAAACCAATAAATGGAACGAAGTGTTTGAACAGTTCTGAACAGGGCTGTCCCAGGACATTTCGCTGCCTGAGTCAAGGGACAAGTTGGCACCCCCACCCCCATTCCACCTTCAGAAGTCAACTGGACTGGCAATTGGATATTACCAATGCTGGTGATGGGGTAGCATCCTCCACCTCACCTGAGGGCAGCAGGCTGGTTTAGGGGGCAAAGGACAGGTTTTCTGGAACATACAGCGCTGGTACAGTACTGGGGAACAGCCAAGGGGCTGCCAGAATCTGTTCCACATCACCCAGCATCTGCTGCCTGAGGCAACCATCTCACCCTGCCTAATGGTAGGGCTCGAAAGCTAGACAGACATTCTTCTTTTGGGTTGTGCAGTCATGCTAAAAACCTTTGTAAATAGTAACTTATACATGGTATAAGGGAGAAAACACTGATAATTTTCACTCTTGAAAACCATTTAACCAGCAGCTCAGGTTGAAGAATCTTTGCCAACTTTGAGGCAAAAATAGGTAATGGCAGGTAATTTGTGAACATGCTGTTTTGCCATTTAACTCAGAGGACATCACTCTTCTGACTAATTTTGTGGTGGGGTTTTGGTCTTCCAGGTGGATTTGTAGACTCTCCTGCTGTTGCAGAACCACCTGACCCATGGGAAATAGAGGTGGATCCACCACCTCTCTTTACAGACTGTGAAATGCATCTCCCAGTGCCCCACTCATATTCAGTAGAGGTAAAAACAACAACAACAAATCATGCAAACATTTCCTACTCTACATTGGAGGTTGAATGACATTTGTACTCTGCCCTTCCACCTTTCAAGTCCTTCAAGGCCAGAGCTGTATATGAAATCAATGGGTGAACTGAGCTCGGGTTTTCTGAGTCTATTTTTCTTCAACTGGTGGGCTGAGAGACCCACTACTGTGTCACAGCTTGACATAAGGTGGGTCACAACAGCAGTCCTACCACCATGCAAATATGTGGGGAGACGAAACAGTGGGTCCCTAAATGCATGTTTGGACTAAACTAAAGGCGGTTTCTGGGTTCCAGGTCTGACAGGATGAAGACTATGAGTATACAATGGTTATTCTAGAGCAGGGACCGGCAACTTTTGAGGGTGCTGTGCTCCTTCCCTGTCACCACTGGAAGTGGCTGCACGGCTGCCAGAAATGGCCGTGGTAGCGAAATCCCAGTGATTCTGTTGGGAAACAAGGCATGCAGGGAGCATACACCCTGTTTCCCAGCAGAATTGGGGGCTCCCCCAAGCTGCTCTTTGACAGAAGCCCGATTCTGCTGGGAAACAAGGCACACACTTCCTGCACCCCACTAATTTCCAGCAGAATCACTGGGATTCTGCCAGCAGTGGCCATGGCGGCAATAGGACCCGGCAAAGGCCGCAGAAACCACCAGGGGAGAAGGCCTGTGTTGCCCACCCCTGTGCTACAGAATGACCCCTTCATCTGGCGAAAGGAAATTGTAAAGCAGCCTAAGAAGCAGAGGTCAGCCTTAAGAGTGCCATGCCATCCCAAAACATAAAGAAAAAGGTTACATGTTATTAGCTGCTGCTGCTGCTGCTGTTCTCAAAATGGAAAGTGTATGATATTTTTGGCTCAACGTAGCATATATTATTGTCCCCCTTTTGAATCTATTTGCTTCTCTGAAACAAACAGCAGCTTCCAGTCTGACATTAATTGCTTCATCCCCTGGTTTCTGCTCTTGGCAGAGAAAGTTGTTTTTACTGTTTGAAACCGTGAGATAATTTTTTAGTAGACAGAGATTTTTTTAAAATCTTTTGGCAAGAAGTGATTTCTGCTGCTTTATATAGTCTGGTGTATGCATTTCAATTCAAAAGGGTAGTTGCCGTGAAAAAGGGATTTGTATCCACCCAGTAGAACAAAGCAAGGCTATTTTTGCACGGTGCTTATGCAATAGCCTAGGTAAATCCACCTAGTGGGATTTAGTGGGACCTGCTTAAGGCTGCAGTCCTATACCTGGGGTTCTAAGCCCCATTGAACTCAATGGGACTTACTTCTGAGTAGACATGGATAGGATTGCACTGTAGGTGCAATTGAAATCAATGGATGTTAAGTTCCCCCAGTGAAGTGCTTATCCGCCATTGATTTGAGTGGGAAGTAAGTAAGCACATAGTAACTTTCTCTGAATTATGCCTTATGCCTCCCTGCAGCAGGTTTCTGTATATTGTGGAAACTAAGACATTTGATCATCTGGTTGTCCTATTATTCTCATGGTTCCCAATATTCCTTGTGCTCCTAATAATTAATTTTATTATAGCATTTCTGGGATTTTTTTAAAAAATGTGGAAAACATGAGTTTACATTAGGAATAGAGGTCTCTAACTGAAGAAAGAAGACTTCTTCAACTTGATTTTCTTCTTTTTATTACACCTTTAATTATAGCTACAAACAGGACATCCTGCCAAAATGAGATCATTAAATTAAACAGGAATGTCATCTGTAGTTTAGGGAATTTATCATGAAAGAAAAGAAAAGATCATGGGTTGATAACAATGTTGCATTTTTTTATAATGTTATGCTTGAATGCAATACCTGTGTCAATGTTGCAGGAAAAAATCAGGCATTAGCAAGAATCTATTATCCTTCTTGCAGATCTTTCCTATTATTTTGGCCTGTAATTGTTCATTTTAAGCAGAGTAGTAAAAGTTAGCATTGTAAGTGACTTCATGTCCAGGAACACTGGGCACATAATTAGGAAATGGTGGCGTCTGTAATGGTTTGCTCTTTATACCTGAATAATTCTCACCCGTTGACTTTGAGATTGGATCTGCACTATAGAAGCTTTCTAGATCATTTCCAAATGGTTCAGTTACACTTTATTCTTTGCTTTGATTTCAGAATTGTCCAAACTGCAAAGGACGTGGTGCAATTATGTGCCAAACTTGTAAAGGAACTGGCAAGGTATTTTATGATCAAAACGTTATCTCATTCTTTTCCATGGGTTGTATCTAACTCTAACCATCCACCAGTGGAATGGAAACTGCTGACAGAACAGTTTCCTCCTCCCCCCTGCAGCCCCCCCATGCACCCCTCAATCTCCTTTGGAGGGTTGGGAGACCCTCCAGAGCAGGTTTAGAAGGTGCACAGAGGGCTTCAGTGGTGAGAAGAGCAAGGGAGCTCCCATCGCGTGAGCTGATGTCTGCTTGTGCGAGGTTGGATTTAGGTCCATGTTTCCTCTTCTGCATAATTTAATGTAGAAAATGGACACAAAGTATTCATAGAAGAAACCATATGACACAGTGTCCTAATTCCTGGAGCTTTTCTACATGAGGCTGTTAATTTCCCCTCCTCTAAAAAAAAAAAACACCCTCACCAAAAGTGCTGGTTAGACACTGAAGAAAACTGGAGGATCATGCCATCATCTAAAGAACTCACAAACAATTGTGAGTAGGGAATGATAAATGCCTCGAGTGGAAAAGCCCCCAGTGAATTAAAAACAAACAACTGAATTTTTATTTTTTTAAAGACAATTGGACAATACACAAGTGGGTTCTCAGCAGAATGTGGCAGTATGGATCACTCCAGTTAGCCAGCCTTGTCCGCCTACAGCAGTGTTCTCCAACCTTAGGTCCCCAGATGTTTTTGGCCTACAACTCCCAGCATGCCCCAGCCAGCTACGCTCGCTGGGGCATGCTGGGAGTTGTAGGCCAAAAACATCTGGGGACCCAAGGTTGGAGAACACTGGCCTACAGGATACTCCATTACATTCCCTCTCCCACCCAATGTTCTGATTCCCCACCACCAACAGTAAGTCAGCGTTCCGTGGTCACAGAGCATTCTCAGTCCTGTTTAGGCTGTTTTGGGTTCCCCCCGCCAGGTTCTTTTTTTTTTGTGCCCCTACAAATTTTGGGGTTCCCGTAATTCTGCTTATTCCTCCCCCTTGTGCATGGATGGTGTAGTTTTCCCTGCTTAAGGATCCACATTCTTCTCTAAATGCATGGTTTGTTGTTGGGTTTGATCATCTGCCAGACAAACCCTGGGTAGGGGCAACAAACCATAGGTTTAAATAAACCATGGGTTAGCGTTATATGCAAACCAGGTCTTCGAACTTGTATCATTACTTATTCTACGGCTATGTCAGAAAGGAAATTTGTGACACATGCTTGACTCCTCTCTTAAAGGAAAAAAACCCACTTGTCAGTTTCTCAGCAACTCAGTTTTTTTTTTTTTTTTAAATTAAGTTTTGATATTTGCTTATATTGAAGGTGCAATCTTATCGATTGCACCTTCGGTGATCGGAAGCCCCCCAGATTCAGAGACGTCCAATCATCCGATGCAGGGTGGGAGGAGCAGTGGAGGCAATCTTCACCTCCCCACCCTCATGCCCGGAAAGTTTCGCTAGATGGGCTTTTTAGCTCGTCTAGCGAGTGCACATTGATGGGGGAAAAGGAGGCTGAAGGAGGCCCAGCATGACTCGTATCATGCCATCTCCAGTCTCCTCCTTTCCCCACCCACCAGAACGCCCCCTTTCCTCTTCCAAGGTTGTTTTCCCAACCTCAGAGGACAGCTGGCGTGTTTCTTTTCACGCCAGCTACAATGTGGGGTGGGGGTAGGAGAAGGTCGGATTTCTGACTCCTCCTTCCGACATCGGAGCGCTGTCTCTGACCTCTGAAGGGGGAATCCAAACAATCCTATGGTCCCTGGGACACTCACCCAGGGACCATAGGATTGCTCTCTCAGTTTATTATATTCAGTTTATATATCACTTATTTGCAAGTTGGCACCTTTTATACATGCACTTTATATGTGTAAGAATTTTTTTTTTTAAAGGATCGTACTATGGATTACCAAGGTGACGTAAATTTTTATTACTCAAAATTAATGTTAACTTTAAAATTTAAACTTACAGTGGCCTTTTGTGTACTTAAATCAGGCATGGGCAACTTGTGGCCCGTCAGTTGTTTTGGCCTACAACTCCCATCACCCCTCACTATTGGCTATGCTGGCTTGGGCTGATGGGAGTTCTAGGCCAAAACATCTGGAGAGCCACAAGTTGCCTACCCTTGTTTTTAAAGGGATATTATTTGTATAGGAGAGCTTTAACCATTTTTATCCAATTTGAAAATTGATTTATTTTACCAGAATGTATCTAATTTGTTTCATATAATCATTTTAAGTTTTATGTTGTTCACTTGGTGGTTCAAAAAGACAAATTGAACCTCATGAGTGAATTAGAAAGATAACGACAAAAATAGATTATATTATGTTTCTTCAAATGTAGAAAAAATGTTCAGCTTGTGGTGGTACTGGGACAAATACGCAAGATGACCACAATGTCTGTCCATGGTGTGCAGGTACAGGAGACAATCGGTAAGTGCATAATGGTAAGCTATGCTGCCAAGGAAAACTTTATTTCTATAGTGGTAGTAATTTGCCTGACAGGCAAATCAAATCAAATCAAATCTTTATTACGGTCCAAGACCAGCATAACCTGACAGGCACATATTGAGTTATCACATTCTTCCTGGGTTTTTCAGCAAGGGGGATTTGTGGTCAATAATTCTGTTCTTTGTTAAGACATCAACATCTGGCACGCAGTGTTTTCTGCACTCTCCTCATACACCTCCCTCATGAGAGTGGACCATCTGTATCAATATTTCTACCTTACAGAAGGTACACTGAGGCTTATAGAAAGTATATTGAAAATCTTAAATGGTTTGATTGTATCAATTACATTATTAAATGTAGCCAACGCAGAGAGCAATCTTACCACTTGTGGAGAACTCCATCCTCAGACTCAATGGGAGGGGATTGGTCTACACCAACTCCAGAAGTGGCATAGATCAGCATTCAGTTTGGAGGCATATCTGGAGAGCTGTGTGGATCCTCTGGATCCATAGCCTCTCTCAGCATGCACCCTCACCCATCCCTGGAACACCCCTTCCTCCCACTTTCTAATGTTGGGGGTTGCAACAGTGGAAATGAACTGCCATGTAGGTTTTTATGGTGGCTGAGAGGAAGGATCCAAGGTTGGATCATTCTCCTCTTCCTATGGCCCCTAGGATGCCTTCCCAGGGACCATAGGCTTGCACCGTTATTATTATTATTATTATTATTTTTAAAAGAAAATATTAGGCACCTGCAACGTAAAGAATTCTGTGGGCTCAAAATTTAGTATTCCATAATTGTTTCTTGGTTGTTGTTTTTCATGTCTCCCCCGTCCCCTTCTACAGTTGCTTCAGTTGTCGCGGCAATGGGTGGCTAAAGTGTTGCCGTTGCATTGGGAATGGCATCTTGTTATTTCATACTGAACTTATGATCACTTGGTAAGTTGACAAGCCAAAGGAGGAAGGCTATATAAGCCCCCTTCACGTCGTGTTACTCCTGCAAAGGGGGACAGTGTGTACAGTGGGTCGCAGGGCCCAGATCCTGGCCCTGCACCAGAGGGTGCTCACTGCCTCCTGCCCTTATCCCCCCTGCCCACTCATTCACACAGACATCCGAGGCAGGGAAGCCTACGTGTGTAAGCCTCTGGGTTTCGGAGTAGTGATAGCGCAGGATATCACTACTCCGATATCCAGGATACCAGAACCTGGGGAAGCCTACATGTTTAGGCTTCTCTGCAAATACGTGAACAGCGGAGACAGGGCCAGCCAGAGAGGCACATCATTGGGGGTGAGATCAGAAGCGCAGTCCTGCAGTTCCGCTGTAGTACTTTCCCCTGTTCACGTGAATAATGCTTCAGGAACAGTGTGCTTTTGGTACAACTCTCCTACATTCTCAAGGCATATCTTGTCATGGTATTGGTAGAGATCATCACTGAGTACTAATTTGTGCACCGTTTGCTGATATATTAAGTGTTGTCCTGGGAATACTCAACCTAATGACGGTATCATCTATCAATAGCAAATCTGGCCTGACACTTCCAAACAGGCCTTTCATTTTTGCTGGGCCAGTTCTAGTGCAGCCTTGTATGTAAGTCCAGAAGTGTTACTAGCCTGAAATGTATGTGTGTGTGTGTGTGTTTACTGAATTTTAAAAAAATAAATTTATTTTACGTTTCTAGCCCGATACGACATTTCTATGAACAAAAATTTGATCAACAAATATAACTTGCATTCAGTAAATTTGCTTCAACAGTATAAAATAGCAATTGCAGCATTCTTTGGAAAATATGCATTGGAAAAAGTAACAAATACACTCCAATTGAAAATTCCTTACCAGCTTTGGTTGATAAGATGATCGTCCCATTTTATACTTTCTCAAAAACAGATTAACAGTGCAATCCTATTAGATTGATGGAGGGCTCCAATTTCAGAGCCCTCTTTCTCCTAAGCCCTGTTGGCAAGGGCCTGGCAGGGAAGGCAAAATGGCTGAGGTTTCCTAAGCCTTTTCATCCTCCCAATTTAAATATTTTCGCTAGATGGGCCTCTGAGACCTTCTAGCTCATTTACCTTGCTGAGGGCGGGGACAATGGCTGAGAGGCCTTTGGATCTAGTGGATACATGGGCTGCTCCTCCTCCCTGCCCTGCCCTGCCCTGCCCTGGCCACCAGTACACCCTGTCCCATCTTCTCTTTCCTCTTCCTGAGGTTGGAGCTCAGACCTCAGGAGAGGGAGCTTTCCAGGGCAGCTGGAAGGGATGGGGAAATCCAAGTGGGAATTCCCCCTTCGCAGTCAGCACTCTGTCTACGGCCTCGGAGAGGGAATTCTTCAGCACCCTGTCTAGGGGCCATAGGATTGAGCTATTTTTACCATATATAACAAACAAACTCCAAACTCTATTCAGCCAATCATCTATTAATGATCCATTTGACTTTTTCTATTTAGAGACCACTTCTATTGTATAATCAAACTAGACACCATTTCCTGATACACGTACCTGGGAATAAGTCCCATTGAAATCAAGGGGGATTACTTCTCAGTCGACATAGGATTGCTCTGTGACTTTATCTATTTACGGGCTGACTGGGGGATGTAATGTGGTCACCGTTGGCTGTTACAGATTTCTCAGCCTGCTTCGTTCGTCCTCAAATGTGTACCTTAAAAAGAATACAAACGTGTCTTCATTTCCATTTTATCAACAGGAAGAACAATGTTTTAGAACACATAGCAGACAAGGATTCCGGCCTTCCGATTTACTGTTTTCAGGATGTGGCTGGGAAAGAAATATTTAGCGATGAACATTCCACGGTAACACAACTTCAGGCAAATAGCCTGTGTGTGTGTGTGTGTGTGTACAAAGTTCACTGGAAGTATATACGTACACTGTCGTTCATCAAAACTAGGCTTGACCACTGGTGCAAAGAAACCAACAAATCACTCAGAACCACATTTTCTATGCGATCTTGTTCACTTAACCATTCCCCTATAACTATTGGCAACATTTGAAAACCAAAATAGATATTTGGACACTTTTGGATATTAGGCAACTCCAATTATGGAAGCATTTAAGTGGAACTGCCAGCTCTGGATTAAAAAAAAAAAAAGAAGAAAAACTTCTTTCTACCAAAACTACAAGTAAGGGAGGATATATATATATATATTAAGAGCATGGGAATTTGCTTGTATTGATGATTTTTTGCTACACCACACATAGGAAAGTGCACAGATTGATTTGGAGAATATTTGTGCCATAAACTTTAGAGGACAGGCTCATCCAGACCTTTGAGCATTATATAGAAAGGGTGTTTCAGCACACCCTTGAAGGGAGGTTATATTTCACCCTTGAATCACTATGGCAGGAGAAGCAGCAACTGCCAAAATTCCTCTTCTACACAAGTATTTATTATTTATTTGTTACATTTATCTCCCACTTTTCTTCCAAAGGAGCCCAAGGGGGGTAAAGTACTTGGTATGCTCTCTGGCAGGTTTCTTAATTTATAACAACAAGAATGGACTCTTACCACCTCCTTGTGATACGAAGCAGAATAGGGAGGGCTGACAAGTGTTTAGAGAATTTTAAAATGGTTCTCTTACCGATCTTTTGTGTGCGCTGCTTGCCCGGCCCCCAATGCCGTTCCCTCACAGGAGGAGTTCCGTGACCATCCGAGTCACGGCACCAAAACTGTCGTGGGAATTTCTCTTTGTCCGGTCTAGAGGTCCACTGGAAAGATAAACAACTCTGCCTTTAGTAAACCAGGTACTTTATTGTTAGTCTGATCAGAGGTAAATTCTTGGCACAGATACAAGGAAAGTACAAACTCAGAGATGCAGCTCTGGGGTTTTATAGGGGGGAGCATATACTCATGCAAAGAAGGAATCTGCACCTGGAAGAAACCAGTATGCCTTTAACATTATTTGGGCTTCCTGTCACACACACATTCACACAGGAAAAAACATTAGCTGCTTGGTGTTTTTAACTTCTGACACACAGTTAGCGATTTCTTATTATCTGGGAGTGCAGACATACTGTCTTTTGCATGTTAGGATATTTTCACTGACTCTACAGACTTTCTGTGGTCGGCGTTCTGGATGAACATGTCGAGCTGACTGAGATTCAACTCTGACACAGTTCATACACACATTCTTTCATAGTTAAGTGGAAGGTTGCTTCTTCTCTAAATTACAACCTCAACCATCTAGCTCAGGCTCCCCCAACCTGGTGCCCTCCAAATGTCCACATCAGTAGCATACATGATCCTCCTCCTCCTCCTCTCAATTTTAACCTCACAACAACCCTGTGAGGTAGGTTAGGCTGAGAGTCAGTGATTGGTCCAAAGTCACCCAGTGATCCCACCCGAGTTGGGACTAGAACTCGGATTTCCCAAGTCCCAGCTCAACACTCTAACCCAGGGCTCTCCAACCTTGGGTCCCCAGATGTTGCTGGACTACAGCTCCCAGAATCCCTTGCTATTAGCCATGCTGGCTGGGTATGGTGGGAGCTGTAGGCCATCAGCATCCTGGGACCCAAGGTTGGAGAGCCCTGCTCTAACCACTATACCACACTGGCTCCCTGTATTAATGGTACAGAAAGCCTGTCTTCTGTTCTGTACAACCATCCTAAAACAACCATCACTCTTTGGTTACTCTCTAGTGTTTAAAAATATATTGCAGAAGGGTGTGTAACCTTGTCTTTATTTGTACTCCAGGTATTTCCTATACTTGATTTCCCGGAGCCATCAATTGATGATTATTCACGAGCATGCATTGCACAACACAAAATGCAGTTTTCCTCAGGAAGTTTGCATCAAATTTTGAGACAGGTGGGTGCAAAATGGAACACATGGATTCTTAAAATAGAGGATTGTTTTTTGAGTATCCCATCTAAGACTCTTCTTGACATACTAATCTAAGACTTATTTTTTAAAATAAGTTCTGATAAGTGGCGGGGGCAGGGAACCTTAAATACACGGGCAACCTGCCATTCAGATTTATTTTCTTTTTTTCTTATCAACACCTCAAAGATGTTACCTTAATGTTGAATAGTTATAGTAATGGTAGGAAGAAAACCTCTGTCAAATGAGTTGTGGATTTAATACTGTCTAAGACGGGGGTGCAGAACTATTTCTTTTTCTTTAAAAAAAAATCTTTTTATTTGCAAACAACAAGCATATCAATATACAATAATCATTAAATATTATTAAATCATTAAATCAAAGGCATCAATATGACTTTGACGGTTAAAGGAGATACGGTCAAAAGTAGCAAGAGCAGTGAGATCTTCAGTCCATTGAGTGATAGGCGGTGGGTGTTTTTCCTTCCAAGCTTCCATGCCCTCACAAAGTGTTCAGAGAAGAAGGTGCGGCAAGTTACACAAAGTGTGTAATATCCACATCTGAAAAACACACTACTTTGGGAAAGCTGCTCCAAACACACAAGTAGGATTTTGTTCTCCGTTCAAGGCAGCATTGAATAGGAAGGCCATCAAGTCCCGCATAAACACCTGTACTGAAGGGAAAAGAAGCGAGTCACTTAGAAGGGAGTTCCATCATTTGTTGGCCCCCACTGAGAAGGCCTTATCTCTTGTGTATGCCAAGCTAACCAATCTTAACAGCCAAATATTAAAACTGACCTTAACATTAGCTTCCGGTCCTAGACCTGAAAGCTCTTTTTTAAAGATAGAAAGGCAGAAATAGACTTGCTCTGCAGGACAGGCATCCCTCTGATGTCTATTTTAGTATTGTTGTGCCCTCTGAACCCCAATCCTACAAGCGGTGAGAGCTCCAGGGGTGTGAGTGTTTACTCGGTTCTGTTTCCTTTGGCATGAGATCACTGGAGACTTATGCCATCTTGCGATATCTACACATATATACAGGTTAAGCACAGGATGGAGATTCACAGATCTAACACACTCCAACGGGATGCTGTTGCTGCTCCCCATCAGATTTCATGTTGGCTGGGAGTCAGGGCTGGCGCTACCGCTAGGCAAACTAGGCGGTTGCCTAGGGCGCGTGGCTGAAGAGGGCGCAGAAACGCTGTGCTCCTCTTCGCTGCCGCCGCCGTGCCACCCCCGCCGGGCCTCCCCCCCGCCGGCCGAAGCCGCGCCTCCCCGCCCGCCGCCGCCGCACCTCCTCGCCCGCCGCTGCCGCCGTCGCCGCGCCTCCCCTCCCCTCGCCACCTACCTTCTCCGCGTCGCTTCCGGAGCCCCGCCCGCGTTGTTTTGGCGGGAGGAACCAGGGCAACAGGGCTTAAACAGCCCTGTTGCCCTGGTTTCCCCGGCAAAAAACAGAGCGCGGGGGTCCCGTCACGTCACTTCCTCCTCGGAGGCGGCGGTGGCGGCAGCCAGGGCGGTGGGAAGGTATGTAGGTAGTGGTGGTGGCGGCGCGGGGGTGGTGGTTGCGGAGCAGGGCTGCTTTGCTCCGGAGCCCCCCCCACAGCACGAGAGGGGGGCGCTAAATATAATTCTGCCTAGGGCGCCAAACTGCCCTGCACCGGTCCTGCTGGGAGTGATGGGAGTTGTAGTCCAACACCTCTAGAGGGCCCCAGCTTGGGGCATGCTGTACTGTACAAACGCCAAATCTCATTGCAATATTATCTATCTGTCTGTCTCTCTTTTGCAGAAGCAAACAATTGAGTTGGTGCCAGTCACAAAAGCTGAATATGAATGGAAAGGGAAACTCTATTCCTTCTATGTTTTTGGCAAAGAGAATCAAGTATATACCAAAGACTACCCAGCAAAGTGCTGCTGCTCTCTCATGTGACACAGGACAGTTTCTGTGACATTCAGCCGCCAAGCGACCCAACCGCTCCCCAGTATTTCTTTTTCATGGCATCTTGCAGGATCTCTCCATGCTCAAAAGACTTTGTTCTCAGGATGATACTGTTCAGGGACCCATCCACAGGCATACACGGCTGGAGTTATTCACGGCTGCTATTCATGCAAATCAGACATTTGTCTCTAACGCGTGGTTGCATCGGCTGTGTTTTTGGATTAGGGAGATGGCAGAAGCAAGTCGCCATAACGCACCTTGAGACCCTGTGCTACTACATTATACCGCAGAGGATTTCATTCAAAGATTTAGGTTTTGTTTTCTCTGGTGGCGCAACAGGAGACATCTATAGGGGTGACTATCCTATAGATTCCTTGTGGAATCTACTCAACATGAAATTAATTTATACCATATTGGGCATCATCTTGCACAGACCTCTGCAATTATTGACATTCCTCTTTGGGGAAAGGTTTACAAGCTTTCGATCTCAAAGACAGGGCCTTCCTAAGAAGGGAAGCTAAGGGAAGGGAGGATTGATAGAGCTTTTTTTAATGTGTCTCCTTTACTAGACTAGTTTCTCCTCCCACCCCCACCAGCCATTTTTGTACAAGAGCCATAAATCTGAAGCAGTCTCTATCTAGAGTAGGGTTGCTGGACCTCTTTCAGCTCAAGGGCCGAATTCAATTCTGGAGAAGCTCAGGGCCCAGATCCCAGTGGTGGGCAGGGCAGGGCAGAAGGCAATCGAGGCTGGGCCAAAGGCAAAAGGGGGGCAGGGCCGAAATACCAAAAAACAGCAGGGCATGTTAGCTTAACAGCTCTCACTGCCAGCAACTAAGCTTTAGGAGAGGCATTTCAACTTTTGGATTGGGGAGAAGGCCAAGCAAGACCCAGAAAACCATGTTGCTTACTCTGAGGTTGTGCACTGGAAGAATTCAAGGAGCAAATGTTTTGAGAACTGAATCTTACAGTGCAATCCAAGGTGGCGTTGGGGGCAAAGAGAGTGGTGGAAGATCTACCACTCTATCCAAAGCTGTGCTGGCTCACAGTAGCCAAGGCAGATGGTAGATCCCCCCCCCCAAATTTCCCCAATGGTGTGGGTCCCCCCTATTGATTACAACAGGAGGGACATTTCCTACACTAGCTCTGGGTTCCAACCCAGATCCTCCAATGTCATGTTTTGGGGCCTTATGCAAGCTACTGCTGGTGTGACCACTGCAGGTGATAGATTTCCACCTACAGGCTTTTCTGTGGGCTGCAAGCATGGACAGCCCCCCTGGTGGAACTCCTCTCTATGGGTGGAGTCCAGTGGAGGGGCAGATTTGCCTAATCCTAACTGCCTCCACAGAAACCTTTCAGGCCCTTGCCTCTCCAGTGCTGGAGCTCCAGCATCAGGGAGGCAAAAAGGGGGTGGATTGGGAGGCATGTCATGGACGGATCTGGGAAAATTCTCCCAATCACCAGACATGCCTCAGCACAGGAGGAAATCTACACGAGCCCTGGACTATTTTCCTCCCATTTGGAGGAAAATCTCCCTCCCCCAAAAAATGAAAGGGGGAAGACCCGCCCCCCACAAATACTGCTTCTCCCTTCCACCCTGCTGGGTTCCTCCACCTTCCTGCTCCCAGTGGTAGAATTGCTCTGCCCACCACCTAAGATCAGGGTATCTCCAGAACCACCACCACCACCGCCTCCTGTATGAATCTGCTGGAGCACTCCATTCTACTTCAAAGGACTCCATCATCCCTTCCTTTTGCTGTCTGAGGCGGGACAAGTGGGCACAAGAAAGGGGCCTTCTCTGTTGGGATACCCAGATTGTGCAACAGCTTTCCCCAGGGAGATGTCCCCGTCCCTTATTCCAGCATGCTTTGAGTGAAATACTGCCTCATTGATAAGGGTTTTAACTGCTGCTATTTTTTTTTTTTAAAAAAAATTTAAATTACCATTTGTCTTCTTTGTTGTTCTGTGGTTTAAATTTTTTAAATTGTGAGCTGCAGTTTCTGTGGAAAGGTGGTAAATAAATTATTGTCATCCATAAAATAATGAAGAAAAGCACGGCCTGCTTAATTTCTGTGTCAGGATGTTATTAATAGCACTGGAGCCAACAAACACGTGGCTCTAATCGCAAACCGACTAGGATTTGGTAGTAAGTTCCAGTGCTGAGGAAATGCTTTGGACTTGCACAAGGGGCCTAATTCTGTCTCAGTCACTTGCATGGAAGTGTTGATAAGTTCTGCTGCAGGATGAGTGTGTCCTGTCGTCCTATGGGACCTAGGGCAATGCAAATAATGGGCTGCACCGTACGCTTAGGATGGTTACATAAAATCAGGACCCATATTATATCACGAGGGCTAAGTAGGCTGGGGTTTTCTGCTCCTGAGCCAGATACCAACTTCGATGAGGAATTCTACCTGAACAAAATGACAGAAAATGAACTGCCCTTGATATATCGCAGTCATATCACTGAGCAGACTGAGGATTTCGTGGGCACAAGAAATCTTTTTAACATGCCAATGTCTCTTTAAAAGCACTCTTGCATAAGATGCGTCGTTAAAGGCAGTAGACAGAGAGGTATAGTGGGTGGGTGCCAGTGTCGCTAAAGGTCAGGAGATCAGCAACAATGATAATTCTACCAAGTCATTGTAGTCTGGATCGCTTTATGTAGCAGGCAGGGCACAGTTATGAATGCAAGTAATTCACATAAACAACTCCATCTACCACTTGACATATCAGTAATGCTCCCTGATTCTAATTCTGTATATAAATCAGGAGTTTTCCTATTCTTGGACCTATGAATCGTCTCCCTTTTCTTTAATACACCGTTCAATAAAATGAAGACAAGACTTGGTATATTTATTTATTTTATTTATTTATTATATTTATACCCCGCCTTTTTTCCTGCAAGAAACCCAAGGCGGCATACATAATCCTCCTCCTCCTCTCTATTTTATTTGTTCTTGCTATACTTTCATGCAAAACCATATTCAGTCTAAGATACAGTCATGCCTTGGCTTGAGAGCATAATTCATTCCGGAAACGTGCTTGTAATCCAAAACACTGTTATATCAAAACGAAATCCGCCCAAAAAAATTTGTAGAGAGATTTTTAATTTACGGTAAGCCGTACTACAGTACTGTACTTGTATTGCAAGACGTCGCTTGTATATCAAGTAAAAAACATAATTAAATAAATATGTAAAAATTTGCTTGTCTTGCAAAATGCTCTCAAACCAAGTTACTTGCAATCCGAGGCATTACTGTAGTTGTTTTCAAATTTCAGCTGGGATAACTTTCCACATTGACTTGTGTGCGCCGTGAAACCCTTAAGTGTCCACCCTGCAAACTCTGCATGCTGCCAAGAATGCGGAGCCATGTTCCGAGTGGCATGTTCAATTCACCTGGGACACTGGCTAAGCCTATTGGGCCTTGCTGTTGCCTTGTGTAAAATAGAGTGAGTGCATCTTAGAAGACATCCCATTTCCCCCCTGTGGATACACATTGCAGAGGAAGATCAGCCATGGTGGCCATAAGGGATGGGCAAACAAGTGATTTTCGCCAGCACCCAGATTCTCCAAACACCACCTTGAAGCTCAGCTTGCCTTGTTTCCTGCATTCGTATGCGCTCTTTTTCATTTCGTTCTAACACAAAAGGTGCACATTTCAAATTGGGAAAATGTGCATTTTATTTTTTTTTAAAAGCGTACTGAAAATGCACACTTTCCCCCATAGAGTACAGCAGGGAAATGTACATTTTAAAAATGTCCATTTTTTGACCACAAGTTTGGAATTTGCAAACATCTTTGGAGCATGCTCTTCTCTGCTCAGGTTCACATCTGGGGTTCAAACGGGACATGTCTGTAGGTGCCATCATTGTGTTATTTTCTGTGTCTGCTAAAGACATTTTTTTTTTTAAAAAGAAACTTTTCCTGAATGTCCAGCCATGGTTTTAGTGGTATAACTTGATTTTAAATATTTTTAATCTTTTGTATTTTTATTCTTTACTGTTCACCGTTCAGGAATCTTTTTTTTTATACATACAGAGCAGTTTATAAATTTTATAAATAAATCCATCAATTGCAGAATATGAACTGCAGTCCAAGAAATCCACTAATGTAGGTAATTTGTAATTTGTGCTTTTTTCTGTCTGGTGCAAACATATCTAAGCCTCCTCACCAGTACTACTTCAGTTTTCATGTGGGAGCAAACTGTTTAAAAGTACCCCAATGTGGTAGACTTGCACATCAGACAGAAAAGCTAAAAACTATTCTTCCACGTGAGTTGCTTTCAAAGAGATGCGCCTCCATGTCAATACTGGACCTCATATACTTGAATTAACCATGAGGTTATGTTACACATTATATTCTGTAGCAGGATAGCTGCTGAAAAACAGAACCTCAGGATGCATTTCCACAGTGGCTCCCCACAAGTCTAAAGAAAATCAACAGGTTCACAGTTCGGTTAAAATTGCTACTCCCAAATGGAAAGTCACTTCACACAAATGTTGCCCTACACTAAAGAGTGCCTACATGGTTCCTTTTTTGAGTGGCCTGCACCTTATAGTAAATCTAATGATTTACTAATATAATTGATTCCAATTCTTTTTTTGACCCCCCCCCTGCAGGGCCAGCGCTACCGCTAGGCAAACTAGGCGGCTGCCTAGGGCGCATGGCTGAAGAGGGCGCAGAAATGCTGCGCTCCTTCCGGCCGACTCTTCCTCGCCGCCTGCGCGCTCCTGCCCGCCTCGCCGACAAAGGCACCACCAGGTCAGTGCGGGGGGGGGGATTACAGGCGCCGGGCGGGCTCGGGGTCGCGCTCGGCTTTCCTCAGCGCCCGGAGATAGGCCGGGTCAGGAGCACGCGTGGCGGCAGCGACCAGTCCGAAGATGCTGCGCGGTGGGCGAGGCCGGCTTGGCAGCGGGGAAAGCGGCTGCCGGAGGCGGCCGGCAGGCAGGCGGGGGGGGGGGGGGCGCTGGGCAAGCAGGCATTTCCCGGCTGCTTTGCTCCAGACCCCCCCTGGCACGAGGGGGGGCGCTAAATATAACTTTGCCTAGGGCGCCAAACTGCCCTGCACCGGTCCTGTCCCCCTGTGAGGGTGGGATTTGGGGATGGAAACAAGGGGAAGTTTAAATCCACCCGCCTGGAGTGTCACAGTCCTGATCTGATGGGGGCTGTGTGTGTGTATGTGCTTCCACTGAAGTAAATAAGCCAATAATGCATAGCTCTGCTATGCATGATTTGAAGACTATTGCGTTTGGCCCTTACTGACGTCTAAATTTACTATGTATCTCCCATGTCAATGCTTGCTCTATAAATGGCACTTATTTATACCAGACCATATACTGCAGCAAGTTTGGCATTTGCCACTGTTTGTTTGTTATCTCCATTTACTCCAGAAGGAAATATTTGAGCACTGCTTTGATAAAACTCTGAATCTAATGTTTCCAAGAAACGTGGTTATTTCCCTGGTTATTTTTATTTATGCCATATCATTTTATTGTGCGACTGTACTGTTTCCCTTTGCAAGTATTAAAGATTTACAAAAAAGTTGTTCCCTCTCAGAAGTTGATACATCGATAACAATGTTATCAGAGTGCCACAGGCTGTTTTGTTTTGTTCTGTTTACATGGCACTATTAGTACATGTTTAAGGGTGTGAGCAGCCTTTGAGATGAGAATGAAACTGAGAGGACAGGTATTACTAGTGGAAAATTGTATGAAGATTCTAATAACTGGGCAGTGCAATCCAATGTGACTGCCCGTAAACCTCTGAACTCAGAAGATTAGAGGCCTCCAACGGAGGGCGGAGGGCGCGCGGAGGCAATCTTTGCCTCTGCACTTCCGCCACCCTGCAAAAGTCATGGATGGTTGACTTCAGCGTTGAAGTTTTTCCCACTGGAGCATGAGGAGGAGAGGCCAAGGTGCCACCAGGATACTACATATCATGGTGGAGCCTGTCTCCTCCCCTCAGTCCTCACCCGCTTCCCCGCTCACAAACCTGCAGCTCCAAGGTGAGCCTTCCAACCTCAAGAGTGGTCTTTTCCCTGCTGGCTGCAAGGGTGGGGAGAGTGCGCTCCGAGGTCAGAGCGCAAAAATTGGAGCTGGAGCTGGCACTCCAACCTCCCATATGGCCGTCTAGATGCTATCTAGTGGCCTTAGGATTGTACCCTGAAAGTACTCACCCCCATTCTCCAAAAGCACTGTGCAAACAGTGTGCAATCTCTCTGTAAATTTTTATCTCGAATATTCTCCAGACATTTTCTGGATTGGTGAATATTTGACAAATATTTTGCGATTATTATTATTATGTTTTGCAGTGGCAGTCAACATCTGACTGTATCTAATATGTAGCAATTCATATTTGGCAGACTCTGACAGGTACCTTGCTGTAGCAGTCAGTACTTGACTGTATCCAGCAGCTCACATTCAACAGATGTCAACATATGAGTTTCAAATTTAATATTATTTATTTTAAATATTTATACTCCATATTTCCTTGCAGAAGATCAAGGTGACAGTAATCAATATTTTACAATATCTGTAAATATACAATATTTTACAGTATCTGTAAATATACAATATTTTACAGTATCTGTAGTAACATGCAGTCGCAGTCAGTATAGGAGTCAAGTCAAGGAAAAAAATCACATTCTAGAATGCAATGTCGAGGATTGATAACCAGTTTTGACAACAAAAGCAACATTGCCAATTTGAAAATTTGCCATTTGATTTTTTGCAAAATTGTGTTTCAGTGCAACTGTGTTTTCAAGATGAAGAAAGGTTAACCCTTGCTCTGCACTATAGCCAGAATTCTAAGCCAGGTAAAGATTTACCCCTAATCTGCTGTAACGTTGTTATTTTTTAAATATGTTTTCTTCCAGGGATCTGAAAGAGACTTGGATACTCCCAGTGTTAAGAGAGTTGACCCATCTGCACCTGTTCTTTGTAGCATTGTAAGCTGAGTAAAAGTACCTGAGTGCTGACCTTGGTCTGAGCCTGATGGCATATTTCTGAGATAGGGATGGATCAATCTGGCTGGCAATTCTGGTTTCTTTCAGTTTCCCATTTTTCCAATCTTAAATTTGATTCATCCTGAGCTTTGAGTATTTTTCCAACTTTGTTTGGTTAGTTTTCATGCATATCTCTCCTAATAATACCCTTTTGCATGCAGATTTGTCTAATATATTTTTGTTTGCAAGTAATTTTCCTAATTCATAATGCATTTTTGAATGATTTTCATCAATATACATATTTTAGTGTGCAAGTTCCTCTAATATATACATTCTTGTACACATTTTTTTTTATTGGAGAATTCAGTTGCAAAATTTGGCAAAGTGTGAATTTCAAAGGATAATTGAGTTTCGGTTTGCATATTGGTTCGAAAGTGTGAAATTTTGTACATTTGTATTAAAATGTGAACCAAGTGAATACTTCCCCAGTCCCTTTGCCTGATGATAGCTCTGGGTTCAAGGTGCTTCTTGATGGCCAATGCTTTGCTCCCTGATTTCGTACCATCTCCAGTTATTGACTCCAAGGTAGTGAGGGACTGTATCCTACAAATGTTTGGCCATTGCAGAGAAGCTATTTTATCCTTGTCAAGCTCAAGACAATGTTTGTTTGCTTTAAAACCTGGGGGTTGGATCTAGATTTAATCATACTTCGAGTAGACCCATTGAAACCTAGGTCCCATTGATTTCAATGGGTCTACTCTAAGTATGACTAAATCTGGATCTAACCCAGGGTCTGTGCCATGGGAACTGCTCGTATTCAAATCTTTACAACCTTCCTACACAAAGTAGCTCCTTAAGTAACTCTTGTGGTGACTTTTCACTGCTATGGCAGCAACAGGTAGTTTATATAAATGGAGCGCTACATCATTTTAATGCACGGTTCTGAAGAGTGCTAATTTTATACAATTTTCTTCAACAGATGTTAATCAGAGTTCTGGGGGTGGGAGGTGGGAATTTATGCAAAATGGATTTGCATGGGTACATATCTGGTAAACACCAAGATGAATTGTAGTGTCAAATCACTCCCCTGTGAGCGCTATATTAATCATGCATGTTAACAGTGACAAATAGTTCAAGGTGAGCTCATGCAAAGCTCCATTGCCACAAGGACCAGATGCTATTATTTACTGGAATGCTGCTGCTGGTGTGCCGGAGGCTGTTGTGATTATTCTGGTGCAATTTCAACATGAGAAAGTGCATCTCACTTGCCAGTTAAAATGAACTTCCAGGTTTAGATTTGCAATTTCCTCTCATTTTATATAGTTTGGTTGTGACATTTAATGTATTCATGGTTAAACTGATTGATACAAAATGTTGTATTGACATTTTGTAGCTTGTCAGATTTTGTCAGAATGAGCCTAAGTTAGTGAAGGAGGAGGTGGAGGAGGAGGAGGAGGAGGAGGAGAAAACAAAGAATCCAAATCCCAAACAAAACTGAAACCAAAAAAACTGTTTGAGCATTCTCACATTACACCAGAATATAGCAAATATAGATGAGACCTTAGCCCTCTTCAGTCATTGAAAATGCATGTAGTCTCCACATATAAGGAGGTGGAATGGGGATGTGCACACTAGCTCCACCCCTCGCTGTGTCATTCTCATCACCCTCCACATGTTCGGACACGGAATAATGGGCTCAAGTTACAGGAACCTAGATTCCACCTAAACATCAGGAAAAATGTCCTGACTATCAGAGCAATAAGACAATGGAATCAACTACCTAGGGAGGTGGTGGGCTCTCCCACTCTGTAGTCTGGAGGCATTCAAGGTGCAGCTGGACAGACATCTGTCAGGGATGCTTTGACCTGGATTCCTCCTGCATTGAGCAGGGGGTTGGACTCGATGGCCTTGTAGGCCCCTTCCAACACTACTTTTCTATGATTCTATGATTCTATGTAGAGGACAACTCCCCACCAGGGAGTACTGAATTTTAGCACTGAAGAAGAAGGCAAAATCTTGGGCAGAGAGTGAGGAGGGGCAAAGCGATGGAGCTGACCTTAGCAGAGCATCAAAGATAGAGTCTTGAGGATTCCAAGAGTTGGCATGGATCCCAGAAATGTAGCAGCACCGCTCAGTCAGGTAGATGGCAGATGAGAAGGTGGACAGTCTGAATTTATAGTCAGCCACTTCTTTTGTTCTGCTCCAGAGGCATTCAGCTACGATAAGCAAAGCGTTCGAATGGAAGCAGTGAGCAAAGGCTGGGAACTGGAGGAGAAGCAAACATGTCAAGAGTTGATGACAGGAATGAACTGAAGGTGATGGCTGGAGAGTCTACAGAGCAGACAGAAGTGACAGAAGAGAGAGGAGAGAACAATGCTTCAGAGAGGGCCCCTGAATCAATGGACTGGAAATGATGGAAAGAGCAGGAGGCAGAATATGGGGTGGGTGGACTGTATGTGATGTTGAAGGAAATAAGTCGATCCATGAGAGGGAACTGAACAGCAGAAGCGTCAGACACAGAGCAAGACAAGATGGTGAAGACTATGAGCTTTTCTACATAAGGCATTTGTTGTGCACACATCATTCCCTACTCATGGTTGTTTATGGGTTCTTTAGATGATGTTGTGACCCTCCAATTTCACTTCTGTTTGTAAACAGCACTTTCCATGAGTATTTTTTTAGAGCAGGGAAAATGGGGTGACGAAAGCAAAAGTAGATACAGCGGATTAACAGCCTCGTGTACCAAAGCCCAAAATCAAGAGAGTGCCTGAGACAGTGTGTGGGAGAGTCAGTCCAGAGGTGAAAGGAAGGGGCAAGGGAGAGGAGACAGAAAACAGCTGGGTCAGAGGGATGATCAACATGAACACTGAATTCACCAAGGAGCAAAGTGGGAGTGTTACTTGAGAGGAAGACATTGAACTAGGCATCAAGACAAAATCCGAAATGAAGGTTGGGAGGGGACCAGGAAGGTGACAGAGAACAGCAACATGGAAACGCAGAGAACAGCACTTCACAGAATGAAGTTCAAAGCTAGAAAAGCTGTCGAATGAAGTTGTTGGGATGGGGGTTGGGAGGGGCTGGACATGGCAGCATTTGGAAAGGAGGAGGCCAACACACGGACACAGCCATCAGGGTGGAGGAATGCAGGAGAAAGAGGGACAGCAAAAGCAGAGGGCAGCAATGGTGACCGTGGCAGAGCGGGAAGCCAGATGTTCGTCAGGGCAAGTAGCTGGAAGAATTGAGAAAAGGATAGATTATGGATGATGGTATAGTGGATGGATGCCAGTGTTTCTAAAGATCAGTAGATCAATAACTGGGTGAAGAGTGGAAGTTCCAGAGGGAAGAGGAGAAGGGAAGCAAGGGAGGGTGGTAGACAACAAGTAGGGAAGAGATTAGGAGACAGAGGGTGCATTGCCAATTTAGAAAGGCTAAAGCATTGTGGACCTTTTTAGCTTAGAAAAAAATATTGGGGGGGGGGCATTAGAAGTTTTGTAAAGATCATAGACTTGTCTGGAATTCTGAATACTCCCACATTTGTATTCCAGGTATCTTTACCTATCTGTATGTAGTAAGGCGATTTCTCAAGTTTAGGATCACCTTGAAAACAGCATTGCCAACCTCTGTTAATGCATCTTTTAATATCACTGCAGGGCTGGCTCTATTAGAATTATTATCAGTCCTGCCAGATCAGCATTAGCTTGGCTTTGGCCAGATCAGACCTCTTTTTTTTTTAAGGTGGTAGATTTTGTCTTGCATCACAGACATTCTTGGCTACAAGAAATGAGAACTCACCCAAATTTTTTTTATAGCTTCAGGAAAATAATAGTCAATTTGTCCCATGTGCCAGGAGGCTGCACTTAGTTGGGCAACATGATGAATGAGATGCATAGAATTACTCCAGCTCTGAGTTGTAGCAGCATTTTGACCTTTTCTTGTGCCCTTGGTTGCCTTAAGTGCACATTGTTGTGTAACACAAATTGTGGGAGAGTTCTGGGCTCCCTTAAGGCAGCTAGGGATGGATGAATCTATTTCCAGACTGTGCCAGTTTAGCAGTTTTGTTTTATGAACCGCCCAGAGAGCTTTGGCTATTGGGTGGTATAGAAATGTAATAAATAAATTAAATAAATAAGCATGTCGTCTGTTCTGTCCAATTGCCACACCAGTCTGCAATATTTTTTTTTAACGTGTGGAAATTCACATTTATTTTCTCATCCAATGCATAAAATGGATGAGAATCCCCCCCCCATAAAATGCATTTTGTGCACAACTTTCCCCAAGTATACACATTTTTGAATGCAACTTTCCCTAATACACACGTCTTTGTATGCAGTGTTTGAGGCTGAGAGAATTGCATTGGAAAATCCGAAGGATAAGTGCGTTCCAATCCACATGTTAACCAAGGAAGTGTCAAATAGGTCGGTGTGAATTAAAAACGTGGACCAAATGAAGTTCTCTCCCATCCCAAGTGGCAGCAATTGTGATTTGTGTTTCGAGAAGAATGAATAGGAGTAAAGGGGTGGTAGGTGTGTGTGTGTGTGTCAACGCAGCCCTTAGTTTGCATCCTGTAGTTAAGGCCTTCACATCACTAGCAACTCTGGATGAATCATTTGCCTTCAGATTGTTCTATGAGATGGGAGTGGCTGCAGGGGCTGGCCTGGGATTTTTAAGTGCTCCTAACACAGGATGCAGAGTAAACAATACATGTGCACATTGTTGCAGTGGGACTTGTCTCGGACGGATCCTCTTCACCCTGAACCATGAGAATGGATCCAGAGGAGAATGGAGACAGAGATAGTAAGTAAAGCTGAAAGCACTGCTCAGTCAGTATGCCTTGCAAAACAGACAGTTCTCTAACGCTATGTTTTTAACCAATGAGTCACAAGTCATACTTCGGAATGCTGATTTAGACTCAGCACTGAGAGCCAAAACAGACTTTACTTTAAATCTGTATCAAGCAACTATGTCTCCCCACCGCCCTGCCCCACACAAACCTTTATTCTAGAGTAGAGTCCCCCCCCCCACTTTTACCAAGCTTGGAGGGTAGGGACCTTGTAAGATCTGGTCCCTGAGCCTACTCGGGAGTTTTTTGTGTTTTTTTAAGACGTAGCAGCTAGGCAAATATTTAAAGTAATGTTTGTTTTGGCCTTTAGGTACAATGTATGGCTTGTCATAAATAAATGCAGGTTTTCTTTTACTATCTGATGAAAAGTTGGCTAGTACAACTACAAATACATTGTTCTCAGACACTGGAGAGCACTTAGAATACTATTGAAGTCTGATTGAAAGCCCCGTGTCCAGGGCAGAATTCCCCCGGACTTCCACATGAGTTGGATCTATTCGTTTGGCTTTCACTATTTTGTAATTCTGTATGATGTTTGCTTTGCACTTTCTGCTGGTGTGAATACAGAGAAGGGGATTTGGGCTTACTGGGCATTTCTCTAACTCATAAGGAAATTATGTGTACTGTGAACACAAGTGTCAGAAAAAGCTTTTGATGTTATCTGCTTGAACACATCATGTTCATGAGCATTTGGCAGAATGCTATCAGATTACCCTCTCCTACTCTGTTCAATGGAACTTGTTCCCAGGTAAGCCTGTACAGGATTGCAGCCTGAATCCTGTTGCTAATACATTCATGCCTTGATTTTTTTTTAAAAAAAATCCAAATAAAGACGCCACATTAGGGCTGCAATCTTATACACCATTACAAATACAAAATTACACATTACAAATAAAGATGCCACCTTAAGTCTGAAATCTTATGCACGCTTACCTGGGATGCTGCACTTGCTTCTGGGTAGACGTGCATAGGACTGTACTGTAAGTTGTTGTTTAATCAAGAGTAGGCATTTTTGTCCATGATTCAGTAACTCCAGCCATACAGTGAAGATCTAGGTGAGAAGTGGGTTTAAAGGGTACATTTTCTTCAGCAGCAGAGGCTTTGTCTGAAGGAGGAAGCAATTTTCTGGTGTGCCAAAAGAGGTGTGAAATGCTTTATTCTGTCCAATTGACAACTGATCTCCCTTTCCAAGGGAAATCCTCAGTTCTGTCTTGTGCCATTATACATATTTGCAAATGCAAGAGATCATGTCCCAGCAGTCACTATTTACCAGGGACACCTAATTTACCTATTTCCGGTACTCTCCCCAGTTTTTAAAAAAGGGAAAATCTGCCCCATCATAGAGTTGGACAGGGCCTTTGAAGTGATCTAGTCCAACCCCCTTCTCAGTGCAGTATCTGCAATGCAGGATGCAGCTACAGCACCTCTGACAAGAGGGCTGTCCAGGCTCTCCTTAAATACCCCCAGCAAAGGAGAACCCACCTAGGGATGTCCACGTACCTGTGGGCCCCCCCTGCCCTGCCTCACCTCCCCGCGGCACCCCCCCTCGATCCTCAGTGGCGCGGAGCGATTCTCCGCGCCACTTGAGCCAGCTGTGCCGGTCCCATCATGTCACTTCTGGCCATCACTTCCGGCTGGCCAGAAGTGATGCAATGGGACCCTGCGCCGGCGCGCCGGGACCCCAGTTCTACGTATTTCCCATAGAAACTGTTAAACCCTGTTGCCCTGGTTTCTACAGAAAATACGTAGAATTGGGGTCCCGGCGTGCCGGCGCAGATTCCCGTTGTGTCACTTCCGGCCAGCTGGAAGTGACGCGACGGGACCGGCAAGGGCGGCATGGTCGGCTCGCCATGGAGAGGCGAGCGGGCACCAGGACCCGGTAAGGCCCGCTCGCCTCTTGTGGGCGTGAGCGGGGCCGATTTCGGCCCGCTACTACGCCTGCTCAAGGCAAGCAGTTACATCCCTACCCACCACCTTCTGCTCTACTGGCAAAGGGCTCTTACCATTAGAAAGTTTCTCCTGATGTTTAGCCAAAGTCCACTGGAATTCCATCCACTGGTTCTAGTCTTATCGTCTTGAACAACAGAGAGCAATCCTGCTCCATCTCCTGCATAGCAGCCTTTCAGATATTTGCAGTCCGCTATGCTGGCTCAGCTTGTCTGAGCATGGAAAGCTAAGCAGAGTCAAGCCTGGTTATTACTTGGATGGGAGACCCCTCCTCTAGTTTCCAGCACTGCACAGGGGGTTGGACTCGATGGCCTTGTAGGCACCTTCCAACTCTACTTTTCTATGATTCTATGATTCTTCCCTTTTAAACATTTTGTTAGCATCAGTTATTAAAGTTGCCAGTCTCCAGGTTTTAGCCCCTTCCGTGGGATTCTAGAAGTTACATCTCTGAGGTGGTGGGGGGGGGGGCGTGAGGCATCTTGACTCTAGTGTTCATGCATATTTATTTATTTATTTATTTTTACATTTATATCCCACATTTTCCCCCTCTTACTAAGAAACCAAGGCTGCTTGAATGGTCCTCCTCCTCTCCATTTTATCCTCACAACAACCCTGTGAGGTAGGTTAGGCTGAGGGTCAGTGACAGGCCCAAAGTCACCCAGTGAGCTTCATGGTCATGTGGGGTATAGAACCCGGATCTCCTGAGTCCCTGGTCCAACACTCTCACCACTACGTACGCCACACTGGCTCACATGGAGACAAAGTGCCTGTAAATGGCATCCCTCCCATCCCCCTTCCTCCCAAACTGTTCTTAAATAGTAAGTGTTCCTCAAGAGCCAGCTTGGTATAGTAGTTACTTAAGAGTGCTGGGACTAGGACTGGAGAAACCCCGGTTTGAATGCAACCATGAAGCTCACTGGGTGACCTTGTGCCTGTCACTATCGCTCAGCCTCACCTACCTCACAGGGTTGTTGTGAGGATAAAATGGAGGATGATACATATGCCACCTTAAGTTTCTTGGAGAAAACATGGGATATAAATGTAATTAAAAAAAAACAGAAAGCATGTTTGAATTGAAGCTATATTCCATGATAAGTACAAGTGGGTCCATGGTCGTGCTGGGCATAAGAGTAAACATTCTTACAGGCATCCTGTGGAGGGTGGAAGGAGAGTGGAGGCAAAGGTCATCTCCGTCCTCCTCCCACCGCGCAAGAGACTTAGAAGGCCAATTTCAGCTGTTCTAAGTATTTAGCCCTGGAGCACAAGGAGGAGAGGCTGAGGTCCCAGGAGCATACTGCATATCATGGCGGAGCCTTACTCCTCCCCTCCCTGCCCCTCCGGAACACCACAAACCTCTGTCTCTGATGAGGTCAGTCTTCCAACCTCAGAGCCACAGCCAGCATGGTTCTTTCCATGCCAGCTGTGAGGGCACTCCGAAGTCGGAGTTCCAGCTCCGACCTCAGAGCACGTTTCTGAGGTCAGAGCTGGAACTCCGACTTCTCCTATGGCTGTCTAGACTCTGACTAGCAACAATAGGATTGTGCCCTTGAATAATAATAATAATAATAATAATAATAATACAGTAATACCTTGGATTACAAGTAACTTGGTTTGAGAGTGTTTTGCAAGACAAGCAAATTTTTAAATATTTATTTAATTTTTTTTTACTTGATATACAAGCGACGTCTTGCAATACAAGTACTGTAGTACGGCTTAAATTAAAAATCTCTGTACAAATTTTTTTGGGGGGATTTCGTTTTGATATAAGAGTGTTTTGGATTACAAGCACGTTTCCGGAACAAATTATGCTCTCAATCCAAGGCATGACTGTAATAATAATAATGCCCCTCCTAATTCTTATTTTATTTCTTAAGATTGTTTTAATTCTTTTTAAACTGGGAGGCAAATGAAATTGGCAAATATGTATTATTATTATTATTATTATTATTATTAAAAACAACAACAACAATGTGTTCTGGTCTGTTTACTAACGCAACCTCCATCAAAAGCCAGTGCAGTGCAGACTAATTGCAGAGTAAATGAAGTACATAGGAGCCCCCCCCCCCGTCGTATTTTCATCCCTGAAATGCTGGAGAATATGAAGGAGGTTGTGTAAGTTGGAGCTGAGCTGTATTTGTCAAAGATGATCGATCACAGCCACTGAAAAGCTATTGCCCGATTACAGTTATTACAGATGAAATCGGTTGTCCTAAGTGGGAAATGGTAATAAGGCGTTTTTCTTGCAGAGAGGGGAACTGCTTGTGTGACATGAATATTATAGATTGAGGCCATTTATGGACTATTTTATTGGTGCATTTACCTACTATACTGCAGTACTGCAAAATAAATGGATGAAACCAGTAGCCTTAATCTCATGAGGTGGTGTACAAGATTGCAGCGGTCATGGATATCACGTGCACACTCTTGTTCCCTGAGCAACAGGCCGCTTTTTTTAAAACAGCGAGAGTCTAATGGCAGCTTGGGGATTTGGCAGGAAGAAAAAAATAGCATGCAGAAATGGCTCATGCATATCGCTGGATCATATGGACAATGTTCTGGAAATACTGGATGTTTACAGGAAGAGCACTTTTATGTATGGATTACGGAAATGTACTATGAAAATGTGCCAATGCATATAGAGAATGCCTGGTGATGGGGGGGCATTTTTTGAATCGCTCTTAGCTGCCTTGGTGCCTTCTTCCAAAACATTAGAGTAGTTCATACCCAACTGTATACACTCCAATGCTTTATTTACCAGACAAAGTCCCTATTTTCTGATATCTCTTTTTGGTAAATCATTGTCCGTATTTCGTCTATACTCTGCCATTTTGGAAGATGCTGAAGATGCCTTGAAAACATTGGGTTGGAGCCAGACTTAGTCATACTTAGAGTAGTCCCAATAGGGCTTACATTAATCATGAGTAATTTATGTTCCATTGCTTTCAATGTGTCTTCTCTAATTATGACTAAATCTGAATCTAACCTAGTGTTAGTATGCACTAAACTATAGAATAGTGTAGGTTTCAGCCTATTACCCTGAATCTCAAGAAGTGGGTGCTTTTTTCATGCATAAGTGTGCAAATTCAAACAGATGGATGGACAATGCTAGTGCACTGATTCTCTTCCATCCTAACCCATCCAATGCCATTTATCCAGACAGTAAATGTTGCTGAACTTCTTGAGTTATAGCTATTTAATAATAACCACTAGACCAGCCTTCCCCAACCTGGTGGGGAGTGCTGGGACTTGTAGGACCTTTTTCTGTCTAAACATGCATAGGATTGCACCCTTAAAGGTTTTTTTTAAAAGCAAAACAGAGCTTTTAGCAATACGTTTCATAAATATATTCAGTGAGAGGTGCTGCCTTCAACTAGCATTTGCCCTGAAAGCCCCTTGCCATAATCTCAGATGGTCTGAATATGGCTCTGGTTATGCTGTGGTAAGGAAAGCTCTGTTTAAATTCTTTTTCCCCACATATTTAGGGTGTTTTTGTGGAATACTACTACTACTACTAACAACAACAACAAGAACAACTACGATATTATATTGCTATACAGTACCATGCAAAAGCCAAAGGGAGTGGCTAGGGCAGCCCGCTAAAACCCTCTTGTCCAACTGGGCTCACAAAAATGGGAACCAGTTCTGAGTCCCACATTTTTAAAAGAAAAGGCCAATTGATTAAGGTTTTGCAGTTCCACTCTGGGCTTTTGGGGGCCCTCAGGCAAGGTGCCTTCAATAGGCCCCTTCTTCTCCAAGGTATCCCTCTCTCTCTGGCCCCAATCCCAAGTATGGCCCCAATCTTGTCATACTTGCATGCTCTGAGAGGACAGGTGAACAGGCAGTGCCAGCAAGGAGCAGCAGCAGGACCAGGAGACTCCAGAGAATGGCAGTTGGCCCCCTGCAGGGGTGTGTGGGCCTCAGCAAGTGCCCAACAATGCCAGCCCTGGGTTTGGTTTTTTTACGGCATCAAAATCTTGTGCATAACCTACTGTATTTTTCTGTCCATAAGACGCCCCCATGTATAAGACGCCCCCCACTGGGCAGTTTCGCAACCACGCGGTTCTCTCCTCGGCTTACTTCCGTGTATAAGACGACCCTCAATTTTTAGTCTAACGGTTTTAGGAAAAAGTATAGTCTTATACATGGAAAAATACTGTACTTGTGTACTCTGCAGTAGGCTGGTAAAATTTCATGTAATAAAATAACTTCGTTTGTGCACATGTCACAGTCACAGAACTCTTTTTGGCCTCTACATCTAGACCTCGATAGTAAATTAAATTAAATCAACCATCATGAGAAAAATACTGGTGTGCCATTTATTTATTATTTTGTATTTCATTTCTATACCACCCAATAGCTGAAGCTCTTTTTTATTCCCCTCCCCAATAGGTGGAAGAATAGAGATATTATTTTTGTCTTTGTGAAGAATTGTGAATGCTTTCACCAGAAAGGTCTACTTAATCAAATTGATGAATGACGGTATCGAGTCACTTTTTAGGGTTGTACATTGTTAGCAAATGGCATTTCCTGGAGCTTCCACATATATATTCTTGGGCAGGACTTTCAAAATGGCAAAAAACACTCTGGTGTGATAGTTAAGAAGTACATTGTTTCTGCATTAAGAATCACGAGCTCCTATTGTTATAGCTCAGCAAGGGGCATATTTTTAGAAGAGCACATAAAGAAAGGAACATCTGCTGTCCTAAGATTAGTTTTAGGCTACTTTTAAATCACTTGTGGTGAGCTTTTACATATAAAAGACAATGTGAATTACCACAATGGCTGCTACTAAAAATAAAGCCTGGGACCATAGAATTCAGAACACTTTAAAAAGTGTTAGTTTTCATTCTTTTAAGCATTCAAATTAGGTGGAAAAATTAATAACTCATTCAAAGCTTCAAGTGCAGTAACTAAACGTCAGTGATCCAATTTGTAGAACTGTGCTTTATTTAAAATTCTCTACTACACAGAATTGGCACCCATGTTTTGCTTTGCATACATGAACTGTATAGCTCTGTACTTAGCTCTGGATAAGATCAGGTTCCAGAGGCAAAATGCAGTATGCCACCTGGGCAGTTCTTTCTGACTGTTAATACATCCCCACAGCCATTTCCTCTGCCCCTTGCCACTGATTGGGTATTGGTAGTTTACAAGACAAAGTTTAAAACCATAAAAATACAATAACATAATAAAACATAATATAAAACCATAAGTTTCAAACAGAATAAAACCAAAAAAGTAACCAAGATAAAAGCCCGCAGCAGTCCAAAGATCTAAAAATGCACTAACACATTTTTTTTTAAAAAAAACTGAAGGTCTAAAAAGTAGAACAGAAGAGGTATTTGGGATACAGCTGGAGTCTCCAACATGGTGCCCATGGAAACCAATGTGTCCACAGACACCTCTCTTGGCACCCGCCAGGCTCCCGGCCCCTCCTAATTCTTATTTTATTTCTTAAGATTGTTTTAATTCTTTTTAAACTGGGAGGCAAAGTGAAGTGCCATCTTATTTGGGTCCAAAACGTGTCCTTGTATTTTGGTGCTCAGACTTCACCTCTGCCTTGTACTGAGGTTCTTGGGCAAGTTACTTTTCTTTTAGTCTCACCAGCTTGCCTCCTGTGAAAAGGGTGTTTTGTGACCAAGCCATGTCCGCTATGTCAGCCATTTTATGAATGGGTAAGGCCCCTCCCACCCATGGCATGATTTTGTGGGATCGCCCATGACAGTCTCAAAATTCCAAATGTGCCACCGACCCATAAAGGTTGGGGACCCCTGGGGTACAGCAATGGACAGTAAGCTGTGCGCAGAGGCCCTGACCTGACACAGGCTTGCTGAAGGCAGCAAGGAGCGGGGTGAGAGAAGCAGGCAGGGGCATGGCACAGCAACCCCCTCTCTGACTCTCAAATCCAAACTCCAGAGATAAAAAAAAATCATACACCACACTCACTCCCCTGTTCCCCTTACATATTCCTAATGAACAGTCCTGACAAATAAATGGGGTATATGTGAAATGGGCCTCAGAGGCCAGTTTTAACAGCTGGACATAGAAACATTCATCTCAGCCTTACTGGGGTTTTTTTTAAAAAAACAACAACTACTAACATCTTTTACATTAATACAATCTACATTCTCCTCTTATAGGTGATTTCCACTATGATTATATGCAAAAAATGCAGAGTACATGATGGCTTGACTAAACATTCCACCCATTGTTTTTGCCTAAAACAGCTAGCCTGGATCTGGAATCAGAGCCTGAAAGTCCTTTAGTACCCCCTGCAGATGTGTTAGAACCACTGGGTCATTATGAGTGGACTTTTCATGATCATGGTAAGTATGCATTGCCAACATGGCCCTCACAGATTCTCAGCCTATTGCTGCCAAGGAAAGATATAAAAGAGTACAACGTAATATAACATAATGCCTACTGGATCGTTTCCATATTCCATTTCTTTGTGATGCTCCCAGGTTGATCAGTTGAATCCAGCAATGTTCTTCCACACACGGAAGGCCACCACTTGTGGAATGGGACTTCCACATCCCCCCCCCCCCCCCCCGCAGCCTCTTCCATGTACTCCAAATCTCCTCTGGAGATTAGCTGTATTATACGGCTAAGTAATATTAAGCCATATAAGGCATCTTAAGGCCATATGTCTTGTTTATACTGTTAGGGCACTGGAATACAACTGAAATCCGTAGATGACAACCAGAGCAGTGAGTCATGTGGCATAGTTCATGTGGCATAGTTTCACGACACTAGATATTGATTTTCACACCAAAGGAGGGCTGTGTGCAATTGAAATCAATAGAGTGTAATTGGAATAATAAACTGGTAAATCAGTAGTAACTATACTTTAAATCAGCCTTCTCCAACCTGATAGCCTCCAGATGTTTTGGACTACAACCTCCATAATCCTGACCATTGACCATGTTGGCTGGGGCTGATGGGAAATGAAGTACAAAATATCTTGAGGGCACCAGGTTGGAAAAAGCTGCTTTAAATCATGACCAACGTTTAGAATACTTGAGTCATCTTCACCACAGTCCTTTAGAAGTGCAGAGGACCTGTGCCAAATCTCAAATTAAAATGTTTTAAATGTTTAAATGTTTAAAGTACACTTACTTTAAAGTACATTTACATTTACTTTAAATGTTTAAAGTAAGAACTGAAACTCATTATTTCTGTCTATGTGGCCCTGTATTCCCCAGTTTGGTTAGGATTAAGGGTCAAACAGCCGTGACTAGGATTGTAGCGATAGGAGATGTCACCACAGCTGAGTGTTGTCCTGCCCAAAGTTATAAATGTCCCATTAGCACCTATTAAGGACCCTTTACTTATCCAGCAGAGAACTGGGCATACTAAGCACATTGTCCAGTAGGTTTATGAGTAGGTCTATCAGTCATAATGATGAGCTAAAGGTGTACTTCCATTTTCAGACATTGTACATCTTTGACTGCTAGATGCTGGATAGTAACAGTGGTGGTTAAACATATCTTTCATGCCCTACTTGTTCATCTTCCTGGGGCATTTAGCTGGAAAATTCCCAAAGACAGAATGTACAATGAAGACATTTCTTCTTTTGAAGTGAGCCCCACTGCTAAGAAGGATTTCCCCTTCCACCTTTTCTCTGTTATCCTTATTCCTTCTTCATGGCTATCAAGAAATTTTTGAAAATGAAGACTACTAATTTCTCTTTAAATGCCTCACACAGGCAGGAAAAAAGTAGTTCCACCTCCAGAGATGATGCGAAAGTCCAGCGAACAGAGAAACAGCCCCGTGTTTCTGGAATGCAGGTAAGATATGTTTGTTTGTTTCTTACTTCAGAAAGTAAGTTGCCTTGATCAGGTCCTAGCACTAGCATGTATTGCCCCCCCCCCCCCAAAAAGGTGCTCCTAGTATCTACAAACTGAATCCTACAAACTGTTGTTCCAGTGCAGTAGAGTAGGCCATAGGACCGGGCTAAGCTAAAATGCCTTCATTTTTTTATGTGGGAGGATTTTGCTTGACTGGATGTCCAGCAGAACATAGCCTGCTTATATGTCAGAAAGAGAAAACTGGCCATAGGGCATTTTGACACTGCTCTAAATATTGTTTGAATAAACTTGAATGACAAGAGCTTGTTAAACAGTAGCAAAAGCTTTGGCCTTGATAGCCAACTGCTGCAATAGCACTTTGCTTTCTTGACTAAACAACCCATGCCCCAAGCATGTAGAAAAGAACATAGGAAAAAAGAAAGTAGGAAATGATTTGTCCATCTAGCCCAGTATTGAGCTTTTCTACACAAGGCTGTTATCCACTGTATCTACTTTTGGTTTCATTGCAGAATTGAGATCTGAGTTCTACACACAGAGATTTCCCTTTCCTGCTTTTCTGCTACATAACCTCTAGGTGGTGCTGTGCTATAGAGGAATAATGGAATTACACAAGTAGGAAAATATGTTTTCTTTAGTTTTCACAAATAATACCGCATTTCCCTGCTCTAAAAAAACCCACAGGAAAGTGCTCTTAAAAAACAGAAATGAAACTGGAGGGTCATGATGTCATCTAAAGAACCTGTAAACAACCATGAGTGAGGAATGATGAGTGCACAATAAATGCCTCATGTAGAAAAGCTTTGAGAGAGGAGGGAACCTTCCATGATGAGAGGAAAGGATTGTGTGAAAATTTTGCTCCTGCACAATTGGATATCGGTGGTGGGACTAGGCAGCATGCCCATCACCAGGGTGGGCCTAAAATGCAACTGCTCCCCATTCTTTGCACAATACCCCCTTCATGTGAATAATGCATGAAGAGGGCTCGTGATAGCACTGATTACAACATCATGAGGGTCACGTATCTTGTCAAGAATTATCCAGACAGTCTTTCATTGCCATTGCCATTTGGACTAGTCTTGCCATTTATATAGCACTGGCAGCTAACTTTATTCCATATGAAATATATAACAATCCAGATTTCTGGCTTCATCCTGCATCTTGGGGTACTTTCCTTACCCCAGACTCACATTCTGTGGTGTAATTTACACGTAAGTAGACCTACAGTCCTGTCCTGGTAGGACTTTGCCTAAAACAAGGTAGTAAACAATGTTACCAAATTTCAGCCACCTGTTTTTTACACTTTTCTTTCTATAAACCAAACATCCCTGGGACATAAAATCTTCCAGAAATCTGCATAAGAATAGGCTTTATGGAGTACTTCATATTCCAAACAACTGAAACAATTAGTGGGGAACAATAGGCCATCCACAGGTCATCTTAGTCTCTTTTGATAGCCAAGAACATTGGCAAACACTTCCTTCAAAAAGAACAGAAATCTAGTGAGGGAAAGCTTTGTTATGCTGATTTAAAGTTTATAGGCCTCAGGCATTTTCAGGCTTTTGTACTGCTAATTGACTTCCATTAGGCCTGCCTTTGTTATGTTGATTGCCTGCATTTACATTGCTGCAGGCAAGGTTAAGTCTTTACTTACCTTAAGTAGCTGACTCCTGAAATCCATTCTTATTCTGATCCTAACAGCCTGGGGAAAACATTCAGTCAGACAAAGGCTTTCATATGCACAATTACCTTACCTGAATGCCTGAGGCACTTGCTTTTGGGGGTGACTTGGGCACCCCAGATACAAGGACAGCTAAGCAGCATACTTCTGCTGGATGAAGGTTAAAAGACTGAAAGAAACTCAACCCAGTGTAGAGAGTAAAATACAGAAATGTGAGGTCAATCTTTATTTTGCATCTCACTTACTCTACTTCTATGATTGCTTTGAACTCAGGCCTTACTTTTAGCCAGCCCCATCTGATAAAGGAGGAGGGTCCAGTGGCAAAGCACCTGCTTTTCATTAAAAAGGTTCTGGGTTCAGTCCTTGGCATCTCCAGTCAAAAGGGTCAGGTAGGTGGCAATGGGAAGCTGCTACCACTCAGAGCAGACATTACTGGCCTAAATGGACAAATAATTTGACCTGGTGTAAGGAACCGCCTGTGTTCCTCTGAAAGTTGGGTACAGTTTTCACATGGTGTCACTGGCATTTCCTTTTTTTCTTTTTTAAAGAAATGAAACATTGTTTAAAATATATAAAACTTGGGGGCACAGCCTAGAGTGATCAAGGGTGAACAGGGAAACAATGAAGCTTGCAGGACAGGACATGCAGGGAGACAGTGAATGTGGAGAGGCAAAAGAGATTATCCTCCATGTTGAAGAGCACAGCGGGTGGTGCTGGAGGAAACATCCTACATGCTTTGGGTCCTGCTTATCATACAAAAGGCATCAATCAAAAATTGGACTTGCTATTTGCAAGACTTCAGCACAGAGTGGCCATAAATAAATCACCATCACTTTTCATATAATGGCGTGTATCTCCACCTGTCCTCACTCAGGATCACCAAAGGATTATGTAAAGGGCGGAGTCTCTGGCAGTGGAGGCTGCTGGATCCAATGCCAATGCGGCTGGGTATCCAATCAAGTTTTTACTCCAAACTTTTAAGGAGCTATCTATGGTGCCAAACCTATTTTGGGGATGGGATACAGCACCATGGATAGCTCCTTTAAAGTTTGGAGTAAAATCCAGAGCGGATACACAGCCCCACTGACACTGGAGCCAGCAGCTTCCACTGAAAATAAGTGAATATTTTTTAATGAGAGATTGTGGTCAAGCAGTCTGCTTGTATTTTTGGAGTTCCTGAACTCCTATCGGTATTCGTTCGTTCGTTAGTTCGTTCGTTCATGTATGTATGCTTTAGAAATGAACGTGTGCTGTGCTATTAATCTTTAGGATCCCAAGAATGACAGATGACATAGCCAGGAATGCACTCCTCAGCTTTGTCAATTCCAAATGTTGCTATGGCAACAGAGCTGCAGGAGAGCTAGTCATTCAGGAACTGAAGCAGCAAACATTATACAGAGTGAGTATCCCCAGATGTATTTACAACAACTGGTGCGAATTAGACGAAGATAGGTATGTGAAATCAATGCATTTATGCAGGTAGTTAAGCACTTGAATCCATTTGATTGATTTCAGCGGTACTTTTGCAGTGCTTCAGATCTAAAAGGAGGTACTGGAACTCAAGCATGCTTGGGGGGGACACACTCTGTACCCTGAAATCCCTTCTATCTGATTTTTAACGTGCGGTGACAGGTTGTGGGCACTTAGTAGTGAAGGATATTCACTCTGCATTTGCTCTGAGGAATTCCTCTTTATTATAACATCATATACCCAAAAGCGAAGTCCCAGTAATAAAAATAGGTTTGGGACACAATCCTATGCAACTTTAGACAAAAAAATGGCCTACAACTCCCAGCTATGCTGGCTGGGGTGTACTGGGAGTTATAGGCCTTTTTTCTGCCAGAACTTGCATCAGATTGCACCTTTATATGCTTAAGTTCTGGTGAACAGACACAAAAATTAAGCATGCCACATTCTTCTCTCGATTGCTCTCTTCATGTCCAGATTTGTCACAAGTATTTTAAAGATGACAATAATGGCTAATGGCTTATGAAATGCTAATAACAGCAAAATCATGAATATTCCACATGCTGAAAATAATGTTCAAACAAATTACCATTTATGCAGATGGCATTACATATACCTGGCATTTATCCAAACAATTGTGAAATGCTAGCAGTAGGGTGAAATGGGTAACAGTCAGCAAGCCTCACTAGCTGCTTGCGGAAAACATGTATTTTCATTGCAGATATTTGGACACGGCGTTTCCGGAGTCAAAGGTTCTTGTCTTCAAATGTCATGACCCTTTTAAGAGCTGGTTCGCCTCTGTAGATGTCTTACATTAACATTGATATGTCGGAGTAGGCCTTACTGGAATGTTATTTGATCCAGTTCGATTTGGATTCTGCTCTTACTGATTATAACATTTCCATGGTAAATGGTCAGGAAGTAGCAGTCCTAGGGTCAAAGCTGGAACAATGCTGCCTGGCCTTTCAGTTACCAACCGAATTTCCTCTTATATTCTTTCCCCTTGAGAGAAACAGAAATGTGTGTGTTCTGTTCAAATTCTTTTGCAACTAAGAGAGGATAAAGGTCTTGACCCACTAGCATGAACCCTGCACTTGGCCCCTTGCACCAGGTGGATGGGTCTGGGAAGCCACCATTTTAAATATCCCACAATTCTTTGGAACGCCTGATATAGCATTGCTCCAGGATACTGTGAAAAATTAATATTTTTATTGGGTGGGTTCCCAAACCCTTGCTGCTGCTGCCAGAGGGCCCACCATGAGAGGGGCTCAACCAGACGGCATTCCGGGCGAAGTATAAAGTGTTGGTTATTACCTTTAAAGCCCTACATGGTTTGGGTCCAGGCTACCTATGGGATCGCCTTCTCCCGTACAATCCGCCCCGCACACTCAGGTCCTCTGGGAAGAATTTACTTCAGTCAGCCAAAACTAGGCTGACAGGTACTACCCAGAGGACCTTTTCTTCTGCTTCTCCCAGATTATGGAATGGCCTGCCGGAGGAGATTCGTCAGCTCACCAGTCTTTTGGAATTTAAAAAAGCCATAAAGACTGATCACTTCCGGCAGGCCTATCCGGCGGAATTTTAGGTTGCCTTTAAGATATTTTAAGATATTTTAAGATGTTTTAATGATGTTTTTAATGATGTTTTTATGATGTTTTAAAGATGTTTTAAAGATGTTTTAAGATGTTTTAATAGTATGTATTGTGTTTTGCTTAGTTTATGTATTTTATATTTTTGCTGTTCCCCGCCTCAATCTAGACGGAGAGGCGGGTAAGAAATAAATAATAATAATAATAATAATAATAATAATAATAATAATAATAATAATAATTATTATTATTATTATTATTATTATTATTATTATTATTATTATTATTCCAGGGAGGAGGACTCCAACTTGGAGCCAGACCTGACAGTTTTAACTGAGGCATGAAAAAACAAATGTACCCAGAATCACCATCAGTCATAGTGTGGCTTTCTAAGTTTTTGGGACACTTCCTCAATAGCTAAACTAACCAACTTTGTATGGTCTATAAGGAAAGAGAAATAGATGACATTTGTTCCAAAGAGGGCTTTATTTGTGAAGTTCTGGAATGATAATCCAAGATGGTATCATGTTCCAGTAAATATAATGTTTTCGTGTCCTACATATGATAACATGGAACATGTTACCATGGCTCCAGATATATTATGTTCCATAGTAAAGATAATTTTCTATGTAAGAAAAAGAGCTTTTCTACGTGAGACATTTATTGTGTGCTCATCATTCCCTACTCATGGCAGTTTATGGGTTCTTTAGATGATGTTGTGACCCTCTAGTTTCATTTCTGTGACTAAAGAGCACTTTCGGCAAATTTTCTGAGCAGGGAAAATGCGGTTTTATTCATAAACATGAAAGAAAAAGCTTTTTTCACTTGTGTATTTGTGCTATTCTGCTATACCACAGTACCACCTAGAGGTTATCTAGCAGAAAAGCGGGAAAGGAAATGCTCAGTGTAGTGCTCAGATCTCAATTCTGTGACTTATCCAAAACGAGATACAGCGCATTAACAGCTTCATGTAGAAAAGCCCAAAGAGGGACATAAAGAATGGGTTGGTGAGGAAGCTGAGCTATGCAGTAAAAAAATGGGGATGGGGAGTGGCTTGCTTCTTCTACAATCACTTTCACAAGGTGTAGGATGGTGTCCCCTCCAAGCCTATAACACACTACCTTCCCAAAATAGCCTCAGGCAATTCTGCTGGCTGAGGAGGGCATAAGGCGAATGGGTGATCTTCTATTTTCAGCACTATAATTACACTTTCTAGAAACAGCATTTGGTAACAAGATTTGTTTCTCTGCAGTATCGACTGGAGACCTTTAATGAAACAAGGTTATGTGAATGGACTTTTGAACCTTATACCGGCAGTAAGTAATTCCATGAATATGAGTAATCAGCTTAGATTGTAATTGAGTCACTGCAATCCAAAATGGAGTTTAATTCAGTTCGAAATATGATTCGAGGCCCAACAACTGTATACAAACTAGAGCCATCAGTGTGCTATTGTTCAACTGTTTATATTAAACTGAATGTACAAAATGTACTCAGTGCTGATTGTTTTTGACATGTCCAAATGTGTACAACTTCACACAGAATTTGTCAAAAGGTTATGCTTGGTACAGAACCCTGAGAATTCTAGCTTTCATTTTACATTTTGTCACAGTGAGTTATGATAGCAGGCATACAATCTGAGCTGATTCCCTATAGCATCTGTCAGGAGAATTTGTTCACAAAGTGCAAACAACTACTTGAAACCTGAGCTATCAAATGCCGAACCAATAAACACTGAACACTGGGTTAGATCCAGTAAATACTGGATATTCAGAGTAGACCCATTGAAATCACTAGGACTTAAGTTAGTTGTGACTAACTTAAATCCTATTCATTTCAATGGGACTAAGTATGAGTAAATCTGGATCCCATCCTATGCATGTAACTGCAAAAGGAATGTTTGAATCATATTCAACAGGTTTTAACATCTGCCTTGAACATTTATGGATATAATATATGTAATGTATTGCCTCAAAGTGCTCAAGCACTGTATTGAATATGTTGTTGATTCTTGCATACGCTTTTATCAAATGCATATAATGGCCTAAGAAGGCATATGAGTTGGCTTTCTGAGAAAACTATGCTAATCTGGTAGAAGAGGCTATTCCTCAACATGGCACCCTTCAGATGTTTTGGACTACAGCTTCCAGAATTCCTAACCATTCCCCATGCTAGCTGTGGCTGCTGGGAGTTAAAGTCCAAAACTTGGTGGGCACCAAGTTGAGAGAGGGTGCTATAGATCATGCAAACACATTCTCCCTCCCTCCCTCCCTCCCTCCACCTCCCTACAGACACACACATTATGTACTGATAATCATAGTATGCCTGCATGAGGCTTCCTTAATGCATATATTTTCATTTATGTAATGCAGAGGTTTAAAAGCATTTCAATTTAAACATGTGTGCTGTATAGAATTGCCATTAAAGCTAACAACGAGAAACAACTGTCTGACAGTGTCTGAGCAAGTCTATTAAGAGAGAGTGCCTCTATCACAGAGTTCTTACTACATTTTGATTCCATCTTGAATACATGATCTGGCCCTGATATAATTGAAATGGTTACATCATTTTCAACATCATGTCGCCTGGCCTGACTTGTACAAATGAAGGCCAAGACACAGGACCCTGATACGAAGGTTGACTGAACCCTTACTCAAGTTGGCAGTGCAGGTTTGCCCATTGATCAGAGATTTACAAATTTCTGAACTCACTTTCTGCTGGTAATGGAGGTCAAGGGATAGATACTACAATGGCCAACTTAGGGCAAAGAGACATTGTCTAGTTGGATGCCAGAAGGTAGAGGATCTGGTTCACTTTCGTTTGGAATGCCCGTTGTATCTAGATCTGAGGACTTGATACCTTGATCCCCTTACTGTTTGTCTTAGAGATAACTCTTTAAACAAAATCTTATTTTTATTGGCGGGAACAGATTATTTTGTGGCATGCCGCACTGCTAAATTTGTTCTGTTGGCTCTAGGGATGAGGAAGTCTTTTATCTTGACAGAGGATAATATAGGCCATTGAGCTATTTTAGCTAATTTAATAATTTTTTAGTATACAATCAGTTATTGACGATTTGTTAAATGATTACTTATTTTCCTAATATTACATTTAGCCTGATTTTTATTTTTATTTTTGGTATGTTGACACTATGGATCTTTCTTACTTTGTGTGTTTAGTCTGATGTATATGGAAAAGCCTGGTTGGCTATCAAGCAATAAACAAAACTGAAATTAAAACTGAACTCACTTCAGCGTGTGCTGGATAGGTGAAATGATGGCCAAACTAGATGTTACAGGAACATTACTCGCATGTTCACACCATCCACATAAAAAAAAACAACGGGTTGATGGGACGTCTTACTTTAACAGCAAAAAGAATGTATGCTAGCAGGGTGCTGAACCCTCTCCCTCCCATGTTTTACCTCTCCCCCAGTCAATTGTTCTGGACACATTTCTACCTTCCCGGCTCTTGACTCTTGTTTTCTTTGAACAAAATTACCCAATCCAGGGAATTGGATTGAAGCAGATAGACCAAAATTTGTAGCACTTCCAAAATCACCAACAGGGGGCAAAGGGTCACCTGTGTCTCCATATGCAATTCCATATGCCTCTGAGTATTGCAGAAGCAGTCAAGAGTCTTACCTCTGAAACAGAATGCTTACATGTCACTAACATTTGATATTTCACAAAAGATTTAATTTTTGTTTGTTTTGTGCATAATATGCTCCTTCAAATACCCACCAAATTGTCAGGTTGGGCTTTCTACCTTGAGTCAAAGCAGAAAAGTTCCCAGCTACTTTAGAAAAAGGCCATTCCTTTGAGTTATCCTTGACATAATCACAAAAGACCCTAAAGAGTAAGAATAGGGTTGCTTGGACTATCAGTATTATAAAGGTGAAATATAATAGTTTCCCCAGAAAAGTAATAAACTCCTACTAAAGTAATTGGCATGACCTATTGTATGAAGCAGCTATGGGTTGCTGAAGAGAGCACAGTGGCTGAAAAACTCTCTTCTACAGTACTAGTTTCATCCCCTGCCCCCCGATTTTTCGAAGGCTTTTATGATGTGTTTTGGTAGCTGAAGGCAGCCATTATTAGTATTTGAAAAAGCAGCTCTCCTCTAGGACTAGAAATTCTTGCAACATGAGAAATATTTCAATGGCTGTCAAAGATTTCAGACTGACAGCCCTGGAAAGAGTGAATTCACCTATTGATCCAGAGAAGAGGGGCACTGTATTCAAAGGAACAGCCCAGATAATCTCTACACAACCTGATAATACCCTACACAACTTGAACATTATGTCTTGACCTCAATGGTCAACCAGATGTAACACAGTATGGAAAAAGAGGGATATTAAATAGCTAGGTGCACAAGTATTTCAGTTTAGGAATCTTGTATAAAGTTAACTTTGATAGATTACGTAATACATGTAATAATCAAGGATCTGATATCTGGGACTATGCGTACGCATAGTACTCAATTTTGATGGATTTTACGTGATAAAATAATTCTGTCATTCCCTCCATAAAGAAAATGGAGATTTTTGCATAACCAGGGGAATTGAAGATATGTTGTAGTATATGTGTTGTAAACATAACCCTCTGAAAGGGGGCAAACCTGAAAAAATGGGAAAGGTAGAACTGCACATATGTGGGAGAAGGAAGAAAATGATGCTTATTCTCAGGATTCAGCGCCTTTCTCTCCCCACACCCTGCCCCAGGCATATTCCATAAACAAAGGACAGAAACTTCCCAACCACCATCTATCTCATATGGACCCAGGAGAAGGAGATTGAGATTTCATAGATTTCATAGATCATAGAGTTGGAAGGGGCCTACAAGGCCATTGAGTCCAACCCCCTGCTCAATGCAGGAAACTAGAGGAGGGGTCTCCCATCCAAGTAATAACCAGGCCTGACCCTGCTTAGCGGCACATTCCCTTTAAGGCTCTCTCCCCTTCCCTTTTGATGGTTGTGTGCTGTACTTCACAGAGGACAGCCCCATGTTTGAAGACACCCTCTGTTTTAAAGACTGTCCTGTCAAAGTCTGGTTTAAAGAGAAAGAACCATAAGAAGGTTCTTGACGTTACCCATCAAAAGGTAGCACCTGGACAGCAGATTGAGCAGGCACACAGGTCACCTGGTCACAGTCTTCCCTACTATGGTGAGATGTGTTCTACCTAACTCCATTGAAATCTTGGGAAATATTAGGTTCCTTATTTGTCCAAGGATCTGGTTTATTATCAGTATTTAATGCTCCAAGATGTATATGGAAAGTATTGGGTTGTAGGCATTGTTTTGAGCCTTTATCCATGTAAAGTTTACATTGTGGGAGAATTCTAGTTTAAATAGGGTTGTACGAGAATTTTGTTTCTGCTTGCAAAACATGCAAATATCCCTGGTTCACAACCCGGAAAGTGAGCAGGAGGATGTGTTTTCCAAAAAAGGTTTGCAAATTCTCAAACAGGCACTCGTGTTTGAAAAATATGCAAATACGTGCATTTTGAAAAGAAAAATGGTCTCAATTGCACAACTTTAAAAATGCACAATTTCATGCTTTAGTCTATGGGGGGAATTTGCACAACATTGGAAATCTGCACAAATTTGAGATTTTTTTGTGCAACTTTCACATTCGATCATGTTCGTTTTGCACAATTTCCCCGTTTCTATAAAATGAACAGCAATTGCAAACGTGAGTGCAATTCGAGAAGAGATGAGTATTGAACTGATGTTTGGGGAATCTTGGTGAAATCGAACATTGTTTGTTTGCCCATCCCTAGGGCCTTCCATAATATTGCCACTTTGGATCAACTTATCTTCTTTGGTTCCACTTTTAAAACTTTTGATGCATTAAAAGGTTCGTTTGAACTATCTCAGAGTGCTCGTTGGCACTTTATTCAGCTTAAACATTTGTTAACTCAGCTGCAGCTCCTGAAACTCTATCTTTGTTATTGAACTTGGATCTTTCAGTAGTTGTACCTAAACCTGTAACTTAGCTTTATCACCAACTCAAAGATGCAGATGAACTTGTTATTTATTATCTATTGAGATATTACACAGCATTGGATATGCTAGGAGAATTACTATACAGGATTGGAAAGACTAATCCATTCCTGATTTACAGCAGTTGATGTCTGAAGTTTGAACTGACTCTTTGGGCAAGGAAGAGGACTTTCCAGCATGGCTGACTGGGAATGCTGGGAGTGTTGGACTGGGACTCGGGAGATCCGGGTTCTAGTCCCCACTCAGCCATGAAACTCACTGGGTGACTTTGGGCCAGTCGCTGACTCTCAGCCTAACCTACCTCACAGGGTTGTTGTGAAGATGGAAGATAGAAGATGTTGAGAGGAGGAACAGGATTACCATATACTCGAGTATAAGCCGACCCGAAAATAAGCCAAGACACCCAATTTTACCACAAAAAACTGGGAAAAGTTATTGACTCGAGTATAAGCCTAGGGTGGGAAATGCAGCAGCTACTGGTAAATTTAAAAAATAAAGATAGATACCAATAAAATTTCTAAAATGTAGGAATGTAAGTCTATATTTTCAATCTAGCTAGCCTTAGTTTCAATCTAGTAGCCAGAGAGGCAGAGGCTGTTAAATTAGCATTACAAATCCTGGTGTTTGTTAGTAGGATTAGCATAAGTGCATAGAGGTTTTGGTTTTCCTCAGTTGGAGTTAGAAGAAGAAAGTTTATGTAGATGTACCACCAATTAAGAGACAAAAGCTTGAGTTTCTTGCAGGTATCTCTCAAGCGAGCTTCAACTTCAAGCAAAGATTTTGCTGTTCATGACTCAGCGAGCAGGGAGGGGGGAGGGAGAAGGGAAATCAACTAGCTGGAAGTGATTCGTGAGCCAGCTACTGAAGACTCGCTCCCGCCGTTCATCGCACATACATAGAGCTTTCAGACCAGACGCTGACTCGAGTATAAGCCGGGGGGGGGGGGATTTTTCAGCACAAAAAATGTGCTGAAAAACTCGGCTTATACTCGAGTATATATGGTACATAAGCCGCCTTGGGTTCCTTGCAGGAAAAAAGGCAGGGTATAAATAAAAATAAAAAATAAAATATTTTTTTTCCTGTCTAAACATGCATAGGATTGCACCCTTAATCTAATTTCATTATGTTGTTTGCTGTTCTGTGTGTAATGTTTTTCTTTTCTTTTTTCTTTCTCTTAGTTTTAACATTTTTATTCATATTATATGTTATTATACTAGATACTGGGTTTGTAGTCTTTGTTAATTTAGATTGTATTGTCTTCCAATATTTATAATGCATTGAAGTTGATATTCGTATTTATGATCTTCCCCCCTTTTTGTAATTTAATGTGGTTTAAAATAAGAATATAGCAGCAATTACATCTAAATTTGCATCTATGCACATGAATTACTATATGCACATTTCATGCAAATCTGTATTTGGTGATGCATTTCTTCATTTTTGGTGATGTGCAAGTGGCTGCCCTAGCAGTAATTGATGCCTGGAATAAATAATGGCTTAGACGAGGGCCAATAAACTGAAGCTCAACTCAAGATTGCACTCTTACTGTTTCCCTTGCTCATCACCTGCCTGCAAATGGAATTCCCTCCTCTCCTATTCTTTCTTCATCTTTTCCTGCTCAAAAAATCATTCAGCCAGCCATTCCCACAATGTATGAGCCATCTGGTGAGCTCAGCTTTCTCCTCAGTGCCACATCAGAAGGAAAACAAAAATTGGCCCCACAGAAATGCAGGGATTAATCCATCCCCCCCCCCGCCGCTCTCATACACACACTTTCACTCATTTCCACCTTTAATGGCTGCTCCCACCCAACCCACTAACGCAGCACAATCGTATGGCCACTAGACAGCATCTAGATGGCCATAGGATTATTTCGGAGCCCCAGCTCTGACCTTGGAAACTCGCTCTGATCAGAAACTCCCTCCTCCCCTCACAGTTGGCACAGAAAGAACCATGCCAGCTGCTTCTCCGAGGTTGCAAATGCCCTCTGAGGTATCCTGGTGCCACTTCAGCCCCCTTCCCCCACAGTCTGAAGTGTGACACTTAGTCGAAATCATCCATCTGTTTGTTTTGCAGGGTGGGAGGAGAACAGCAGCAACCTTTGCCTCTGTACTCCTCCCATCCTGGATAGGATGCTCATAATCCTCCATGTTCGGAGGGCTACAGTCATCCGGATTGGACTGCACCCTAAGTGACCTGGAGAAAGAAGAGGGAGAAGGGCAACACACTTGTCATTGTTGTTAAAGCTGGCAGAGGCAGACCAGGCAAGTACATCCTCACTATATGATGGAGGGGCTATGGACCCCTCCCCCCAATTTTCCTTGCACAGGCTGCCATGGCAGCTGGTTGGGAGATAAGATAAACTTCTGCCATCAGAAACAACCATCACACATCTCAATCTGGAGCTGCTGCTAGCAAGGCTTGATAGGGGAAGCCCGAGGCACCCCGAAAACATCCCACTCATCTCATACCCAGGCTAAGGTAACACACACATGTGATATACTGCAGTATTTTGTGGCAAGTCCCATTTGTGTGGTTTATAATACTATCTAGAGCAGTGTTCTCCAACCTTGGGTCCCCAGATGTTTTTGGCCGACAACTCCCAGCTACGCTGGCTGGGGCATGCTGGGAGTTGTAGGCCAAAAACATCTGGGGACCCAAGGTTGGAGAACACTGATCTAGAGTCAAGATTCTAGACAGTAAGAGAATGTAATGCCACAGTATCAGATGAATTTTTTTTAATTTTTATTTATTTATTACATTTATACCCCGCCTTTTTTCCTGCAAGGAACTCAAGGCGGCTTACATAATCCTCCTCCTCCTCCTCTCTATTTTATCCTCACAGCAACCCTGTGAGGTAGGTTAGGCTGAGAGTCAGCGACTGGCCCAAAGTCACCCAGTGAGTTTCATGGCCGAGCGGGGACTAGAACCCGGATCTACCGAGTCCCAGTCCAACACTCTCACCACTATGCCACACTGGCCTGTGATGTTTTGGACAAGCTGCAACGGATATAATTATCACTGTTGGGAGTGCTAACAAATGAAAAATACACTTCATACAGGAATTAAGAAAAGTGATTTCTAAGATAACAGGATGTGAACTCTCTCTACTATTTTGATTTCAATAGGGTTAAAGTGTGCTCTACTCTGTGTTGGATTATGCCCACCATGTACTAAAAGGTCATATTTATGTTGTTTCTTCCTATCAGATGGTTTGGTAGATGGCCCACAAAATGGTTCATGTCCTCGACCATGGGATATTAAAGTTCAAGGACCACAGATGTTTCAGGAAGATACAAAAAAGTTCCGTGTACCTCATTCTTCTTCAGTCAAGGTAATTCGTTTATTGGTGGTTTGAAAACCAACCGTTGATCTCCTTAGTTTTCAGATGGCACTGGGTAAACATCTGAAGGTTGTCTAATGATGTTTAAACTGGTTGTAATGGTGGTGCAAGTACTGAAGTACTTTTTTATCCCCCCATGTCCCCTGCCTCTACGATCTGGGGTATTTCTTAACCCAGTCCTCTGGGGCACCAGGGGGTTGTTGGGTAGAGCGGACGGTGCGTGCTAGACAGCCAAGGCACTATTCTGTCTTGCTTCATACTTATGCTTCAACTACCCACCAGCAGTATTTTATTGATCAGGGTATTGTAAAGGTGTTTTCTTTTAACACCTAGCTTGGTTAATTGACTTGAACTATCTTTTACTCAAGTATACACTGAATTGTACTGACATCTCTGGGATGTTAGTTTCTGGAATAATATGTGGAGGTCCAGAAGTGAAAGTGTTGGACTAGGTTATGTTAGTGTTCTTTCAGTAATATTATACTTTCACTTTATGACTTTTAAAAACTGTTTTAAAGCATCTGTAGTTAAAATGTTGTAGCTAGCTTTCATGAATATAGGCTTTTCCTTTGTCTTAGCTAACACATACTGTTATCATCTTGACCATGAAACTCAGTGGGTGACTTTGGGCCAGTCACTGACTCTCAGCCTAACCTACCTCACAGTTGTTGTGAGGATAAAATTGAGAGGAGGGGAGAGGAGAGGAGAAGGATCATGTATGCCAGTTTAGACTCATTCAAAGAAGGCAGGATATACATGTAACTAATAAATACATAATAAATGAACAGGCACACAGGCCACCTGGTCATAGTCATCCCACCTATGGTGAGATGTATTGTATTCCTATATAAATTATAGTGATTATTTCTAAATTTGCATGTATACATGTAAACTACTATATGCAAATGTTATACACATCTGTGTCCTTTTTGGTTGTCTTTTGGGTGATTTCATAGATTTCATAGATCATGATGAATTTCCTCTTTTTGGTGATGCATAAGTGGCCATCTTACTATTAGTAATCTACTCAAACAGGCATGAGTTCTCTGGGTGGTGTACAAGTAAGTTAAAAAATGTAAGTATAAAATCACAATAAAACAAGAATAAAGTAGCACAAAATAAAACAACACAAAGTAAAGTCAGTGACAAGGGCTAAGAACAGTACAAGACATAATAAAACCAAAGTAAAACCACCAGCAAAAAAATAAATAACAGATAATAAAGGTGCCACAAGACTTTGTTGTTCTTGCTACAACGGACTAACGTGGTGGATACTCCTCTGTGGTGGCTACCAATAAATAAATAATGAAACAGTGAAGAGATTTAAAAGTACTAAAGCAATTCTTAAAATGCCTGGGATAATAAAAAAGGTCTTCACCTCAGGCCAAAAAGACCATAAGGTGCCATGTGAGCCTCTCTGGGGAGGGCATTCTACAGATAGGATGCCACCACTGAAAAGGCCTTCTCTCTTGTAGCCACCCACCTTGCCTCTTTGGTGGGGGCACTTGGAGGAGAGCCTCAGATGATGATCTTAGCATCCAAGTAGGTAAATATGGGAGGAGATGCTCTTTCATGTAACTTGGCCATTTAGGGCTCTAAAGTTTAAATTAAATTGGGCCTGGAAACAGACAGATGCATATAGTTGCTAAAAAATACTTGGCAGAAACATACATGTGTGCGCCATTTCTATTTCAGGAATGTCATAAGTGTCATGGGCATGGCCGATACAAATGCAGTGGATGCCATGGTGCAGGCCGAGTAAGTATTGGCTGCGTCTTCATTTCAGTTCCTCATTTCTTTCATGTTGATAGTGGCATCACACGGGCTTACTATGCAACAACACTGTTTAGGAGTTTAATGCTGTGATTTATGTATCGAAAACTGAAAGCCTGTTTCTAAGGAATCATTCTCAGTAAGGTGGTAGATCTGAGTCTGGGCCATACAACTGTAGACTACTGGGGTGGGAGCTCACATTCTCCTCAACACACAAACAGGAGTCTACACATAGAAAAATGACCATGTAAGGAAGAAGGCTAAGCAGGAACTATCCTCCCTGACATCTAGGGCCAAAACAGACATTACTGTTTAAATCCATATCTCACAGGTATGTCTCCCCCACCCCCATTTTTACTGCAGAGTAGGTGCATGGGGGCCAATCTGGATGGAAGCCCCTGTGCAAACTCTAGAGTAAAAATGAAAAGAAGACACAGCTGTTTAACAATTCTAAATAGTGGTGGGGTCGTCATTTTAAACTTTTTTACTGGTTACGTTGCATTAACTTGTCTCACTATTTCTGTCATTTTAAATTTGGTTTTTAAATTTTTATAATGTTTTTATTGTGTATCTTTTATATTGTATTATGTTTTTAATTGATTGTTGTAAACCGCCCAGAGAGCTTCGGCCATTGGGCGGTATAGAAATAATGATGATGATGATGATGATGATGATGGTGATGATGATGATTGTGGGGGATTGCTAAAAGAGCTGGGAGAGGATATTATGAGATATTATCTCTCTCCTCTTGCATTTGCAAGCACAGCAGAGCAGCAGATCCCAACTACAGTGGAACAACGTGAGCGTGCGGAGCTGCTGGTTAGAGCAGGTTCAGCGATTAGTGGGTACAGGCTGCCCTTTTGGCAGACTGGATCTTTACCAGGCTTCCCCCTTGTACTACCAATAAGACAAGCAGTCTTTTGGAGGTTAAAAACAGAGTTTACTCACTCAGATCTTGCAGATTGGATACAGGCAGGCTTAAGAATGTATTTACAGTTGTGCAGGAATCATTTGGTAGTCGACCCGTTCTGAACTTGGGAAAAGTTCAGACATGCTCCTCTCGGCTACATCTTTAGACATGCTGCAGTTACAGATTCATGGCTCAGGCTGAATTCCCGGGCAGGAAGAGAAGGCATTGGCTACGCCCACATCCTGCCCCCGGAGGGTAATTTCCACAGAGTGTCTACTCTTGGAGGCACAACTCTGTGGTCCCAATTACGTCATGCACCTATACATGGTGTGTGAGGTTTTTGGCTGCACATCCCCTACGTACCTTTTCTCAGACAAAACAACATGCATCAATGTACATTTTATTGTCTCACCCACAGTCTCATCTTGACACGAAGATTCTAGAAACTCCTACAATGATGATGATGATTTAAAATCATGTCTGTTTTCCCCCTTAATTTGCTAGCTGGAGAGAGGGGTTTTTTTGGTCATTGAAAACAAAGACCTTAGAATCATGATATATTACACTGGGGCATCTGAACCCTGTAGGTAGCAGGATTTTTTGTGAAACACGACACGTGTTGAACCAGATACTTGAGGAATTATAGGGAAATCCAAAGAATTATAGAGGGATCCAAAGAAGTCTATGAGCTCGCATAAAGCGTGGGGAAGGGAGCTCCCTCCACTTCCTGTTCAATGCTGAGGGAAGCTGTCATTTGGACAGAGTCTTAAATATCGTCCAAGTTCCCAAAGTAGGAGAAAAAAAAAAAGTCCTGTAGTCCAAAAGCAATTTAGGGCTTGATAGGTCAAAACCAGCACATGAGGAGCCATAGGAAGCCAGTGATAAGCAGCAGTGATAAATAGCAGCCGGTAGCTTGCTCACTCACCTGGGAGGAATTGGCTACTACTGCTGCACTGTGATCCAAGGGGCACGGAGAACGAAGCATGTCCTTCTGCCAGCTGTAGGCAGGTAGTAGTGGAAAGAGGTCATCATGTCTCAGAACTGTGTCAGGCTGCTGATTGGCTAAGAGTTCTCACAGTCATCAGTGTCTGCACCCGAGAATGGCAGCCAATTAGTGGCTGTGCACTGGCAAGGTGCACTGCTGACTGCTCCACTGCCAGCTCCCTATGGTTGCCGTTTGCCAATAACCATGTGCTTTCTCCTCCCCTTTGATTGTCCTGGAGCCAACAAATCACCTACTGACTGCCACTGCCAGTGATAATTGTGAGCTCAAATGTATCTTTTGTCTGTATTTCTTTACTAACATAACTGAATCCATAAACAGATGTGAAGAAAATAAATGCCTTATTTATTTATTTTTTAAAAAAGGTACCTGTGTTGTGTTCAAAAATGGCATGCTCAGGCAGGCTTTTTTTTTATTTAAAAAAAAATTAAATTTGAAAACATTTTGGAAAAATGGTTACTTTTAGAATTTGGTAATTTGTTATTTACTTTGTGCCCCTGTAGATGCGGTGTGTTACATGCAGTGGAGCAAAACATAAAGCAAAAGCAAAACATCTGAAGCATCAGAAACGGTGCCAGATGTGTTCAGGTACTGGCCGCAAAAGGTAAGGTTCTTGAAGGTGGTGGTGATCATTTATTTATTTATTTGCTAATTTTGCTAAACTGGCCTTATGGACATTACTTTACTAGATCATTTATGCCAACACCAGGGAATATTTCTGTATCTAAAGAGTCTTAATATAAAATAATGTTGATTTATTATCCATCTAAAATTATAAATGACAATCTGAAGGGGAAACATGCGCGCACTTTACCATAGCTACTCTTCAGGCTCGGTCCTACAACTCCCCATGTCTGGTTGGGGAATGATGGGAGTTGTAGGACTTCTTCCTGTCTAAACATGCATAGAGTTAGAGGCTTTCAACCAACCAGATGTGGACTCAGCAGCCTCACTTCTCCCAACAGCTATGTGCACAGGCTTCTTGTTCTCAGAGCCTGAGTGGCTTGCCTGCCCAGCCCTGGGGAGGAGCAAGATGATTTATTGAAGGCAGGGGTGGACCTCTCATTCCAGGTAATGGCCAGAAGCATTGGAGTGCACTTGGCAGGCACTATGGGCACCCAGATCAGGGCTGGCAGTGGAGGAGGAGAGGGAATTAATGGGCACAATTGAACCCTATGGGGATCTTCTTTGCATGTGCAGGGAGAGGACAAAAAGGGGGAACAAAGGGGGGAAAAAGAGAAAAATATAAACCCAGTTCATTTCTTCCCACCAAATTCCACTTTTGGGGGGAGTGGGGAGATTTTATCAGTTTATTACCGAGTAATAATATACAACACTAACAAGCCAAACAGAAATTAAGTACTGAGTTAACAAAATAATTTCCAATCAAAATAAGTCTGTAGCCCTCCGTTATAAATGGGCGGTGACTTCTGAAATCACTTCTGTACAGACGTAGACATTACCTTCAATAATAATTCCCTTGTTTAAAAAGTAAATCTTGAACTCCACCTAATAAGTAACACAGTGCTGCTGCTTGCATTGGTTTCACCGTGCACAATATTATTGAAACAAGGATGACAAACGGTTCAGGAAGCTGCAACCAGCACCTGCTATGGGAAGGTGACCCAAATCTCACCGAGGCCATTGGGAAGACTTCAGCTTTAAATTTCCAATACACTTGGTTCACATCTGACATCTCTATAATTCAAGGTTGTGTGCTACTTAGAAAACTTCTGCCCTTTTGTTTCCCCAACTGCTAAACTAATTGACTTTACAATGATCTCTAAGTGATGCTTGCATGCCCAGGACCGGGGAGGGGCCATTCTTTTAAACCATTTTATTAGGCTCCATTAAGCTTCAAATAACAGAGGTTGCATTATGGGATAATTGTGGCAATAATTTAAAAATGGGGATCTGTTGGGGCTAACAATGTCTTAAAGTGCTTTAATAAATCAGTGGATAACTGCTGCTAATCTGCGTCATGTTGATGCAATCCAAATTTGCCAAGAATAAACATATGCCTTCTACATCTGTTGGAGGCAGAATTATGCATTCCTTGAAAGGGTCACCTAGTCTTCTATGGTTATGTAGGGAAATAGCCATTATGTACAGATGTCATTTTCACTGACATCTTTGTTTCCAAATAATCTCTGTGCTGCTGGTGCGGACATGCAGTTCAGCCAACTCTCTGTTGAAATCAGAGAGCTAATTAAGAAGTGCACATGCTTTTACACCTTCAGCCCCTAAACATTTATCTTGGTAGCCAGGGTGGCACAGAATGGAACCATACAAAAAAAAAACTCATAAGGGCACAATCCTGGGCATGTTTAGACATAAAAAAAGGTCTACAACTCCTAGCACAGGGAGCATACGTCTAAACTTGCATATGGCTGTGCCTTGAGAATCTTATTACTCTCTCCCTTCCACATCTCCTTTTCCTTTGGATTTATCAGTAATAGTATAACTATTGATCTTCTCCTCTCTCTCTCTAAATGTCCCATAATTCCAAAGGTTAATGTGTTTATATAAATCATGACTACCCACAGACTATGTTTCAGGACATTCCAGTGTTTGTGGAAACCTGAGATTACCCATTGTACAACTTGACTAACAACTTGCATTGATGGGTTAAAAGAGGTGTGTGGGTATATACATATACATATACATATACATACATATACATATACATATGGGAATTTCCTGAGAAATGTTGCTAGCCTTAGAGCCAAACTAATTTAGAGATGGGAGATCCATGGTAGGATCTCCTGTTGTTACCTCATTATTATTATTTATTATTATTATTATTATTATTATTATTATTATACCGCCCAACAGCTGAAGTTTTAATTTTAATTAAAACAACAACAGCAAACACTACACAACAGCTGTTCAATCAGGTCTGTGGTAGTGCCATTTGCTGGCTCTTAAACAAGCATGTTTTCCCCCAGTGAGGCAAATAGAAGCTTCAGGAGGAGGGGGGATTTAGAACAGAAAAATTGTGTTCATGGAAACACCCCTCCCTAACATCAGTGCCACAATACAATTAGGGCCTTCCTTCCTACTGCTTTTTAAATTTTATTTTTGTGGAGGAAGGGGGGGCTGGCTGGCCCGCCACACCCCCACCCTTTCCTACTCCAAAGGAACCAAGACCCCCAGAGATCTCAAGGTACCAGATTGCCAGCTTCAGCTGTCTGCAATCCTGCTTGGATCTCTGTTGAGGGACTCGCCTTTAATTCTGTAACCTGGATTTAGTTACTGAAGCCACAGAGCAATCCACAACACCCATGTGGGGTAAAACCAGGACAAGGTTTATTCTGGTAGCATTTTACAACAAGATTAGGGAAATGAGAGAAGCACACAAAATAAAGAGAGAGACACGTTAGTACACAGTAAAGCTGAAAAACAAGAAAACCTGATTCCTTAATCTCTCAGGCATACACCTGTTACCTGAGGGCGTTCTCTTCAAGGGTTAAATCCAGCACAGCCTCACTGCCCGAGGGAGATTACCACACCTACCCGAAGGTCCGAGATGGGTAAAACTCCCACAAGACTTGCCTTTACTAGAGCCCTCAATCCAGCTAATTTCACCAGGAGCTGCCTGGGGTCCTTGGCTTACCGCCATTACCACAGTCGGGTAGAACAAAGGCCAACCAAAAACCACGCTTTGGGAAATATACCTTTCCCCCCCCTCCCCTCCTCTGCTGCCTCTTAGCCAATCACCATGCACCTCACCTGGCCAGGCAGGGGGAAGGGAACTCATGACTTGAACTATTTGAATTACATCTGCATATGAACGCTTTCAGCCTGGCTCCTCCAGACCTCCGGGCGCCAGGCCCCATCCTATGTTTTATGTACCTTTCGCTTCCTCCCAGCCGCCTCAACTGGCCCTACTTGGTTTACACATGAGGAGGCGTGTGCGTGTGTGTGTGTGTGTGTGTGTGTGTGTGTGTATGAACCCGCAAAGGCTCTTTTTCTCCACAATTTTAAAGGAAATATTGGGAGATCTAATCATAAATCTTCTGCATCTCATCTAGTAAAGCCATTTATATTCTTCTGGTTTCCTTCAACACATCTTGGATATTTGGAACAGAGGCTCCAAAGTTGCCACAAAATGTAGCTTTAGGTGTAATTCAGTGGTAATTCAAGTCACAATATTATATATTTTTCCTAGTGGATTTATCCTATATGTTGTGCTTAGCTTCTCAGGGTTCCTCCCCCCCCCCCCACTCCTCCTACTTAGGACAGGGTGAGCTACATTTCGATTGAACAAATAAATGCACAGACTTCAATTTTACATCTAAAAGGTGCAGCACTTGTTCTGGAAGAGGCAACAAAAGCTGTATGACATGCCGAGGAGAGAAAAGGTTGCTACACTTCATTCAGCTGATAATAACTTGGTATGTGTTCTTCTTGCTGTTGATTCTCCTGTTGTTGTCTGAACTGAATTGCCATGACTACTAAAGGCTCTTAAAAGACCAAATCCCCTACATGATAAAGGACTTTTCTACATGAGGCTGTTAATGTGCTATATCTACTTTCCATTTCGTCACAGAATTGAGATCCAAGCGCTACACCAGGGGCATTTCCTTTCCTGCTTTTCCTCTACATAATCTCTAGGTCATGGATCCCCATGGTGCCCACGGAAGGGCCCCCAGTGCGGTGCCCATGAGTATCTGATTTTTTAAAATTATTCATTATTTATTTTTTTCCATTAAAAAAAAAAATACATACATGGATTCATATGAAATGCATACAACTTTCTAGCAATTAGAACCATGAGTAGAGAATGAGGAGCTCACAATAAATGCCATGTAGAAAAGCTCAAATATCAATAACAGATATGCTCTCTCTCTCTCTCTCTCTCTCTCTCTCTCTCATAGATGATAGATAGAGATAAGGCCTGTGGCTCACGCTGGCTCAGCTTGTCTGAGCGTGGAAAGCGAAGCAGGGTCAGGCCTGCTTATTACTTGGATGGGAGACCCCTCCTCTAGTTTCCTGCATTGAGCAGGGGGTTGGACTCGATGGCCTTGTAGGCCCCTTCCAACTCTATGATCTATGAATCTATGAAAGTAACAGCTCTTTTTTCACACTTCTCTCCACATGATTAGTCAACACATGAAGGAGAGCAGGATTGTGTCCACTAGCCCTGCCCTCTGACTTTTTTTTTGCCTTGCCCCTGACCTCTGCACATTGGCCAGTTTGTAAGAACAGGCGCTACATGTGATCAGGAGGGGGACTATGAGAAGAGGGTGGGTGCGTGTGGATAGATAGGTACATACAAATCAATGTATATGAATGGATGGATAGATGCATACATACAAATTGATGTATTTTATTTATTTATTACATTTATATCACACCCTTTTTCCTCTTGCAAGGAACCCAAGGTGGCTTACAGCTCTTCCTCCTCTCCATTTTATCCTCACAACAACCCTGTGAGGTAGGTTAGGCTGAGAGTCAGTGTCTGGACCAAAGTCACCCAGTGAGTTTCATGGCCGAGCGGGGAATAGAACCCAGATCTCCCGAGTCCCAGTCCAACACTCTCACCACTACGCCACACTGGCTCTCAGTGTATGTATGTGGATGGATGGATGGATGGATGGATGGATAGAGAGATACATACATACACATGCCCTGTAATGTGTTTGAATCAAGAGGATGGAATGATACAGGAATGGAATTAGCCAGACTAAGGCTACCTTCCTAAACACACTTACCTGGAAATAAGTCACAATGAACTTAATGGGACTTACTTCTAAGTAGACTAGTACCAAAACCTTAAAACATGCCTAGTAGTGAATAGGCAGCCAGTGCAGTTTCCTCAGCAAAAGGGTTGCATGCTGGAAAGGGGCAGCTCCCGACAACAGTCGAGCTGCTGCATTCTGCACTGGCTACAGCATCCGGAGCAGCCTTAAGGGCAGCACCACACAGAGCGTGTTGCAGTAATCCAGGCTTGAGGTTACTAACAGCTGTATCACTGTGGCCAAGCTATCCCTGTCCAGGGGAGAGGCTGTAGCTGGAGAACCAGTCAAAGATGACAAAAGGCTAGGGAGGTATTAATTGGGAAATTAATTGGGAGCTATTAGTGGAAACCACCCAGAAACCTGATGCTGGACTACCAGTGGCATGTCTTTTTGTTTTTTGTTTTTTGCCATAGTACTTCTCCCATCCAGGTATAACCAAATATAAGGAAACTTTCTATTCTACATCAGGGTAAAAATATTCAAACACTTTACTACAAATGTACAGAAATTATTAAATAAATTCTAATAGAGAGCCAGTGTGGTGCAGTGGTTAGAATCTTGGACTGGGGACTCAGGAGATCCAGGTTCCAGTCCCCACTTGGCCATGAAGCTCACTGGGTGACTTTGGTCCAGTCACTGGCTCTCAGCCTAACCTACCTCACAGGGTTGTTGTGAGGATAAAACGGAGAGGAGGATGAGGAGGATCATGTATGCCACCTTGGGTTCCTTGGAGGAAACAAGGTGTGCTATAAATGCTAACAACAACAACATACTGACAAAAATGTTGAAACCAAGTTACAAATATGTTATTAGGCATATTTCTTACAAAACACACATATAGTTCACTAGTACCCTAATGGTTTTTGGCTGCAGTCCTAAACATGCTTACTATGGAGTAAGCCCTGTTGAACACAATGTAACTTACTTCTGAGGAAACATGCATGCTATTGTGCTATAAAACAGAACTAACATTACAATTTCCCAGACATAGTTCAGTCGCAAAGATCCTCTTAGTCAGGATAAAAAAGGGCAACTATTTTCACTTTCCCAAATATAGATGTATTGGACCGGACTATCTATAATTATTTCATTGTTTAGGAAATAAACCTTTTGCATATCTGTACCCTGAATGAAGATGGACCTTTTAGTTGCAAATAGTCACAAACAAGCTCCAAGATTTTCCATCCCAACCAGTCTTTATTAAGTTATGAAGCTTTTGTCTGATGCTTTTGTCAAGTGATGAAGGTTTGTCAAGCAATTGGCAGCCATCTCCCCAATGTGGTGGCCATGGGTGCCAGGGCGCCCACTGGGACCTCTAACTGCACCCATGAAACTCCCCACTTCCTGCCCCCTTCAAAAATTATTTTTTAATAAAAAACCTTGAAAAACATTATGGTACCAGGGTCCTGTTCCTGCACCTGCTGCAGATCAGCTGTTGGTGGGCAGGCAGAGAAGGAAAGAGTTGCTCTGTGGTCCTGCCCCATCGTTCGCCCACACAGACCTTTCCCCTTTGGTCTCTCTCTCTCCCCACTCCCAGTCTCTAGCCTTGCTATTCCTCTCCTCCTAACCATTTCCTCTCCCTTCCTGGTCCGTAGCCGCCTTCTTTCTCTCTGTTCCTAGCCTCTAGCCTTGCTCTTTCTCTAACCCTTTGCCTTGCTGTTACCCTCCCTCTCAGCCTCCAGTCTAGCCTCACTTTCTCTCTCCACTCACCTGTTTAGCTCAGTTTCTCCCTCTCAGCCCCTAGCCTTGCTCTTTCTCTGCCCCCTTTCCTTGCTGTTTCCCCTCCCTTTCAGCCTCTAGCGCAGTGTTCCTCAACCTTGGGTCCCCAGATGTTTTTGGCCTACAACTCCCAGCATGCCCCAGCCAGCATAGCTGGCTGGGGCATGCTGGGAGTTGTAGGCCAAAAACATCTGGGGACCCAAGGTTGAGAAACACTGCTCTAGCGTCACTATTTCTCTCCCTATCACCACCTCTTTAGCTCACTTCTGGCAGCCATTATGTGACCAGCCACATCCACCCCGGGAGCCATTTTGTGGTGTTGCTCTCAGCAGTTTCTCAAGTTCCCATCTGTGCCCATGAGTCCAAAAAGGTTGGAGACCCTTGTCCTAGAGAATACTGCAGTCTCAGCCACACATTGATATGATAAATAGTCTGATATAGTACTCTCGACCTGTCTTGCTTTGCAGGAAAAACAACGCATATGAATTCATTTCTGAACATCAGTTAAACTTTCCAAGGGAACTACTCAATAAAGCGATGGGAGAGAACATATTTAAAGATGAGAACACTCTGGTAAGGACAATACATCACCTCAGGGCAGGACTCGTATCCTCTGTATGATGCTTCCAAATCCAGCTGAACGACTTAACACTTATAATTCATTTATCTTGTACAGCCTCCTAGTTTTCTGCTGCCTTAATGGAAATGTACTCAGACATCCCATGTGATTTCAAACAACCTACACAGTTCAGAGCCATAGATTGGTCACCAGCTACTAGATGTTCTGTTTGTATTTGCTGTTGATAGCAAGCCACAAATATCTCACTAAGTATTTGTTCAGTGTATTTGCTCTCTATAGATAATATTAATGCCATACCTATCGCCTGCCCCCTTATTATTCTGATAACACCATATTCCATTTTTTAAAATGTATGTTTCTGTTCCTCTTGCTAGCAGAGATAAAGCTGAAAACATAATGGCAATACTATATACGAAAGTCTCAGTCTCCAGAAAGTGAGGCTCAGCTCTTAAGTACTCATCTATTATGATTTTGATGTCTGGGTTTTGAGAGGAGGAGCTGATGATGATTCACCACTTTTCTTATTGGTGCCAACAGTTCCAGAATTACAAACTAAATGCACCACGAGCAGTAGTTTCATACCCACCATGCTCATATAATTTATATTCAGATTATGTAAATTATACAAAATTGGAACATGCAGATTCGCTTTGGCTCTTCAGCTCCTGATATGCTACTCTTGTAGCTTTTGATGCTGAACAAATCCCCCTGCAACTGATAAAAGTGATGGACAGGCTTAGACTGGGAAAGTGACTGTAATAACAGCATGCTTGTTCCGATTTCATCTTGCTGGACAATGCATTACGTACAACACACAATCTTCCTTAGGCAGATTAAGGAAAGTAACAATTACTTTAACTCATGTGCCTAGTGTGTTAATAAGTCCAGGGAAGGGGTGGGTGGTTGGGCTTGATTAGTAGGGAAAGGGATGACAGAGAGTGGAAATGACTCTGTGGAAGAGAACTGATTGTCTTTGAAGTTCTTTTGACATTTCAGGTGTATCCCCTTGTTGACTGCCCTTGTCTTGAGATCTCTCTGGCATCACAAAGAGCTATTGCAGAGCATAATGCCACTTTCACCTGCACATCACGCATACTGCAGCAGGTATTTTCATTTTGTATGTGTTTATTTTATTTCTATAAACATTTTAATCCTACTAGGAATTCTGAGATCATAACTAATTATTACAGAACTCAACCCATTAAATATTTTAGTTGATTTATTATTATTATTATTATTATTATTATTATTACATTTTATATCCCACCTTTTTTCCTCTTGCAAGGAGCCCAAGGCAGCTTACAAGGTTCTCCTTCTCGCCATTTTATCCTCACATCAACCCTGTGAGGTAGGTTAGGCTGAGAGTCAGTGATTGGCCCAAAGTCACCCAGTGAGTTTCATGGCCGAGCGGGGACTAGAACCCAGATCTCCCGAGTCCCAGCCCAACTCTCTCACCACTACACCACACTGGCTCTCGTTATCTGTCTTTTAAGTGTCTGAGTTTTATTATCTGTCAATATATCAGTGCAACACAATAATCTATGCATTATAGCCATGAGAGAGATATCTGTAGAGCCCTGGGAGTATGGCCCCAGGGAGGATCCTGGGTGGGTGTGGGGGAGGCGATGTATGGATGTCTGAGGAGACTGAGGGTCAAACAAGATGTGATTTGGGAGATCCATGATCCCGGCTCTCTCTGTGCCTTCCTGTTTTACTTCAGACAGAGCAGGTCATTCAATCAGGGAGAAGCACTGGGGTAGGGGGAAGACTTTTCTCTGCCTTATTTTCTGTTAGAAATACCCCTCTCCCCAAGCTGCTATCTGTGAAAAACAAAAGGACAGGCAAAGATGCTTAAAATTGACCCTCATCATACTGAATAACCAACTACAGCTGGTAGCTGACTAATCCATCCATTAAACTGATTGAAGCTTGCAGGTCTGAAATATGTAAAACAGAGCATAAAATGTTAGGACTAGAATAACAGCCATGTTTGAAGAATCCTGTTCAATCATTACTTGGTGCCCTTGAGCCTACCTCACCAACCTACCTACCTCACATAGTTTTTGTGAAGCTAATCAGATGCTGTTCGTTCGGACTAGTGCTTCAGAAGAAGTCCAGTTTACAGTAAGAGGCAACTAGAGAAACTAAAACACCGAGTGTTGGATCCAGGATCTGCCTGCTGCGAGAGGAAAGGCTCTGCTCACGGAAGGCCCCTCCGCCTGACTTGTTGGGATTCCCCTCCCCCCACACCATAGCTCACCCCATTTGGCAGGGTCTCTTGATTCCCTGCGTATCATTTTCAAGGGCCTGGAGAGCTGCCCTGATAAGTGGGATGGAATTCCTAGTTGGTCCAGCTAAATCAGGATGCAGTGGATCCAGCTTAAATCAGGATCCTTCACAGTTCTGAAACACAGTTCCATGAAATGCACATGTGAGGAGGAACATCTTACAATGCCCAAAGAATATCATGGTTGGGTAAGAGCAGGCAAACCTCAAAAGTGAGCTAGTTCTAGACTGTAGGGAACATAACAGAAAAAGCCTTGCCTTTTGGTTCCCTTCGATCTAACCTTAATAACGGTTAACTAAAAATGATTCAATTTTAACTATTATATAAAGATACATTATTACATTACATTATATTACATTACATTATATTACATTATATTGTATTATATTATATTACAATATATTTTAACATAAGTTATATAAGCATTAGGAAGAAAACCTCCTTATTGTTATTTGTAGGCTCTTGTAATATGAAATTGGGCATATAATGCCAACAGGGTTGTTGAAGAGTCCTTGGTTTCGAGTCACGAGTCGAGTCACGAGTCTTTGGACCCGAGTCTCAAGTCCGAGTCCGAGTCCTTGGTCCAAAATGGTGACTCACGAGTCACGAGTCCCTATTAAAATCAATGGGGAGTTTTCCCAACAAAATAAGGCTATTTCAGATGTGTGGCTTAAATAAATTCTAGGCACAAGTGTGCCTTTTTATTTCAAAACTCTGCAACTGATTTTGGCAAGAACAGACCAGGCAGACAAACCCAAAATAACCAGACAGGCAGAGGAGGCAGGGAACCAAAACAGGCAGGCAGAGGCATTTGTCTTGGACAATTCAAACTGTGGAACCGGTTAAGAAGAGACCAGGCAGGCAGAGGAGGCTGGGAACCCCAAACAGGCAGGCAGAGGCAGCCAAACCCAAAATGTCTGAAAGGTTGCATTTTAGGAAAATGATTTTAAAAAATAAACTTGCTGTACTTCCTAAAACCTATCCATGTTGCATTTGAAGAACACGATTTTGGAACACGAGTCCTTGGTCTCGAGTCCCGAGTCGAGTCTCGAGTCCCATTAAAAATATTGGGACTCGAGTCTGACTCAAATCAGAGGGGGGACTCAGTCCGACTCACGAGTCGAGTCCTAGAGTCCGAGTCCCCATCCCTGAATGCCAATACATATTCACTAGCCTTTCTAAGTCCAACTACAGCTTTCTTTCATTAAGTGGTCTTTGGAGTCCTGAATTTGTGGATAATTACAAGAAGTTACAGCTCAAACACTTTGCAATGAAAGTGGCATAATGCAATACTTAACAGATAATTCACAGTAATAATAATAATAATAATAATAATAATAATAATAATAATAATCATCATCATCACCGTTGCTGTTGTTCCTGCTGCTGCTTCCGCACTACAGCCCTTTCATTTTGCCGAGGCATTGCCTTTCCACAATTCCAGAGAAAAAGGCCCCTGTGGCAGCAGGCTAAAAGTGGACTTGTCCTAGTACATTGTAAGAGTATGCTGTAGTATTCTCTTTGTAGCACCAGGTGGCAGAGTGGCAATGTATTATGAGTAGTGCAGCTATCTCACAACTGCATCCCTCATAAAAGCTTCATTCCCAGCCTCAATGTTAAAAAGAATTCTGCAGTCAAATATTTTGACTAAATGCTTCTTTTCAACATGTTTGCAACTGGCGAATAGACGTGTTGTCCCTGAAACCCTCTCGTTGCCAAAATATAGCCAGCACGCTAGGTCTGGGGGGTTAAGTATCACAATAATGCTTAGCATATAGTCCTGAGTGTCCAAGAGCTTGACATGCATTATCCCAGTAATCCTTGCAATAACCCTGTAATGTAGGGCAGCAAGAATTCAAAACTTTACACGTGAATATCTTACTCAGCATGAACAGATGCATCACCAACCTATCAGAATAGGCAAAGCTAATTTGTACAAAAAACCAGAAATGTTGTGGATATATGTGGGAAAGGAGGAGTCATTTTCAGGATTTTTAAAAAAAATGCTACTCAGTTAACTAAGATGATAATTATACGTCTTACCATTCAGCAAATTTAATTTTGCTCTGCCCTAGAGGGGCTAACGTGCTTACTATACAAAGTTTAATCTGTCCATAGACTGACAGAACTCCAGCAGTTAAGACAACGATCTGAAAATTGGGAAGAGAACCCCAAATATACTAAAATATATAGTAAATGTACAGCTCAGACCAGGGCTAGTAGCAGCTATAGTACCTAACCATAGACTTGGTGCAGCTTCCGCCTTTGCTGCTGTTGCAATACTTCTTTATCTCACACACCTATGCATGTTTATTCAGGTAGGGTTGGGTGACCCTACTTTTGAATAGTGCTCACTGCTAACATCAGTTGCAACCCGCTCGAGCGTTGTTGTTGAATGCTCAGAAACCCTCAAAACCGTACTCCAAGTGTTTGACGGTAATCCTGGAAGGGGAAAAAATGCCTTGGGCAAGGGGATAACAGGTGATGGGAAGCTCCAGTTACAGACAGGAGAAGCTCTGAGTGCCTTTCCCTCCCAGGAATAATAGGGTTGGACTTAAAGCTTTATCATCTCTGGCAGGGAATGATACTTGGAACATCATTCCTCATCTGGAATGGTGGTGCTTTTTGTACAGTTAGGGCGCAATCCTATGCATGTTTATGGCCCGCATGGACGTATGGGCTGGTTGGAATCATGGATGGTGGATTCCTTTCTGTTGAACTCCCTGCCTCTGGAGGTCAGACAGGCACCAACATTGTGTTGTTTTCAGTGCCTGCTGAAGACATCTTTCTTTCAACAAGTCTTTCTCAATTGACCAACCACAGTTTTTATTGGTATTCTGTGTGTGTGTGGTTTTTTTTTTAAAAAAAACTTTTTAATATGGTGTTTTATTCCTTTTATCTTATGTTGTTCACTGCTCTGGAATCTGTTTAAATGGAATGGAATATAAATGTTGTGTATGTATAAATAAATAAATAAATAAAATGTTTAGAAAGGAGGGGGAAAACCTCCCATGCTGGCTGGGGAATGTTGGGAGTTGGAGGACTTTTTTTCTGTCTAAACATGCATAGGATTGTACCCTTAGAATTCTATTTTCCATCTGAGCAGGGGTGCTTACATATTCTAGCAACCCTGCATTGAACGTTCACCCAATCCGAGAAGTGCACCTGAGATTACTTAAGCTTGCTGGATCAAAGTAACATATTTATTTATTTAAAGTGATTGTGTGTGTGTGTGTGTGTGTGTGTGTGTGTGTGTGTGTGGCTGCCTTTAAGGGTAGAACTCTCTTAAGGCAACATACAGCTCAGTTCCTCTGCAATCAACTCATTTGCAAGTTGATTAAAATGATGTTATTAAATCTGAAGTGATAGATAGCTCAGACCCAAGGTCATGCGAGCAGACAGTGCTTGACTTTAAGCACCTGAGCCATCTAGTTGCTGGGGTTTAGCAAAATGTCTTTAAAAGCTCCCTATATATAATTCATATACAGTCATGCCTTGGATTACAAGTAACTTGGTTTGCAAGCATTTTGCAAGAGAAGCAAATTTTGAAATATTTATTTAAATTTTTTTTACTTGATATACAAGCGACGTCTTGCAATACAAGTACAGTAGTACGGCTTAAATTAAAAATCTCTGTACAATTTTTTTTTGGGGGGATTTCGTTTTGATATAAGAGTGTTTTGGATTACAAGCACGTTTCCGGAACGAATTATGCTCTCAATCCAAGGCATGACTGTATATAGTAGAATAATGTTTCAGACACATCTAAAATGCTATAATACTTACCGCTTGTTATGCTGTTAGGAATGGGATCCAAATGGACACACAGATTAAAACATTTATGCTGATCCTCTTGGCTTAAATTCCATCCTGTGTCAGACAGTGAGGACTGGAGGTAGGAATTCCAAAATAAGGGAAAGGAACCTCATTCTTTATTTATTTATTTATTTATTTATTTAATAGATTCATATACCACTGTCCATATTTGAAAATATCTTCTTCTATTAAGATTTGCAAAAGACCGGATGATCTTCTTTGTGCTCTGGTGCGGATAGCAGAAGGCAGAGGCTCATCCTATCTTTTTATGTGGTGGTCTTAGGTTACTGTATTAGGGGAGAAATTGGGGTTTCCTGTGAAGTTGGCTAAGAGCCAGCTGGTTATGCAACACTTCTCAAGTACAGGATGGTGCTTGTGCTGCTGCAATTTATGCTGATCCATTGGATGGAGAATCAGAATCCCTTGCAATTGTCTTTAGAATACACCTTTCATGTTTGAAAGTTTTCCTGCCCCTCCATAACGGGCTAAACACATTTGGGGTGGAGGCAGGAGATGAAAACTGAGTTTTGAAACGTCCAATCTTAGGCACACTTACTTGAGGAATAAGCTCCGTTGAAGTCTGTGGGGTTTTCTTCTGACTCCGGTAGTGATGTTGGAGAAATCCACAATGGATTCAAATGAGTTTGGATTTCTGTGAATCTGACCTGTAGATTCTGCAGTGGACTGGCTTTTTCCAAGTCATGCAGACTTGTGGACCAGGGTTTTTTTCCTTAACTTTGGGGGGGGGGGATTTGCACATATTTGCACTTGCACTAATGCACACTCATGCAAGTGGAACAAAATTCTCATACATCCCTTAAAAAACCCCAGTTACTTCCTTTAATGAGCAGGCAATGGGTTGACACCTGACCACAAAACAGAAATGGAATGGATTTAACAAAATCCGTACATCCTTACTTCTGAGTATACATGCAAAGGATCCTGTTTTGTTGGAGCGAAGCTAAAGCCACTTGTTCTACTCCATCTTCCAAATGCCAAGGGGGAAAGGTGCCAATTGCATCCCACACACTTTCCTTGCCTGAAAATGCTTTCAGCATTGGCAGTAGAAGCCCAATAAAAGAAGACATGTAACTAGCGAGTGTAGATGGTAACTGACAATATCGATATAGAATTATGGCATGCTGAGTCTTTTTGCTTTTGCCATTTTGTTTGCTTTGGGAAAGATAATATTTGTTGCAGGAAAATGCAGCGAAATGGAGTTTTCAGGTGTATATTCATTTTGTGTTTAATACAAAGAGTCTGCTCACATCAAAGATGGCATAAATAAAAGCAAAGAGTTTTAAAACAGGCTCTGACACCAACCTTTTCAAGTCAGCAGTACTTTGCCTCTTAAACACATTGCATTCCCTCTGTGTGTTCAGGGGGAACATAAAAGTGAAACAAAAACCCTAAACAGAAAATCAAACCAGAAGGAATGCAGGCTGTTGATTTCCCCCATTCCTTTCCGCACTGCAGAGTGCTGTTGCTGGAATTAATCAGATGCCAAAAATTCTGCTTGTCTTGTAAATGCCACACAGATATTTCTCTCAGTGTACCCAACTCTAAACTGATCTGCACTCACCCAAACCTTTAGTTCAGAGACTGATACATCAACTGTAAGCACCCCACGTCCTTATTAAAAAATACTGCAAGGCTGTAACGGTAAGGTTATCATGGCCTGTTTATCTGACCTGGTCTGTCCAACTAAAACAAAGGTTTTTGGAGGCTGCAATCCTATACACACTTCCCTGGGAGTAAATCCCATTGAAAGCAATGGGGCTTGCATCTGAATAGACATGTACAGGATTGTGCTGTGAAGACACTTGAACTGCAGCACTGTCCTACCTGGGGGCCTTTACACATTAACATACTATTATGAACACAGGAAGCTGCCTTATACTGAGTCAGACCATTGGTCCATCTAGCCCAGTATTGTCTACATTGACATACTGGAGTCTTTCTCACCCCTCACTGGAGATGCTGGGGGTCGAACCTGGGACTTTTTGCATGCAAAACATATGCGTTACCACTGAGCCACAGTTCTTCTGAGTTTGGCTTGTCTGGGTCCTGTCAATGGGTAATCTGCGAATGCGTAATCCAGTCCAATCCAATGGGTGGCCAGGGACCTATACAAAAGAACTTTTATGTTCCTCAGTAGTTAATATTTCTCCAGCAATGGGAATGTCTTGCCCTCAGGTTCTCACGATGGAGCTCTTTCCAATGCCAGTGCTATCAGGGGTTAGGGGGAAGTGGGGCGGCGGCAAGGAAAAAAGTCATATTGTGGGCTCTGTTCATCTGAAAAACAACAAGAGTGGAAGGCATGTGTGTGGTACAAAACAAAAGAGAGAACGTTCTCACGTGGCCGAAGAAAATATTTATTCTGTCCAACGCGTTTTGGAAAAAATCTTTTTCCTTCCGCAGGGGCCGCTTATCTTTTCTTCAGATGTATTAAAAAAAAAGGATCCTCCCAATGTCTCTTCTGTGTTTAGAACATTTCAACACAGAAGAGACATTAGAAGGATTCTTTTTAAAAAAAAACAAACAAACATCTGAAGCAAAGATAAGTGGCCCCTGAGGAAGGAATTATTATTTCCCCCCCAGAAATGTGCTGGGCGGAAGAAATATTTTCTTCTGCCACGTGAGAATGTTCTCTTTTTTGTTTCATGGCTCTTTTCATGTGACATTGTGACAGCAGTACTGGGAGGACACATCCAGCCACCATGGCATGCTTTCGAAACAATGGTAGTGAGCTGCGCACATATGTACATTTATTCCTCTTGCTGTTTCTCCTGCTGTGATTAAGACAATGATGTAGTGAGTGCACAAGGGTGCTTTTCTCCTGCATTACAAAATACATGTCTTCTTCCACGCACAGGAATCACATCAACGAAATCCATGTTCAGTGTGTGTGTGTGTGTGTGTGTGTGGATAAATCCAACTCCTTGTTTTGATGTTATGAAAACACACTTGTAGAGGTCAGGTACATGCATATCACATGACACCAGCAGTAATCCTTAGCAGCTGGCCGAGTAAAGGCAGGCTGAGAGATGGGCAACATGGCAGCCATTCTGATGATATTCACATAGTCCTGTCCACTTGCATGGAGGCTCAGCCACTACTATGTGTCAGTCAAATAACTCCCCCCCCACACCCATCCTTTCAGATTGGGCTTTTTCAGCACTATCTCTGGGACAAAGCAATTGATCAGCAGCTTTACATGCTATCTCTGTTGCTAGACCGTGCCACTTCAGACTGCAGGTGAGGGAATAAAATATTTTAATGTACACACACACACACACACACACACACACACGCACGCACACACACACTGCGCTCATTCTCTCTCTCTCTCTCTCTCTCTCTCTCTCTGTATATATGTATATATAGACAGGGGGGAAGAGAAAGAGAGAGAGAAATGGATAGATATAGATAGATGATAGATGGATACGCACATAAACAGACACACAACTGTCTGTACTGTCAACATTAACATGTCAGGAAGCTCAACATATCCCTGTTTTGTTTGCGCAAAGCATTTCCCACCCCCTTTCTCAGAGTGCTTTTGAAACAAAAGGACCAGTGGCAGACAGATAGCACGGTTCTTTTCTACGGGAAATAACTGCAGCATGCAGAGGCCATCATATATGATATTTTATATCGTTTTGGGTTTTTTTTGTCCCCTCAGCGACAGACCATCGAGCTCATTCCTGTCACCGAAGTCCACTACCAATATGCAGAGAAGGCATACCTTTATTATATCTATGGAATAGAGAACAAGGTACTTGCCCTGGACTACCCAGAAAGGTACTGCTGTGGGTGCACCATCATCTGACAGTGGAATGCTTTGCGAGCAGGATTCCTAGCACAAAACAAGCTATTGCTATGGCAAAATTGTCCACATGGGAGTGAAACTGATTCATCTTCAGTGCCGGTGAGAACAATGTGTAATCTTCTGTTATCTTGCAGGTCCAGAGTAGGCATTAGAAAACACAGTAATCATAACCTCCCAAATATTATTTATCCTACATTCAACTATTATTACTACTGTACCTCTTTAGATTTAAACATCTAAAATGTAGTGTCTAGAAAGAGCGATTTGGGGGGGGGGAGTGATGGGGACAGGAACAGCTGCAGAAAATTCTGGAGTAATATGGAAAAATACTTAAACTGAATATGATATGTTGATTGATATGATTATTATTATTTTTTTAAAAAAATTATTTGTTTTAAAATTGGTTTCGGAGATCAGTGGAATTGACGAATCTGTCAATTTTGGTTTCTCTCAGTTTCTCATTTTTCCAATCTTAAATTTGGTTTGTCTCAAACTTTGAGAATTTCTCGAGTCTGACATTTGGTTCATCACAAACATAGTTTTGTTTTTTTAAAGTTTGCATGAAAATTCATAAGTTATTTTATGTACATTTCTCCCGATACATGCGTTTTTGCCTAATATACACATTATTTTGCAATCAGTTTTCCTAATACAATGCATATTTGAACAGTATTGTTTTCTAAAATATGCATTTTTGTATACATTTTTTAATTGGAGAACTCCATTCCAAAATTTGGAAAAGTGTGAATTTTGAAGGGTAAGTGAGTTTCAGTTTGCACACAGGTTCAAAAGTGTGAAATTAGGTAAGTAATTTCTCTCCCCCCCCCCCAGTGGAAGGTTTTTTTAATCTTGCTCAGAGCCTTCTTAATGTATAAAGAAATCTGTGCATGTACCTTGTTCTCCAAAGATTTACAGATATACTGATGTGCTAAATTATAAGCTGGACTTTAATATAGTTCATGTTAGTAGAGTGCATTGCCTTGGGTACAAGATACTTTTATATGAGGAAGACAATTATATATAATAGCTATTTCTCTGCTTTCCTTTTACTATGTGTAATGTTCCTCTAAAGCAGGGGTAAGCAACCTTTTTGGGCCTTGGGCACATTTGGCAATTTGAGAAACTGCCCTAGGCACCACCACAAAATGGCTCCTATGGGAGGCATGGCAAAGCCATGTAACCTGCTCAAAAGACTGAGTACAAGGCATACTAAACCACTCCTTTGAACCAACAGTTTTCAGCACCAACAGATCTCTATTTCACAGCAATCCCAGCTGCTGGTAAGAAAATGTGTTAATTTTAAAAAAAGTGGGAGGGATAGGGCACTTTAACAGGAGCTAAGAAAGGTGCCCACAGGTACCACATTGCCTACTCCTGCACTAGAGCAAAGGGCAGACTATAGTAGTAGGCAGAAGTGGGGCATCATGAGATCTACCTGCATGTAGATTCCAAATGGTTTTATAGAAACTGGAAGCCAAAGTGGGCAAGTTTCATACTGGATCTCGGAGACTAGTGTGTTCTACTGGGATGCTGTGTGTTCCACTTACTGGACAGATGAATCTGGGAGACCCATGTTCAAGCCCCATTCTCATGTACAAATATATTTATGCATAAGAACAGTTTTCTGTTAAAAAAATCTATTACCAATTATTATTAGCCATTTCTTCAGGAAAACCAGGTGTGATCACCCAAAAACTAACGACTTCTGTGACTGTCCCACATGTATTGACTAGTTACTTGCATGTGTGTCACAAAATGGCCATAAAACTCTCATCTCGGATCATATTGTAATGTGTGAATCTACCTACCCTTGCTTACCCATGTTATTCCGAGGCCAACTTGTTTATGGTATACAAGAAAATAATAAATAATGGACAGGAAAGTTTGTTGCTCTGCTTATTGCTTATTGTGCTTCGGATATATACAGCAGAAGTACAGAAAACAACTTTAGAAAAAGCCCTAAGGCAGGCAGGGGAGGAGTCCCAAAACCAGCCCAATGAGGACTTGAGTATGCTGGGCTGACAATGTGTGTGGGGTGGGGAGGAGGAAATGAAAAACCAGGAGGAGGGGAAGTGGGAAGTAGCTGGGAACCTGAACCAGAGCTAATTCATAGGAGATCATAGGATCATAGAGTTGGCATTTTGTTGCAGAGCCCACTTGCTTTCTCCCTATTTCTGACTGAGCAAGAGACGATTTTCTACAGAAAATACCCTTTTGCTCGTTGGTATGCAGGGGCTGCTGCTGCTATTAATGATCTTTTCACGAAAGGACTGTGAGCATTCCTTTTGAAGTTTGACCACTTGAGGGAGGCAGTGGCAAAAAAATAAATAAATAAAAAATCCATATCTTTTATGTTTGGTAGGAAAAACACCAATGACAGTGCTGGCTTTGCAGAACCCGTTAGCCTGCGTATACATATGGATTGTTCACTGGCTTGCATTTACACTGGAAGTCAAGCAACTGCGCACATAACCTATTTATACCATTCTTCCTCATACACTTGTGTCCTGGGTGTTATTGTGTGATCCGCAACATGCAGAAACAAATTCAAGAAGCCAAAGGATTATAGCATAGAATATGTTGCAAAGCCAGAATTTTATTTTAAATTGAATGGAGCTTTTTAGAGAGACTTTAAGCCAGGATTGATACATACAGAAGTGCCTTGGTGTTCCCATTTCTAAACCTGATGGATGATCCTTTGAAAAGGATTCCTCTCACATGAAGAGTCACACGAATGAAAACTGTGCCCACATGGACTGGGTTTAACCTTGCATACCCTTCAACATTTCACAGTTGAAAATAGGGTCAAGCTTGTAAGTCTCTTATTCTCATAAAATGCATCACCTTCCCTCCACTATGACACACATCGAGGGCCCTACATTGTCTGGTTTTGGATTAAATAGACATCGCAAGATAAAGCAGGGATCTTTTGTTCTTCACATATTGGGAGGATTCTTCTACAAACCACATCTTGGTATTAGGATTAGGATGGCCACATGTCCTACTTCACAGAGGACAGTCCTCTATTTGAAGGACTGTCCAGTCCAAGTCTGATTTCAAGGTTAAGGATCATAAGAGAGAGAAGGAACCATGAAGTTGCCTATCAGCACCGAGCACCTGAAGAGCACATATATCACCTGGTCACAGTTTTCTCCACCATAGTGAGATGCATTGCATGTCTATTTAAATTATAGTAATTATTTCCAAATTTGGAATCTATCCATCTAAATGAGCATATGCAAATAGTTGTCCTCTTTTGTTCATTCTCTCTGTGTGTGTGTGTGTGTGAGAGATGCATTTCCTCTTTTTTGGTGGTATTTATTTATTTATTATATTTATGAATCGCCCATCTGGCCAGACATCCGGCCACTCTGAGCGATGTACAGTCCAATAAAACACAAGGGGGGGGGGAAACACACACACACACACACACACACACACAGTATAAAACACAATTAAAAACAGTACAAAACTTAAAAATCCTAACCCACCCCATATTCCCGCCTGAAAAGCCACGTTTTTAATGCCCGGCGGAAGCTAATCAAGGAAGGGGCATGGCGGAGGTCACTGGGGAGAGAGTTCCATAAATTTGGGGCTGCCACAGAAAAGGCCCTCCTCCTAGTCCCCACCAGCCTGGTTTCTCTGGCTGAAGAGAAGGCCGTCTGTGGCAGATCTTGTTGAGCGGCCTACTTGATGTGATGATGTGTATATAAGTGGCCACCCCAGTTAAGATGTGATGATAAGGTAAAGCTTCTATAACTTAGTATCCTGTACAGTATTTATTACATATTTGGCAGATTATCCTTTCATAAACAGAAAATAATACCTCTTTCCTACCTAACAGTACAATCATAAGAACATAAGAAGAGCCAGACTCAGGTCCATCTTTAGTCCAGCATTCTGTTCACACAGTGGCGAACCAGCTGCCCACGGGATTCCACAAGCAGAGACATGAGTACAAAAAGTACCTTCCCACCCATGTTCCCCAGCAACTGGAGTGCATAGGCATACTGCCTCTGATACTGGAATGGACACGCATACATCCTACACATGTTCACTCAAACGTGTGTTCCACACTGAACATAATTAAACCTAATCCCAGCCAGGTAACTGTGTAGGATTCTACCCTAAGGGTGTAAACCTATTGACTGTGCCCTCTCTGCTCAGAAGCCACTGAACTTGGAGGCTTCCAGGATTCCTATACTCTGCTGGGCTGGAGCCGGCAGGATGGGAGGAGTGGCAGAGGTGATCTTCACCTCCCCATCCTCCATCATTAGCCATTTTTGCTAGATGGGCTTTTCAGCCCATCTGGCAAGGGCACTTCAGAGGGGGAGGGAAGGAGGCTGGAGGAGGCTCAGGATATCTCTGTGATGGATTGAGGCCTACACAGGCTTAAGTTTGCTGAAGCCCGAAGGCCCAAACACTTCCCTAGATTTGTTGAAGCCTGAAGGCCCAAACACTCCAGGATGGGAGGGGGAGTTTGAGCGTTTTAGGTTACCCAATAGAAGTTAAGAATTATATCTCCTGTTCAAAGTCACATGATTATAACCTTCCATTCCTGGGAAGGCTATATATGTGTGGGGTGTGGTCAGCTAGCAGCAGAGAGAGCCTGACTGCAGAGAGATACAGATTAGAGAGAGCTAGCAGAGAGAGAGCTAGCAGCAGAGAGAGACTGACTGCAGAGGAGACAGATAGTCTGAAGTTAAGCTAGAGAACCTTGGATTGTTTGTTTGTTTGATTTTATCATACTTGCTTTTGAATTATAACCACTCTATTAAGTAAATAGCCTAATATCATAAGTAAAGTGCTGTTGTTTACCCTGGTTTGTTGGAGTGACTTATTCACCATGTCTAAAGCCTACACCCACGTTACTGGAAGCAGGCAAAGGATTTGATCTCCTGGAACGGGAGGGCCTTTGAGAAGAGGCAGAGATCTTCCAAAGGCAGGTCGAGGGGTCCCTGCAGTAGCGGAACCTTGACAATCTCACATCTCAGCCTCTCCAATCTCCTCTCCTCCCATTGGAATGCCCCCTTTCCTCCTCCTCCCCGGTCGCTTTTCTGACCTCGGAGGGCAGCTGGCATAGTTCTTTGAATGCCTGGCTTCAGGTGGGCAGGGGAGGAGGATCAGATCTCCGACATCCCCTTCCAAGTTTGGAGTGCTGTCTCCAACCTTGGGAGGTTTTTTCCAAGCAATCCTATGGTCCCTGGGACACTATCCCAGGGACCAAAAATTGTTTTTTTCAATCCAGCTACATCTGAGTTTGGCATCGTTGATATGACAGCTGGATTCTCACAAATTAATTTTATCAGGTGCCAGTATACTATACTCCTAATCATGTTTACTCAGAAGGAAGCTTACTTTCAAATAACTGTCCTTAAGCTTGCAGCTTTAGTGACTAGCGTATATTGACAGATGACAACTTTGATAGACTCCAAGCCCAATGCACATATGTTCACTAATAGCCAAGTGGAGACTTCATAGCCAAGTCCCCACTTGGCTATGAAGCTCTCTGGGGTAGGTAAACAGGTAGCTGTCCGCTGTTTGGAATCCCTTGGAATCCCAGCTCCCCCGGGACTGCCAGCTCCCCCAGGACTGCACAATGACATCCCAGCTCCCCCGGGACTGCACAATGAAGAATTCCCTGTGTCATCCGCCCCCCCCCCCCGGTACTACACAATGAAATCTCTGCTTCCTTCCCGCCCGGGACTATGCAACAATGTTTTCCCTGTGTCCCCCCCCGGACCACACAATGAAATTCCTGCTCCCCTCCGGAACCACACAATGAATTCCCTGATCCCCCCCCCCCCCCGGGACCACACAACAATGAATTCCCTGCTGCCACCCCAGGACCACACAATGAAATCCCTGTCCCCCCCACTGGACTACACAATGGCGTTGCACGGGTCATCATTTTCCTCCTATAGGCACTGTTTGTTCGAAATCCCCCCCCCCCCGTGTAGGCCCCAGCGGCAGTTCATATGAACATTCTGTTTGGACGTAGGAGAGATTTGCATATCCGTTTCTGATTGGGCCCCTGTGGTGGCAGTGCATACCAACATTCTACATGCCGTTGGAGCGATTTGCATAACCGCTCCTGAATGGCCCCTGTGAACATTCCAAGTGATGCCATTGGCTCTCATCTATTTTGGGCTGTACAGGTGCGGCGGGTTTTTTTCAGAGATTTTAACCCACCAGTCTTAGTCCTTTGGTGATGGGGAGTATGCGTGCCAAGTTTGGGGCGGATCTGTCCAACCGGGTAGGAGCCAATGCGACGCATGCGAGCCGTTCGGACATACATACGTACGGTACGTACACATGTACACACGTACGTACACACGTACAAACGTACAAACGTTCACATTTATATAGTAGATTTATTTATTGTATTTCTAGATTGCCCATCTAGCTAGTACCCGACCACTCTGGGCGATGTACAACATACAATGAAACAAAACAGATCAAAATATACTTAAAACAGTATAAAATGTAAAAATCCTAACCCACCCCATATTCCCGCCCGAAAAGCCATGTTTTTAATGAACGGCGGAAGCTCATCAAGGAGGGGGCATGGCAGAGGTCACTGGGGAGAGAGTTCCACAGTTTGGGGGTCGCCACAGAAAAGGCCCTCTTCCTAGTCCCCACCAGCCTGGCTGCTCTGGCTGATGGGACAAGGAGAAGGCCATCCATGGTGGATCTTGTTGAGCGGCCTACTTGATGTTGTTGGAGACACTCCTTGAGATAAACTGGACCGGAGCCGTATAGGTTTTTAAAGGTCAAAACCAACACCTTGAATTTGGCTCGGCAAGCAACTGGTAGCCAGTGCAGCTCTTTGAGCATTAGCGTGATGTGATCACACCGGTGGCTGCCTTTAACCAGGCGAGCTGCCGCGTTCTATACCAGTTGTAGCTTCCAAACCATCTTCCAGGGTAACCCCATGTAGAGCACATTACAGTAGTCTAGGCAAGAGGAGACCAATGCATGAACCACTGATGGGAGCAGATGATTAGGAAGGTAGGGGCGCAGCTGCCGTATCAGATGGAGCCTCACAGCTGACACCTGAGCCTCCATGGACAGCTGGGAGTCTAAAATGACCCCCAAGCTGCGAACCTGGTTCTTCAGGGGCAAATGTACCCCATTCAGCACCAGGTCAACATCCCCTAACCTCCCCTTGTCCCCCACCAGAAGTACCTCGGTCTCAATGGCCAACCTTGGTGAGGACTTGAAAGAGAGGTAGAGCTGTGTGTCATCCACATACTGATGGCACCACACCCCAAACCTCCTGATGATAGCTCCCAGAGGCTTTAGGTAGATGTTAAATAACATCGGGGAGAGGATGGAACCCTGCGGCACCCCACAAGTGAGAGGCCGAGGGTCCAAAGCCTCTTCCCCAAGAACTACCCTCTGGTACCTTCCAGAGAAGAAGGACCGGAACCACTGCAATACAGTGCCTCCCATGCCCAACCCCTCCAGGCGGTCCAGGAGGATACCGTGGTCAACAGTATCAAAAGCCGCTGAGAGATCGAGGAGGACTAGAAAGGAGCATTCGCCCCTATCCAAAGCCCTCTTCATATCATCCACCAAGGCGACCAAAGCCGTTTCCGTCCCATGTCCTGGCCTGAAGCCCGACTGGCATGGATCTAAGTAATCGGCTTCATCCAAGTGTGCCTTCAACTGAGCCCCCACCACTCGTTCAATCACCTTGCCCAGAAATGGCAAATTGGAGAATGGGCGGAAGTTCTTCAGATCTTTGGGATCCAAGGAGGGCTTCTTCAGATGCGTTCTTATTGCTGCCTCCTTAAGGGCTGGTGGCATCACTCCCTCCTCAAGGGAGGCATTCACCACTGCCCTGATCCCCTCACCCAGTCTCTCCCTGCAGCTCATAATGAGCCAGGGCGGGCAAGGATCAAGCAAGCAGGTGGTCGGCCTCACAGATGAGAGCACCTTGTCCACTTCATCAGAAGGAAGAAGCTGGAACTGATCCCACAAAACCGGTCTGCCATTGACCTCCTCCAGCTCACTCCCTGTGTCCACAACGCACTAAATCCCACTCCTAATCTGATCGATTTCATCTGTGAAGTGCTTCGCTAAAGCCTCACAGGAGGCTTTAGACTATTCCATTGGGTCCAGAGCGACTGGACCGACCAGACTCCGGACTACTTGGAACAGCCTCCTGGGGCAGCACTCCGCAGACGCAATGGAGGCAGCATAGAAATTCTTTTTTGCTGCCTTCACTGCCACCTGGTAGCCTGAAGATGCAGTATTAACAAAATGCTATTGGAGAAAAGATGCACACTCAACGTTAATGCAGTGAGGAAGGGGGAATCCCTACTTCTCAACCCCATTAGTAACGCAATTAATTTTTCTAAGTGCCAAAACTGTGCATTTCTTTAGCCAGCAGATTTCTTCCCCATGAGCTTATTCGAGTTCAATAAGTAAAAAAAAAACCATGGTTCCCCCCACACAAAAAAAGAGAAAAGAAAAGAAAAAGTTAAAGCTGTACAGGTTTCAAGTCAACCAAGCACCGAAAAGCAGGGAACTCATGAGCTAAAGTCACAAGCTTTTAACACCACATCCTCCCAAAGGAGGCAGAGAGTGGGCCGGTTCACACGACACGGGAACCGCAGGGGAGCGCTGCTCCCCCGCGGTTCCCGTGTCGTGTGCACGCCGACCAGGGGTGCCCCCGTGGGACAGCTGCGGGCTGGACCCACGCAAAGTGACCATGGTCGGTAGAGGGGTAAGCCCCTACCGCGCGTGGTCACCGTGCCGTCCGAACAGCGGCCGGCCGTCCCGCGGGGTCCCCACAGAGACGGCAGCCCAGAGCGGCCGCAGCCGCCGCCGCTTCAGCCTGCAGGGGCAAACGGCCCCTCTGGGCATCCCGGGGCCCCACCCCCTAGCGCCGGGAGGTCCGCACTGCGGTGCGGGGACTACGGGGTCTGCCCACGCGCACGGAGCGCCGGTCGTGTGCGGCGCCCCGCTGGACCCCGCGGACGGCCCCGTGGTTCCTCCCCCGCCGGCAGCCTGGGTCGTGTGAACCGGCCCAGCGTAAGTGAAATTCTCATCCTTCCAAAGCAGATAAACCACGTGGACAGAACAGAATAGAGAATATGATATGCAGAGGTGACCGTGGGGTTGTGGAAAAAGAGATGACAAACAACTCAGGGCCACCTACTTCTCTCCTTTTTTAGAGCAGTCTTCCCCAACCTGGTGCCGTACAGATGTGTTCGACTGCAACTCCCATCCTTCCCAAGTTCCTAGCCAGCATGGCCCCTGGCATCCTCCTTTCCAGAATTAGGATGGAACAAATACAATCCAGTAAGGAACTCCAAGGCAGGCGCAGCACTCTCAACGGACTGCCTTAAACCAAATGCGGAGACAACAAATGAATCTTGAATACCTAGTCAAACTGCAGTTCTATCACAAAATTTCAGAAAGATTGGTCAAACTGTTCTGATTTTATAAAGGCTAGAAGAACCCCCCCACCCCCATTACCATTTTACATAGTGGAATGTGTTTGTTTGTTTTTAACTAGTGCGTCTCTTTTAATATTAAATCTTTTCCTAAAACACCTTTTAAACATTTAAGATGTGATCTCCTTCAGTAAAGGAAGATACATTCATGATCATGGCTGAGCTTTTGGTGCATGTGGTCCTCTGCCATCTCTAATGAAAAGTACACTTATTGGTGAAAGACAGGAAGCCAATAATTTTTCTTAGGCTGTTTTGACTGGATTGATGAAGGGGGCTCTCTCCCTCCTGCATCTCTTGTAGATCACAGGCAGCAAAATATTGTTAAGACCTAAGCAAAATATTGTTAGGACCTAAGGAAATTCTTTTTGCAGGTGGAGAAAGGATCCGAATTTTCATTTTTGTGCTGCATCTTTGCGTGACCATTGGCACTTCCTCCCAGGAATTTAGAAATGAATAATTTTGAGTCCTTAACACAGGGCATATAAAATATCCTCAAGCGTGTGTGTGTGTGTGCGTGTGTGCACGCACACTTATTTTAGTGTGTGTGTGTGTGTGTGTGTGTGTGTGTGTACAATCACACACACACACACACACACACACTTGAGCGTGCGCTTTTTCTCCAATAGCATTTTGTTAATACTGAGCAGGCTGAATAATAGTAATTTTTCAAGCAGAAATGTGAAAGATAATATAGTGCCTTCTGAAGGCAAAGGTGAATCAGAGAAATTGCATGGAGATGGATGGGTGTGAGAAGGGAAATATTTCCCCCTGTCTTACATCCTGTGTTTTGCCTCTATTTTCTTGGTGATGCTAATGCTTTATTAATTGGAGAAAAGGAACGCCTGAAATCACGACCGCTTCACATACATGCATAATGCCTGTAAAACAACAACAAAGTCCCTATACACCATCACGTGTGAAGAATGCAGGATTATATATGTTGCTGCTGCATGAACCAACCTTTACACAAATACACACTTACTAAGCAACACCCTTGTGTAGAAAGGCCCCCAGATCTATGTTACGAAGAATCCTGCTTCTTCTATTGCTGATGAAATGCCAAATATGAAATAGAGCAATACAAAACAACTCCAGTATATTGGTCTAGCTACCCATCTAGCTCTGAAATTCTTCACATACTGCCCTCCTGACATAGTTCATTTTTGTGGAGAAAATTTCCCTGAATTGGACTCTTCCTTTCTTTTCCAAAGCATAGTGGGTTCCCTCCCGCTCTCAACTGTCCAGTAGTAAATACATTTAAGGATTTTAACATTTACAATGTGGTCTACCCTGTCTGAAGATTGCCCTCATTAATCTCAATTTGAAATACCATTTTAGGACACAACTTCAGTCTAATTTATTGCCATATTTGGCTTGTTACTTTCAGAGATGCACATTTTCTTCCTAGTGAAACAAAATATGGTTACACCATCCACAAAGCAGTTGATTAAAAAAAAAAAACACCAACTGTACCCTGTGGCTAGTTGTTAGACAGCACAGTAAACATCCCATTTATTGGAGTGATAGGCCCATATTGCACAGTTTCATATCAGATAACATGTGTCCAACAAAAATCCAGAAGCTACGATAAAACACATGGTTTCTTTTACTTTCTGGACATCGCAAAGAATAGAGAAGTTTCAGGAGGGACACTCTGTCATGAGGCAGCCAGACAGAGAGATGTCAAAACTCTCCTTCTGAAGAAGTCAATGTTCATAATGAGTTTTCTACCTATAATCTTAGGGAAGGTCAAGAATGTGTCACAAGTGTCCTCAGCTATTTTTTCTCCAAATGCTGCTCTTTAAATTCTGGTGTGGGCCACATACCGCTTTTATTTATTTATTTATTTATTTAGGACAGTTATTTCTCACGTTTCAGTCAAATTATTCTCAAGGTGGCTTACAAGAAACAAAGCAATAATACAACCTCCCACAATATATACACACCCACACAACCCAGCAGCCCTTAGGCCTCTGGCCAAGGCCAGAGTGTGCTTGCTTCCCCTCCAGGTCTGCATTCCCAGGGCAACTGTCAGTTGGAGGCTCAGCGGGGAAGTAAGCTCCCTGCATCTTCTAGTGATCGAGGGGGCCAGCCAAGGCTGGCCTTCCTCTTGCCAAGAAGGACCTTCCCCCGGATCACGCGCAGCTGTGGGCGGGGAGAAATTTTGCGGACGTGGGGGGAAGTGAGGCGGGACATACCTGTTGACGCAGGTATACAGTCAGCAAGGGGGGGCGGGGCTGCAGAGGCCAATATTAGGTCTCGCCCCACACCCTCTTTGTTTTTCTGCAGCTCCCTCCCTCCCGCCCTGTATACAGTATGGGCTCCTCCAGTCGCCGTTAAGGGGCCGAGTAGGAATTTTGGGTCATCTTTTTAGAAGGGTGAGCACGTTTCGCCTACTCCATACTGCTGCAGGGTTGGGACTGGAGTACCACTATATATTTATTTATTTATTATATTGATCAATCGCCCATCTGGCCGGTCACCCGGCCACCCTGGGCGATGTACAATTAAAATACAACAAAACAACACAATAAAATATAATAATTAAAACAATATAAAAAATTCTCATTAAAAACCTAACCCACCCCATATTCCTGCCTGAACAGCCATGTTTTTAATGCACGGCGGAAGCTCATCACGGAGGGGGCATGGCGAAGGTCACTAGGGAGGGAGTTTATAAATTTAGTGTATAGCTAGTCAAAATGGTCACATGTAGTTAGTTGGCGGGTAAGTGCAGGTTAGGGGATTGATAGGGTGAGGTGAGCATACCTGGCACCATTCAGGTGACAGGCGGTTCCAGGATGCCTCATGTTGATGGGTCCGTAGGCTCAGACAGCTGGGGATCAGGAACGCCTGTGAGACCTTTGTTATCGCCAAGCTTGTTGTCGTGAGACTCCGAGAGGAGGCAACGCAACAAAGGCTCCCATCACTGTAAAGTGGAAAATAGGGCGGCGGCGGATTCATCGCCACCTCCCGGTTTTGGATGCTCCGCCCACTTGCACGCTTGAGCGGCCTCGGAGGCCGAGTAGAATAATCCGCACTCCATCCCTTTGCAGTTCATTGTATGTAAATAAACGTGGCCCAGTTAAACACCAGCTAAGTGTCTCGACTCGTCATTTCCCCCCCTTGCGCTCGCAAGTTCTTCCTGCAGGCAGAGGTGCTACCGTCCAGAGGCCTTTGGTTCCCTGGCTGATGGCAGAGGCTAGAGTAGGGGTCCCCAGTGAGGCACCTAGGGGTGCCATGGCACTTGTGGGCACCTCCAATGGTGCCAGCACAGCTCTTCATTCCCTTCTTCCTTAAACAAACAAAAAATAATAATAAAAAAAATTGAAAACGATTAGGTTGCCAGTTTGTCCTTCCTGTTCCTGAACCTGCCGCTGATCACTCCGAGAGGAGGCAACGCAACAAAGGCTCCCATCACTGTAAAGTGGAAAATGGGGCGGCGGGAAGAGAAAGCCTGTTCTCTTCCTGCCTGTTCAGCAGGCAGGAAGAGAAAGCAAGGCAAAGGGGTAGAGGGGAGGGAAAGAGCGAGGCTAAAGGCCTGGAGGGGGAAGAAACAGGAAGATAAAGGGGTGAGCAGGAGAGAAAGAGCGAGATGAGGGGATAGGAGAAAGAAGGCGGCTAGGATGGGGAAGGGAGAGAAATCGTGAGGAAAGGGGTTGGGTGGAGAGAAGTAACAAGGCTAGAGGCTGGGAGTGGGGAGAGAGGGAGCAAAGGGGAAAGGTCTGTGTGAGTGGAAGAAGATTGGGTGGGCCACGAAGCAACTCCTTCCATTTCCCCCTCGCTCCCAGCCTCTAGCCTCACTATTTCTCTCTCCCCCACCACACCTCTTGACTTACTCATGAGCAGATCCTACGTGACTGCTGCTGCTTCTGTGACCCTCTTCTGAGGCCTTTGGAGTTTAGGCAGGTAGCTACCAGAGACAGGGCTTTTTCCATTGTGGTTCCTAGCTCTGAAATTCCCTTCCCACTGGCTGAATTTTTTACTTAATTTCACTGTTTTGGCGTAATGATGCTTCCGTCTCTGCCCTGTGTGCAGTAATGTGTGCTTACATCCCTGTGTATCCATGCACAGGAATAAGTCTGCTTTGCATGTGCAAGGAAGAACCTTGCAGATCAGGGTTGAAACTGGCATGGGGATCTTTCTTTGTGCACAAGGTGATGGATCTTGTGAGGGCAGAGGCCGAGGCCATTCCCGAACAATACACTTTTCTGTTGGCCTGAAGGATATTGTAATTTCTTTCATGATCTGTACAGTCGCAAACATAATCCCAAGGTCTTTTAAAGGAAAGCATAGTTGGTAGGATTCACCCAAGCTTAACAAGGAAAAAAAAGGATAAAATTCATGCTACCATGGCAGGAGAGACAACTGCTTTCTTTCTTCCTTGCTTCCTTGCTTCCTCCTTCCTTCCTTCTCTTCCTTCCTTCCTTCCTTATAAGAATAGTGAGAGGAAAATTCATAAAACAGCTACATTCTAGACATTTATAGACATCAAGCCATCCAAGTCCAAATGTAACCCTGCTAGATTACAATGGATTTAACACCTATGTACTGAAGGGCAGGTTATATGCGTGTAACAAAACCCAGGCAGTGATTTTGAGTGGAGGAACAGCAGGAAAGAAAGGAGTGCTTATCCCTCTCCTTGTTGAGGAGGTTGTGTCTTTCATAGGTTTGGTGAAATTCTGAGCAACTTTTAAAAAGTTATCAATTTTTTTCTGCCCCATGAAAGCATATGGCATTAGCAGCCGACATGCTCAGTTTCACTCTGAAGCTAGAATGCTGCCAGTACTCCAATGTTTTGAATTCCATTGTTCCTGCCAGCATACTGACAGTAGGGGAAGGGAAGCAGGAAACTGTCAACTGAGATAAGGGTGATGTAACTTTGAAGGCACATTGCCAGATTACTGATGAAGAGAGGGAGGAAAAGGAAAAGCTATACTGGAATCCTGTGCAGGCTTACTTAGAAGTAAGCTATTCTGAACATACAAGGACATCTCTATTCATCTGTACACACCTACTCAGTTAATGACCTGTTTGTGTTGTTTTCAGAACAGTGTAATAATATATTTCCTCTTTAAATACCAGGAAAATTCAATGATCAAGAAACCTGTTGGTTTAAGACCAGAGTTAAGGCTATCTCATGTTGGCTCAAGCTCTACAAAGCCAGGAAATTGGAAGCTAAGGTTGATGCCTTAGCAGACGTGCCCAGGAATCAGTCATGTTGTTGTACAACGTCACCACGTGTGCTTGATTACGAGCAACAAACAGACATGGGTCAACTCACAGGAGGATACCATTAGTAATAAAGTAAGGTAAAGATGCTCCATAAACCAGTACAGGACCGGGACAATGTGGGGCATCTTTGCTGGTCCCAGGCACTCCATCCTCCCCATCTGGATTTGGGTCTGAAAGACCAAGGGAAAATGGGTGCATGGAGGTTAAGTTGTAAGCAAGCATACTTTGTGACATTGCACAACATCATTACAGTGATCCCGGGACATGTCTGTTAAGGGCCAAGGCATCAGCCATAGCTTCCAGTTTCTGGCTTTGTGGAGCTTGAGCCAACATGAGAAAGCCTTAACTTTGGTCTTGAACCAGCAGGATTTTTGATCATTGAATTTTCCTGGTATTTAAATTGAATGCTATTGTGTGTTTAGTTTGATTTTAAATTGTTAGTGTGAGTGTGTGTGTATGTATAAGTATATCCAACATACATGTACGTGTTTGTTATATGTACAGTGTACCTGCTGCCTCCTGATGCAGCCCAACATGTGGATGGGACTGAGTCAGGGATGGGGACTCGGACTCGAGGACTCGACTCGTGAGTCGGACTGAGTCCCCCCTCTGACTCGACTCGGACTCGAGTCCCAATATTTTTAATGGGACTCGAGACTCGACTCAGGACTCGAGACCAAGGACTCTTCAACATCCCTGGGCTGTGCCAGAAGGAGTGGAGAGAAGTGCGATCGCCGGCGAAGATTTTATTTTTTTAAATCATTTTCCTAAAATGCAACCTTTCAGACATTGTGGGTTTGGCTGCCTCTGCCTGCCTGTTTGGGGTTCCCTGCCTCCTCTGCCTGCCTGGTCTCTTCTTAACCAGTTCCACAGTTTGAACTGTCCAAGACAAACGCCTCTGCCTGCCTGCTTTGGTGTTCCCTGCTTCCTCTGCCTGCCTGGTTATTTTTATTTTGGGTTTGTTTGCCTGGTCTGTTCTTGTCAAAATCAGTTGCAGAGTTTTGAAATTAAAAGGCACGCTTGTGCCTAGAATTTATTTAAGCCACACATCTGAAGTATCCTTATTTTGTTGGGAAAAAAACCCATTGATTTTAATAGGAACTTGTGGAGTCAGCTTTGGGAGTGACTCGTGACTCGTGAGTCACCATTTTGGACCAAGGACTCAGACTCGGACTCGAGACTCAGGTCCAAAGACTCGTGACTCGACTTGTGACTCGAGACCAAGGACTCTTCAACATCCCTGGACTGAGTGCATACACTTCCCAGGTGTATATTTGAGGCAGAAACATGCAAATGCCACTTACAACTGTCCAGTTCAACATGGTGTAGGCAAAAATCTCATGGCTGATTAATCTCTGGCCTGATCTGTGGAGAAAACCCTGCTTAGAGCCCCATCTGTGAATGAAGTGGAACAAGAGAGGGACAGAATTTTCTCTGCAACTGTGCCAAGACTACGGACTTCCCTGCTGGAAGAGTGCACATAACTCTTAGGCTTTCATAAGCTGTGTGAGGCATATCTGTCCGAGACATGCAGAGGTTCGGGTTTTATATGGCATATGATTTATGTGCCGGGCCGTCTGATGTTGTTACCGTTAGCTCTTTATGACCGGATCATTGTTTTAAGATTGTAAACATGATTGTAACATTTCGTGCTGTTAGCCATTCTGAGGTTGGAAAGGGCAAGGCATGATAACATTCAAAATAAGAATGTTATCCGCCCCTCCTCCTGCCCCACATTAACATCCTGATTGCCATAATGTCTCTTCTCCTGCATCCGCAGTAGAATTTGGATTTTGGAGCTCCCCCACTCCCACTCCCACTCCCCCCCCTACTCTGGCAGCCATATGCTTCTCCGCAATGAATGCAAAATGTCTAAGGGTGCAATCCTATGCATGTTTAGACACACAAAAAAGTCCTATAACTCACAGCATTCCCCAGCCAGAGGATTTTGGGAGTTGTATGCTTTCCCCCCCTGTCTAAATATGCATAGGATTGTGCCTTAAGGCTCATTTGTTTATGGTGGCAGCATTTTATAACCCTACCTGCTTAGACCAAGCTCTGCTATCAAAATATTAGTTTTAGTCCTGTGGTTGGTTCAGGCAGATTCCTCAGCACCTGAAACTGGCTTATCTGTATAAGTAGGAAATGGAGAGGATCAAGGGACTTGCGGTAAATCAAAAAGTCCCCCCGCCTTTTCTTACATGAGCTGGTTTCTAAGAAGAACCAGGATAAGTGAATGTAAGAACATTTGCAGGGAAAGTACATTTTATATGTTTTCTGTAGCTGCCATGAAACCGTGTGCGTTCTGGCTGAGTGTCTTCGCTTTATTACCTTTTTTCCCCCTTTTCTTTCTACAGCCTTCTTTGGTTTCTCAGGAAAGATGGCATTTTCTTGAGCTGCTGCTGGAAGTTTGTATGCTCTTATCGGTGTTAAGAGATACAATAGCAGGGAGAGTGATTTTATCTGGTGCTAAAGCTACTATGAAGTAGGCTCAATCCAAAAGGGAGGCTTTGCCCTTATCGGCACAATTTCAAGTTTTACCAGGCTACTTAAATATCATTGTGATATTAATTCATTTAAGTCTGCATTATGAGTAATTTTGAATTGCTGGTGGCAACGCACCACGGGACTCTGAGGAAAAACTCCATGTGTCCAATTGGAGACCTTTGGCTGAATCGAGGATGAGAAGAGGGAGGGAAGTTGTTTGGTCCGTAGGGAGGAACTGGGAGAGGCACAAAAGCTGCTGCTTAATACGATGGTGATCATCATTAATCATTTATAAAACACCTAAAGTTTCTGAGATTTTCTAAAAAGAGACAGCCCATGTCCACAGGCTTGCAATCTAATAGGCACGATACATAGGGGTGGTTCCGACAAACCTGTTTGGGCATTCAGTGAACAGGTGGAGGCTTTTTGGGGGCTACATGGCTGAGCCCTGCCCCCCCACTCCACCCCACTGGAACCGGCACCCCCTCCCCTGACAAGCACCAGTTGCATGTTTGTGAGAAAGAACTGAAGGGGAGAGGAGAGGAGAGGAGAGCAAGCAAATTCAGGTATCAGTTCTTTAATTCACAGAAAATTACATAACCGCTCCAGGTACTCAAACCCTAATTGAGTATTAGAACTGGACTGGGATGAAAGGGTTCCATTTTAGCCTGGGAAAGACAGCGAGAGAGAGCCCTCTATTTCAGAGATTCTAGCTTTGTACATCCTTTCAAGGTCTGTGTTTGTGATAACCTCTACTACACCCCTGAATGAGTCTTTGCTTGTCCCCTTGACGTAATTTCTGAGATCCCGTCTTTCTCCCTCCATATCACCTGTTGAAAGTTAAAGTATGTTTCAGGCACCCAAATAGTTTGTAGTGTTCAACCACAGCAGCAGGGATTCTGTGAGAGGGTTGTATCCAACATTAGCCTAACTTATGTCCCATTCATTTAAATGGGTCTACTTTAAGTAGGACTAACATTGCATACAACCCATAATTTTGTAAACGTTGCCGTTTTCTGGCACATAAAACTTCCTTTAATATGGAAGGGAACTGCTGGCATGTTGGATTTCCTATTCCCCCCATGCCACCCCCAGATCTGCTCTGGAGGCTTGGGGGACCCTCTGGAGTAGATTTGGGATGCACAATGGGGGCTGCATGGAGGAGAAGTGGATACGGAAGTCCGGTTGCATGAGTGGAAGTCCTACTGAGGATTGGATACAACCCTAAAATTTTTAATTTTTCAAACCATCACCCTTGCTTGGTGATGGTGGGTTTTTGGTGCCACTTCTAGATTACCTAGAAGTAAAATTGAAGTCTTTCATAGTAAAACTGAAGTCCTGTACACTGAAACACAAGACATGAAGTTGGTCTTACATGCAAAAAAAAAAAAAAGTGCCATAAATCAAGGCTGTCATCCTATACACACTTAGCTGGGAAAGCAGCCATAAGGAAAAGGTGGTGACTTGGATTGACAAATATACAGTCATGCCTTGCATTGAGAACATAATTCGTTCTGGAAACGTGCTTGTAATGCAAAACACTCTTATATCAAAACGAAATCCCCCCAAAAAAAATTGTACAGAGATTTTTAATTTAAGCCGTACTACAGTACTTGTATTGCAAGACGTCGCTTGTATATAAAGTCAAAAAAAATTAAATATTTAAAAATTTGCTTGTCTTGCAAAACGCTCTCAAACCAAGTTAGTTGCAATCCAAGGTATTACTGTATGTGGTATACCTCCAGATAGACGGGCATAGGTGATTGTGTCTTGAGATGGTATGTGCAGCTCCAAGAAAACATGGAACAGCTATTTACCTTGACCCTATTGTGGTATCCTCTGGACTGCCTATATTAAATACCATATCAATAATCTTAAAAAGCAACTTTGTAATGTTAATCATAGTATTTCATTCCTCCATCTCTGTGAGGGTAGGAACAGCTTGCATGCTAGGATAATACACATGTGCCAGTGCTACCAATCTCATGACTGTGTTCCTTCATGTGTATAATAATATTTGGTATCAGATTGTTTGGATGTGCTCCATTTTGAATGGCTGGGATGAACCACATCTCTGATGAAAACAAAAATTCACCTCTCAATTTCTGTTTAATTCAGATCCATACAGTAATGCTATCCAGATGCTTTGAGGAAGGCAAGTGCACCAGGTCATTTAATGTGCTCCACCCAGCACTTGAATGAATTAAAGGAAATATCCCAATGGGAGTGAGCAAAAGTTAGTGTAATACCTCTTGCAATGCCATGAAGGCTGAGTGTAGCTTTAAGAGGTGGGGTGTGTGTGTCAAAAGTGCTTTATGACGATAAGGACTGCATGCTAATTGCCATCATGTGGGACTGATGCAAAGCAACTGGGCTATTTCCCATAGCTTGTTAATTGTCGGCCTGTATACACTCACCGCTCCGGAATCTGCTTGATATGGAGCAGTATACAAATACTATAAATAATAATAGTCACCTGTTACACAAGGATGCACCATTATCAGGCTTTTTGTGATTTAAAAAAGAAGAACTACAGCTCTTTTCCTAGGTTCTTGGAGCACTTCTATATATTATTTCAACAACCCTTACAACAATTTTTCAGGAAAGGTCAGTATTATTATCGCCTGATTACAAATTGGGAAGTGAAGCTACAGCCACCTAATGAATTCATCATGGTTATGCTGAGATTTCAACTAGAGCCTTCCAGCTCACAGCTGCTGCTCTTAACCCTTGCACTGACATGATATGATGTGAACAATTATAAAGGAGATTGTGGGGTAGAGTGCCCGCTTGCTTTCCTGATTTCTCCCCTGGCGGTCATAGCTGGAGAAGCAACCACTTCTCTTCAAGGAATGAACATTGGATGATTCCCATTCTGAGGGCTGCAGCTTGTTGGTCACTTTGATTGAGTGTCAGGGAGGGTGGCCAGATGCAAAAAGGGCCTTGAGCAGTTGTGCAGAAAAGGGATTTTCATCAGGGGTAGGTTGCCATGCTTGCCACAACTCTTAAAGGTGCAGGAGCCCTGTCCTCTTTCCTTTCTGGCTACCCTGAGTTGAGCCTGCGAGTTGAGCCAGTGTCAACTTGCAGACTTGTCTTGATAGGCTGCTGCTGGTTCCCATGATTTCAGCAAGGGGCGGGGAGAGGAAAAACTGAGAAGGCAGAGCTGACCAGTCATGTGTTAACAGTCCCAGCCCCTTCCTTGGTTACCAAGCATTGGTAACCTGCAGTGGAGCTTTCCCCAGAAATTCCTCAACAACATTCCCCAACCTTAAGGAATCCAGCATGAAAGAGGAATGCAACCAAGTGGTAAGGGAGAAGTTGCACATCCCTAGCGCTATCCCTATCCCCCAGGTGACAGCATGTAGGGTGGCCATGTGTCCTCTTTTACAGAGGACCATCCTCTCTTTGTAGGGCTGACCTGTCCAATCCCAGTTTAAAGAACCATAAGAACTGTTGCCCATCAACAGTGACCTAAGAATTGCCCAAAGGGCATAGAACATGAGAAACCCTTCTAAACTCCAGTTTATCTCAAGGAGCGCCTCCAGCAACATCAAGTAGGCTGCTCAACAAGGTCTGCCACGGACGGCCTTCTCCTTATTCCATCAGCCAGAGCAGCCAGGCTGGTGGGGACTAGGAAGAGGGCCTTCTCTGTGGCGGCCCCCACATTATGGAACTCCCTCCCTAGTGACCTTCGCCATGCCCCCTCCGTGATGAGCTTCCGCTGTGCATTAAAAACATGGCTGTTCAGGCGGGAATATGGGGTGGGTTAGGTTTTTAATGAGAATTTTTTATATTGTTTTAATTATTATATTTTATTGTGTTTTACTGTATTTTAATTGTACATCGCCCAGGGTGGCCGGGTGACCGGCCAGATGGGCGATTGATAAATATAATAAATAAATAAATAAATAAATAAAAACTCTGTAGTCTGTACTACTGGCCCTGCTCTAAGCAGCATCAAATGCAATCTGCCTTACCATTTTGGGAAGGAACATATTAGTTCTATAACCTCCTAATAGCAAAGGTCCCTGTCCTTATCTGTCATCTCTTTAGTTGCGGACTCAACATTTCATTGCCTTATCCATCTTTCAAACACACCAGGCAAGAATGTTTTCTGGTTATCCAATGGAATCAACTGAAACATTGAAAAGCTATACTAGATGTGATGTTAAATCATCATTAAAAAGCATATCAGAGGGGGGTTTTTTTTGGGGGGGGGAGAATTAAAAGCAGATGCAGGTCATCCCAATTTTCATCAGGACAGCAACATCCAGGAAAGGGAGCTTTAATCCTTCCCTCCTCATCTACCATCCCAAAGAAAATTGCTCCACCCATGTATTAGCCCTAGAAAAAAATAGTCCAGCTGGTGCCAATGAAAGCTATTTTTCTAAGGCTAATAGCAGCATGGGATCCTGATGAACCCCTTCCTCCTGCTGTGTGTGTTTTTAAGTGCCATGCTTTCTAATGACATGCTTACTTTACCTTCTCATCTTGTTTGGCCCAAAGATGTGAAAGATCTGAACAAGTCCAGAAAAGGACTTTTCTAAACCTGATTAGTTATTCAAAACACAAACACAAGTTTTCTTACACTTAAAAAAAACCCAAACCCACCACATGTAACATATTACATAGAAGATGGAAAACATGAAGCATTTATTTACATTCTAAGATTTAGATATAAATGGTTGGGCATTCAAGGAAAACGAGTGATTTCTAAACAAAGCTGATGACATTGTTTCCTTGCCATCTTTTTTTAAAAGGTAGAAAACAACTTTTTTTTTTTGTAAATTTCTAGCCTCAGAAAAAAATGGCTTCAAGCCAGGATTACACATAAAATTTGAGGAGGAATTGTGGGTTTTGTTCATCAGCAGAGAATGAGAGTGAAACTATAAGACAGTGTTCTCCAACCTTGGGTCCCCAGATGTGTTTGGCCTACAACTCCCAGCATGCCCCACCCAGCGTAGCTGGCTGGGGCATGCTGGGAGTTGTAGGCCAAACACATCTGGGGATCCAAGGTTGGAGAACACTGCTATAAGACATCTAACTTTTCCTCCCCTTTTAACAGCAGTCAGGGCTATGATCAGGACTGGTACTGCAGGACACAGGGAGGATTTCTCCCCAGCAGTCCTGACAACCCCTCCCCTGAAGATGCTATTTTCCTTGGGGAGGAAACGGCCATTGGCACCAACAGCAGTTTCAGGAGGGAACAGTTTGTCAAGACCATGGCTTGTGCATTGCCAAAAAAGAGGAAACGCTTTGCCCAAAAAGAGGACAAAAGAGGACACCGATTTGCGTAATGTTTGCATAGGCCGATGTATATGTACACCTGCAAATTTAGAAAGAATTACTATAGTTTCAATAGAAATACATCTCGCCACAATGGGAAAGACAGTCACCAGGGGACTCACTTCGCTATCCAAATGCCGTTGATGGGCCACTTCAACCCTTCTGATGGTTCTTTATCTTTAAACTGGATTTGGACTGGACAGCCCTTCAAACTGAGGATACCTTCAATCAGAGGACTGCCTTCTGTAAAAGAAGACACATGGCCACCCTGGCTGGTGGAGGAAAGGGGTGCCCCAATACTGATTGCCCCCTCTGCTGCTGTTATTTAAAGTCATCAAAAAAAAAACCACAACCCTAGATACATTCAATGAAATTTAAAGTCTCATCTAGTTTGGCCCTCAGAGGCCATTAGTGGAATATTAGAACCTTATGACAACCACATTTTGGCTATGCATAATTTCTTGGTGTGTAATCTTATGAGAACCAAGGAAATTGGATTGCACCCGATGTGTCTCGATGCTCATAAGCCCCTGAACTCAGATGATTGCAGGCATTCCATGCAGAGCATGAGGAGCGGCAGAGGTGATCTCCACCTCCCCGCACCTCCTGCTCTGCATTTCTGCTAGATCAGGGCTCTCCAACCTTGGGTCCCCAGATGTTGCTGGACTACAGCTCCCAGAATCCCTTGCCATTGGCCATGCTGACTGGGTATGCTGGGAGCTGTAGGCCAGCAACATCTGGGGACCCGAGGCTGGAGAGCCCTGTGCTTGATGGATGTTTTTGGCTGCCTAGCTGAGGCTCTTCAGAGGGGGTGGGAAGGAGGCTGCAGAGGACACAGGCTACATACCCTGGCCTTTACAGTCTTCTCCCCTCCCCCCCAGAATGCCCCCTGTGATGTCTCTCCCCTCCCCCCCACCTTGTGATTCACACCTGAAGCTTTACTACGGTCAAATCCCAACGCTGCCACCACCTGTGATGCCCCTCATCGATGTCCACAAACCTGGTGCAGGCCCCCGCCCCGCCCCACCTCGCCTCCCCGCCGCTCAATCCTCCGCGGCACGGAGCGATTCTCCATGCTGCTCGAGCCGGCCGCGCCAGTCCCGTCACGTCACTTCCGGCTGGTAGTTTCTGTAGAAACCAGGGCAACAGGGCAGCGAGATGGCAGCGGAGGAGATTAAGAGAGTGTCGAGGTGGGGTCTGACAGGTGGTGGTGAGCGGAGATGATGACTCACCACCACCTGTCAGACCCCACCTCGACACTCTCTTAATCTCCTCCGCTGCCACCAACCCCTTCAGACCACTCCTTTTAAGTTTCAAAAAAAGAAACAAGTTTATTTATTTACAATCATGGGTAGGGAAATAGATAATGTTAATGGATTCTAAATGTTGAAAAACCCCTCCCCTCTCTTCAGACTTTCCTCAGACTCCCTTCCACAGCTCTCTCCCAAACAGCACTGCCCACTGTTTATATAACACAGGCTTCACACACCCCTCTCACTCTCTCAGCCAATCGGCAGGCATCTCAACATTCCACACTCCTCTCACACTCCCCCTCCCCTCACATACTAACAGATATAACGCTTCGCCCATGGGCAGGGGCATTGACACCCACTTTACCCCCACTCTGAGGTCAAGTCCCTGACTTTGGAGAGGAAGCCAGCTTGGCTCTTTCCATGCTGGCTGCAGGAAGGGTGGGGTGGGATCGGAGCATGGATTCCCAGCTCTAAGGCTGGAGCACCGTCTCCGATCTTGGATCTGGGAATCCTAAGTATCCTATGGCCCTCCAGACTAGGGATGTTACACTATGTCTCGCGCGGACTGAGCGGGACCGAACTCGGCCCCGCTCGTGGCTCGCGGACCTACCTGCGGGCCTACCGGGTCCTGGAGAGGCTCACCTCTCTGCAGCGAGCCGTCCGCTCTGGCCACGTCGCGTCATTTCTGGCGCAGCGGAAGTGACGCGACGGGACCCTGCTCCGGCGTGCTGGACCCCCGCACTATGTTTTTGGCAGGGGAAACCAGGGCAACAGGGCTGTTTAAGCCCTGTTGCCCTGGTTCCCCCCGCCAAAAACAGTGCGGGGGTCCAGCACGCCGGAGTAGCCGGAAGCCAGGCGCTGGCGGCTCGATCGGCGGCGGCACGAGCAGCGCGGAGAACGCTCCGCGCCACTCAGAAGAGCGAGATCGGGCCGCCGCGGAGGACCGAGCCACAGAGAACCTCGAGCCCAGGTAAGTCTCGCATAACACCCATACCTCAGACAATGTCTAGGGGCCATAGGATTGCGCTCTAAGACACATTGACACACTAAGGGCCAATTTATTTATTTATTTTATTTATTACATCTATATCCCACCTGTCTTCTATCGTAGAACTCAAGGTGGCTACATGCAGTTACCAGGTGGTCTGCCCCTGGTTGTGTATGCTTCCCCCCCCTTTTTTTTAAAGAAAGTTCAAATTCTCCCCCAAGAACAGCAAAAATATTCTGTGGCACCCTTCCCTCCTAACCTGATCACGGTAGGTCAGAGCAAAGAATGAGGAAAAGCACTGAAGCATGCATGTGCCTGTGCCCATGGTCCCTTGGATGTCTTTCTCAGCTGTCTCCTAGCAGTGTGGATAGGAGTGCAGTTGGGCAGCCTTATTGTGAGATGTTTACTCAGAAGTAAATCTCTGATACGTTCAGTGGGGCTTGCTCCATAGTAAGGGAACATAAGATCTTGGTGCTAAGGATTCCTTTCCTCATTGCAGCCAGAGAGACATCAAGGGTGCAATCCTATGCATGTTTAGACAGAAAGAAGTCCTCTAACTCCCAGCAATCACCGTGCTGGCTGGGGAATGCTGGGAGTTGTAAGACTTTTCTGCTCTCTAAACATGCATAAGATTGCACCCTAGGTGGTGGAAAGAGGAAGTAGAGCTTTTCTACTTGAGGCTGTTAATCTGTTGTATCTGCTTTTGGTTTCATTGCAGAATTGAGATCGAGCTCTACACAAAGAGCTTTTCCTTTCTTGCTTTCCTGCTACATAACCTCTAGGTGATGCTGTACTATAGTGGAATAATGCAAATACAAAAGTAGGAAAATACGTTTTCTTTCACTTTCAGAAATAATATTCCATTTTCCCTCCCTGCTCTCAAGAAAACCTGGAAAATGCTCTTGAAAAACACAGGGCCAGATTAAGATAGGGGCTATTGGAGCTGCAGCTCCAGGCCCCTACCAGAAAATAGGCCCACAATCAGGACCGGTGCAGGGCAGTTTGGCGCCCCAGGCGAAATAATATTTAGCGCCCCCCCTCTCCAAAGCAGCCCTGCTCTGCAAAAAAAAAAACCCTGCGCCGCCGCCACCAACCTACCTTCCCCCCACCCTGGCTGCTGCTGCTGCTGCCGCCGCTGCCACCGCCGAGGAGGAAGAAGTGATGCGACGGGACCCCCGCACTGTTTTTTGCCGGGGAAACCATGGCAACAGGGCTGTTTAAGCCCTGTTGCCCTGGTTCCTCCCGCCAAAACAACGCGGGCAGGGCTCCGGAAGCGACGCGACGCGGAGAAGGTAGGTGGCGGGGAGGGGGTCGGGGGTGGTGGTGATGGTGGCGGCGGCAGGAGGCACAGCGGCAGCGAGCGGGAGGGTGGGGGGAGGCGCAGCGGCGAGCGGGACGGGAGGACGTGGCGGCGGTGGTGGGCGGGCGGGAGGGAGGGACGGAGGCCTGGCGGGGGCAGTGCAGCGGAGGCAGAGGCCTGGCGGGGGCGGCACAGCGGCAGCGAAGAGGAGCGCAGCGTTTCTGCGCCCTCTTCAGCCGCGCGCCCTCCTCAGCTCCAGGCCCACAATGCTCTTAATCCAACCCTGGAAAAACAGAAGCGAAACACGACGGTCACCTTGTCTAAGGAGCCCATAAGCAACCACGAGTAAGGAATGATGAGTGCACGATAAATGACTCATGTATAAAACCTCACAATGAGGCAGAAATCAGGAGGAGGGGGCCTTTTATAAAGTCAGAAAAATAACGCTAAGAACTATCTACACCTGTGGTGACTGAGCAACTGTTCCATTCTTTTTAAAAAGCTAGGTCTTCTCTGGCTGGGAAAAACATGGAACAATCACTTGGAAAACATGCAAAGGGTTGGATCTAGGATCTGCCTTCTGCAAGAGGAAGGGCTCCACTCACGGACATTCCCTCTGCCTGATTTTTGGTGACCCCCCCCTGCCCCACACCACGGCTCACCCCATTTAGCAGAGCCTTCTGGACTCTCTGTGTAACATTTCCAAAGGGCTCGAGGAGCTGCTGTGGGAAGGAGGGGCCAGGGAAATCCATTTCCGCCAGTTCACTTGATCCAATTCAAATCTGGATCCAATCCCAGGATTATTATTGGATGATGATATTCTCTAACCTCCCCCACCCCATCATAAAATGTGAGTGAATGAAGCATGGTGGTCAGAATATATGCCTGATCTGAAAGCAGCTGTAGGCAGTAAGAATAAGAAACCCTTTCAGAATATTTTAACATTTCTCCTAGAAAAAGGTTTGGAAATAGAACAAATTACTTTCACCGAAGTACGTTAATGTGCTTTCATGCTTTAGTAACTGCAGTCGCTTAAATGACAATGTAGGTTACATCATGAACTACATCATGAAATAAATGATTCTGTAGGGTTAAGAAGGCTGGTGACGGTTTCTTCTTTCATACAACAATAGTAGCCTTATTCAGGCGTTCCTTATGTGTATAGAATAAACATGTGAGGAAGAAGAGTGCTTTAGCCTCTGCCCCCCTCATACATTTCCATTGCCTTCTCCTTGCGGAGGCTGACATTCTGAAGAGGAGAGCCTCCTGTATCCATGGAGGCTCTCCGTGCAATTCAGAATGCTGATTTTGTTCTGAATTGTGTGGAGAACCTCCAAGGATCCAGGAGGTCCTTCTCTTCAGAAAGTTGCCCTCCATGAGTGAAGGGCAATTGAAACGCACGAAGAGTGGGTGGGACTGGCTTGCTGGCTTCTACACACACATAAGGAATGCCTGCCTGAATAGGACTAAAATTAAACATCGGCACAACCCAGTGAAAGTTAAGCCCCTTCAAGTCTCATTGGCTTCAGTGATTATAAGCATGTGCTTAATTTTTCAACTGAAACCAATGAGGTCTTAAAGTGGTTAACTTTAGCCGGATTGTGACTTATTTTAGTAACTAAGGTTAAAATCCAAATCCATAACAAGTTCATGTGTCAGATTTCCAACAAATTAGCATGCATGTAGAGATAGTTAAAGTACAATGTAGCCAGATTTAAGTGATTTTAAGCAGATTCTGGCAGACATAGGTATTTAAATATCCAGTTGAATCAGAGAGAGAGAGAGAGAGAGAGAGAGACAGAGAATGTATAACCTCTGCATACTTGTTCGATACATAGCCACTTTTAAAGCCAATTACAGTAATACCTTGGATTGCAAGCATAATTCATTCCGGAACCGTGCTTGTAATCCAAAACACTCTTATATCAAAGTGAGTCTCTGGCGGGCGTGAGCGGGGCCGATTTCGGCCCGCTATGCCCGCTTGAGGCGAGCGGTTACATCCCTACAAGTTGTCTTGCAAGACCTTGCTCATTTATCATTTATCAAGTCAAATTTTTTAATTTTTTTTTGCTTGTCTTGCAAAACGCTCTCAGACCAAGTTACTTGCTATCCAAGGTATTACTGTACTAAAGTTGTTGCTGATCAGGACAGGAAAATGGTCAGGAAACCAATTTGAAATCCATTCCCTTCCTCCAAAGGTGTCTTCGCTCAACAGTAGAGCACATGCTATCATGCAAAAAGTCTCAGGTTCAGTCCTTGACATTTCCCGTTAAAACGATCAGACCCAGACTAGATGATACTGTATGTTTGGTGCATGATCATCTGCCACATAATCATCAATCCCGGACATGTTTTTTTGTTTTTTGTTTAGAAATAGCAGCTGCAAGGGTCCCAATCCAGATTGGGACTGTGGTGCACTGAGTGAGGTTAGTCTTCACCCTGCACTGTTTCCCCCATGAAAATCCCATCCAAAACTGTTAGTTGCCTCTGAAAGTATTGATTTCTAAAACAAGCCCAGACAGATGATGATCATGCTGTAAATGTATCATCTAGTGTGGGTCTCAGGTAGTAGGTGATGTTTTGGACTCCCATCAGCACAAGCCAGCATGGCCAATACAGGGAGTTGTAATTCAAAACATCTGGAGGGTGCCAGATGGGGGAAGGTTTGAATAGACTGAGAGTACTGGCCAAGATGGACAAATAGTCTAGCCTGGTATAAGGCAGCTTCGTTCTTGAAGCTTTTGCTAGGGAACATTCAACTTGATGTAATGGTGTTCAGACTGGATGCATGAGGATCACCAATAAGAGGCCACTCACAACCACTCCATGGTTACAGGAAGCAGGGCTGGCGTCAAGAGTAGGCATGGTTGGGTACTTTCCAAGAGCCCATATCCCAGCAGGGCCCACTGACAACAGCCCCCCCCCTGGAGTTGCTTCTTCTCTTCACCATGGCAACCTGTTTGTTCACCTGCCTTTCACTCTGGCCCAGACAATGGTGGTGAGAAGGTGTAGCAGTAGATGCCACTACCTATTTGCTCAATGGTCCTCTGCCTGTCAAGCCAGCTAGTAGTAGCAACGATGAGAAAGAGGATGAGGAGCAATAGCAACTGATGACAATGGCAATGAGAAGGTAGTAGACTCAATGAGGAAGGGGCCCTATGTTGTGACATGTAACAAAACAACAGCTGTGAACACATTGTTTATATTTGGAAAGGAACAGAAGGCTGAATAACAAGTCATGTTTTGTCTGCTACTTCCTGTCCTGTTCTCATGGGAAAAGTAGGTGTGAAAGAAATACGACCTGGTCACATGGTTTGTATGTTCTGGTGACGTAGAATTGATTTGTTAGCTTTCGTTTCTGTAGCCATTTTTAGTAGAGAGATGAATTGCTTCTTCTTCTCTCTGATGCTCTGACTAGTGCTTGCTGACTTATTGCAATCATGTAACGTTTTAGCTGAAGTGGACTTGCTCCACTGGACTAATGCTTGCTATGCATTGTAATCTGCACATGTAATTAAGGGATGTATACTCTGTAGGATTTACTGGCTGTAGTAATAAACAGGTAGCAAGAAACCTGTGGCGTTTACAGAGTTATTTCCTCATTACTGGAAGCTGCAGAGGAGGAGGCTGGGGTGGCTGTAATCCGAGACGCTTGGAATGCTGCTGATGGCAGAGGAGGTCTGGACTTCTGTGTGTAGCTTCATGGGCCGTTGCACACAGGAACAGGATCTTAAATCTTCCATCTCACACTCTGCTTTTCCACGAGGCCGGCGGGCCTTCAGGGTGGATCGGTTGTTAACACCTTCAGGGTCGTGTCATCGCCCTTTCATTGAGGGTATCTTGTCCAAGGGCCCTCAAAAACCTGGAGCCAGCACTGACAGGAAGAATGCAAGTGGTATGGGACTTGGTTATATATATATATATATATATATATATATATATCACTTTAGCTGTGGCCTGCCACCAAAGCTAAATAAAAAAAGGCAAGAGAGACATGCATAGAATTGGAAAAGTCCTACTGAATTTATTCGTTCTTCTTACTCAAGTGTAAATGCAGATAAGACTACAGCCTTACAGTGCAATCCTAGGGCCACTAGGCAGCATCTAGACTGCCATAGGATTTTTTTTGGATCCCCAGTTAAGAGGCTGGAGAATCGCTCTGACCTCAGAGCTGGGGATCCGCACTCAGATCCCCCTTCCCCCTCACAGCCAGCTGCTTCTCTGAGGTGGCAAGAGCGGCTTCGGAGAAGGGCTTTTGGGGGTATTCTGGGGGCCGGGGAGGGGAGGAGACTGGCACTGCCAAGATACGAGGTGTCCTGGCGGCTACTCAGGCTCCTTCCCTCCCTCTTCGAAGCGCAACCGTTAGACAACCGAAATGGTCTGTCCGGCTGTTTTTCACGGTGGGAGGAGCGTGGAGGCGACTTTCACCTCCACACTCCTCCCGCCCTCCATAGGATGTCCGTAATCTTCTGAGTTCAGAGGGTTACGGGCATCCCAATTGGACTGCACCCTAAATGACTTGCCACTGATGGATCAAATGGAAAGCATATTTTCCCTCCCTAGTTAAGACATCAATGTTCTAATAATATTTTTTGTTCTTGGAATCCGCTGCTAGAGATGTGGTTTTAAGTTATGGGATGTGGAGAAAATAGCCATGGAAAAACTTCACAGTAGAATAGTGCTGCCTTAAAGGAGCAACCCATACAGCAGACCTATGAAATGAAGTTTTGTGTGGGCAGAAGGCTAAATTAAAAGGCTGGCAAACGATTCCATTCCAATCAATGAGCTGTATTGTCTGATTTGAAGCAGAGCAGGGAAGGCTGTACTTTAAGATTTAAAGGGAACATTTTCCAATAGCATGTTTATTTGGAAGTATTCATTGTTGCAAAATAAACTTTGTTAAATTTTCTAGAAAGTACTTTTTAATTTCCATAAATTGCTAGCTAAAGTACTGTAGTCTAGCAATTTTGCTTGCCAACATTAGATTGAATCAATTATTATTTAACTGCTTCTCTGGCTTTCTGCAAAATATTGTTGGCTGATAAGTATCTAGCTTTAGTATAACTTTGTTAAAAAAAAATCTGGACATAATTAGCTTGAACTCAAAGAATCAAACAGTGAACAGATTTGTACATTTGCATACTTTAACATAATATCACCCACTACACATAGCCCATATACACAGGAACTGCTTTTCAATGGTGCGGTTGGGATCTGTGTCATGCCATCAGAAATGATCAGCTGTCACATATATCTAATATCTAATGTGATATCATGTCAAGGAAAAAAAAATAGCAAAACTGTGATGAGATACGTGTGCATGCAAATTCACCTTAAGAGAAAATAAAATTATACATGGACACAGTGCTTTTTTTTCTGGAGAAAAAGGTACCGGAACTCTTGGATTACATTTCCTCGGGAGTAGATGGCGATTAAATTGTAATGCAATTAATAGAAGAAAAGGTGCTGGAACTCAGTTCCGGTGAGTTCCACCAGAAAAAAAAAAGCCCTGCATGGACACAAAGCCATGTTGAAATGGAGGTTCTTCTTGAGACAGGCACTTTTGAGTGATGTGTTAATGCCACTGATTCAGTGGAACTGACCTTAATATAAAACTGCTATATTTTTGGTGAAACCATTGATCTATGTAGCACAGGACTAAAGGTATTTCCAGATTAATTTTACAGGGGTCCAGATGTCGTCTTCAACTCTTAACCATCCATTTTTCCTCTGCTTCTTCCATCATTACCTCAGAAAATGAGCAGGTTTGCACAAAATGACAACCCTCCCTGCAAATAAGCTACACAGTATCTCAGGGTCTTACATGACAGAACCCATCTTGTCTCCCCCCCACTTTTTGTTCAGTTTTTTCTTGGAGCCCTGTGTCGCTGCCAGTCACAGCCGCTCCACTGATGCCAAGGCGGCACTTTGGAGCAATCATCAGTGGCTCCTAACCCTTAAAAAAAAAAAAAAATTCCCCAGTCCTTTGCAGGTGCGTGCACACCTATGAAGAATCGAAATGTGGAGCCTTGCCTGGCCTATGTCCTGGTAAGTGTCTGCTGTCAAAGTGCAGTAGGTAACATCCATGGCCATTGGCCAAGCAGGGCGGCATATAGCTTGCTTTGCGCACACTTGACAGCTGTCAGTTGGCAAGCTGTCAACTGAAAAGCAAAGTGGTGAAGGGTTTTTCCACCCCTGGAGGGGGTGGTGAGTACATCTCCCCCTTTTGGGTGTGATCGTCTAGTTTTTTAGTGTTGCCCTGAGAGTTCTCAGTCCCCTCCACCTTTTCCATACTTCCCCGAGCCTCTAGGTATTCCAGAAAGGGGAGATCTACATTCCTCCCCCTTTTTGTGAGCACTTTCTTTTGACAGCTGTCAAAAGAAAGGGTTCTTTTCTTTCAACCTGTCTAGAAAATTTGAGCATTTTTTGTTGGACAGGGAAATATACAGTCATGAAATCTGCGTATATTTCCCTGTCTCACCTCCCCCCCTCAAAAATGCACCCTGTGGGAAGCAGTCCAGTTTAGGGTGGCACAGCAACCCACTCTGGCTAGTTACCCATGATGGGTTCCTGTGTCATGAAAACTCAGTCAATATGTTAAGGAGAAAAAAGATGGAATAACTTCACCAAGTCTTCTAATCAGTTGCACTAGGAGTCCTCCATCTAAAAACACCCTAACTGTAGAGGTGGTTGTCTATGATCTCAGGAAGAGATATTTCTTACACTACTTCTTGAAACTCTTTAACTAAACATGCCAAGGATAGAAGATGGTACCTGCGACGACACAGCCCTTAAACTTTAGGACCCTCCGCATAAAGCCTTCTCAGGCTAAGCACCAACACTTAAAAACCTGAGGGGAGGGTCAAATGAAACCTTTCCCCTACCAATGAGGGAAAAGATTAATACTGGTTAGTAAGGATCTATTTTAAATGTATGATACTGTGGGTACAAAGGTGTGTGTGTGTAGATTTAACAGTAATGCAGGTTAATAATGCCAAGCTGGCACGCAGGATTTGGGTAGCAAACAAAATAAAAATAAGTTTATTTTAATTCTTAAAATCTTAGTTCCAGAGAATAACTTTAAACCTGCCTACACCAAACACTTTGTAATTAACCTAAGTCCCTATTATTCTAAATACTTTCACTCTTCAGACAAGCACTGATTACTCTCAAAACTCCTGACAACGACCCAACTAACCTAACTCCCAACACACCAACACACTCCCAACACTCTACTCACTCAACTTAACCAACTCTAACTCTGACATCACTCAAACACTCCTTATATATTCCTCCCCCCTTTGCAAGACATCACAAACCACACCCACTCAGTTCAACATTCTATACTCACTAAACATACTAATGCAGACATACACCAGGGAACTGAATTGTGGGGTTACGCAAGGAAAGCATCTATGCTACCATTAAGCTATTGGTCCATAGCTTTCTGTTCATACCAGGTGAGTTTATGCATATGGAAGAGCTATTCTGCATGTGCGACAGACCCACCCCCTGCATAGAAGTGGCTGAACTGGGGCAATTTTCTCTCCCCCATCTGAAACAACCATTACCACCAGTGTTGACCTCCAGATGATCCCTCTAAGGAGCTACCACACATATGGTTGCACTTAATTTATAGCAATTTATATTTATAATATAGATTATAAAGTAATAGATTAATTTATAATCTATCTATCTATATTTAAAAGGTTCTTAAAGTGGCTTGCATATATAGTCAAACAGGGCAATAATTCAAACATTTGAAAAGATCTTAATTCTAAAGTTTACACTAGTGTTTCATCTGCACTCTTTCTTGAGTCTACTCTAGTAGACTTCCTCAGGCAGAAAATATCAGGAGGCTCCTTGGTTTTGGAAGTCTCAGTGGGAGCCTTTTGTTTGAAGTAAGGAAGGATGAGAAATTAGTTTAGTTTGCATTTCAGTGCAAACTTACCAAACTCACACTTCCTGAACCTAAACACAAATCAGAATGTAGTCTGCGGTCAAGATCTGAACATTTCCAAACTTTGTGACACAGTTTGCAACCCACCGTTAAAAATGCACACAAAATGCACATTTTAAAAAAATGTGCACAAAGTACAGATGTATTTTTAGATGTGTATAAAACTGCTACATCCAATGGAAAAAAATACTTGAAAAAAATGCATATATTAGAAAAAGTGTGCTTCAAATGCATACATTTGAAAAAAAAAGGCATATTTTTAAAAAATGTGCAAGAAAATATGTACACCTTTTCATGTGGACTACGAAAAATTGCAGTCAAATGAGGAACTGGGATGGAAAGAACTTTGCACTGGAAAAATGAACGAAAGTGAGCTTGACAGATTGTCCCAATCTGAAGTTGGAGGTATTGAGGGAATAGCGATCTAAGATGTTCTAATCCCCAGCCTTTTTGTTGCTGTTGCCATGTACCAGGCCCACAATGTTGAGAGGATACAGACACCCCAGTGACCCCACACCCCTTACTGCCCTGAACATCTGCCACTGAGCATCAGGCTCAAGTCATAGAAGATGTTTGCATCCAAAGAGGGCTTTTCCTCACCTGGATGGATGATCATAAATGGCTCTTGACTTTCAGAACTGCTGCTTGGTTGGGACAGCTTCTCTCCCCTTGGCCCTTTGCAGAGCAGCATGACAATACATCCATGACCATTTTCTTAAATTAATCAGAAATCACACTTTCCTACTGTACCCTTTCCTTGGCTCAATTCTCTAGCACCTTTGTTTTACATTCAAAACACAGTTATTTACATCAAGCTCTACCACTGATATTTTGAGACAACTATTTTTTCTCCAGAGGATTTGCTCTGACTGAAAACTTATGACGTACCCTTTAAATACCAGGGCTCCCAGATACATGGTTAAACACAGCTCAGCAAAATAAATCATTCTTTGTAAAACCCATCAGGCGGAAAACCTAGTGCTGTTCTGTTGCTTAATAAAATAATATTTTTTAAAAAATACTTCTGGGGTTTCTCTTAATGCCTCCTTGTTTCCCCACATTTTAATTACCTGCAGCAAGGCCTAAAGCAGTCTTTTCTAAATCAGTCAATTCTTCTCACTGTGCAATGAATCTGTCTCACACAGCACCAGAAAAAATGGTCTGGTTATAATTCCAGTCTGCAGTGGCCAATATGAAACAGATGAGGGTATTACATTTCTATCCTTTGATTAATTTAGCTGTGCCAGTTAGTTTAGGGTTTGTTTTGTTTTGTTTTGCCAAATCACAGTTTGCCCTGGAGGCTACCAGACTACTGAACAAATCTGTTGTTTGGGTCAGAATGTTTCTTTAGTGCTGTCCTTTGACAGTATGTAAAATTGAGCTTAATGTTGCTAATAAGACCACAATCAAAATTCAACTAAACTCAAGTGTATGGTAGTAGTCTGCTTTGAACTTATGTGTACTAAAATGCAGGCACAAGGCATGACCTAGAATTTAAGGCTTGGCAAATCTCTAAAGGTCCTAGATATCTGTACAGTAAAGTGTGGAAGCTCATTAAAGTAGAGACTAGATAAAGAGTTATAAGCAGAGGTCATGGTCTACAGTACATGGGAACATAATGAAACATAAGAGAGATTTTCTACATGAGACATTTATTGTGCACTCGTCATTCCCTACTCATGGTTGTTTTGGGGTTCTTTAGATGATGTCATGACCCTCCAGTTTCACTTTTGTTTTTAAATAGCACTTTTGGTGAATTTTTTAGAGCAAGGAAAATGAGGTATTATTTGTGAAAGAAAATGTTGTTTCCACCTGTGTAATTGTGGTATTCCACTATACTATAGTGCCACCTAGAGGCTATGTAGCAGAGAAGCAGGAAAGGAGATGCTCTTCGTGTAGTGCTTGGATCTCCATTCTCTGACGAAACTGAAAGTAGATACAGTGGATTAACAGCCTCATGTAGAAAAGCTCAGAGAGAGAGAGAGACTGAATAACCCAACTCTCTGAAATCACTTTCTTTCCATGGGATGTGATGTATTCGATAAATACTTTGGGTTGTATCCACTGATGTCTTTCTGCCAGTGGAATGGGCACTGCTAGAAGATAGAATTTCCCTGACCCCTGCAGCCCCCTAGAGCAGATTAAGGGGGCATGGGGGCAGCTGCTCTGCATCCAAGAGTTTGGGCTGCCTGTGATCAGATAGAACCAGAGAAGCGGCACATTCCTGGGCCGCTCTCGGTATTCTGTCTCACAGACTTCCCAAATGCAACCTGAAATCAGCCTGTGGATCCAGCCATCTGCAGTGTGGCTATCATGAAAAGCCCCTGCCCCATCTTTATTTATTTATTTATTAATTATATTTATACCCTGCCTTCTTTCCTGCAAGAAACCCAAGGTGGCTTACATAATCCTCCTCCTCTCCATTTTTATCCTCACAACAACCCTGTGAGGTAGGTTAGGCTGAGAGACAGTGACTGGCGCAAAGTCACCCAGTGAGTTTCATGGCCGAGCGGGGAATAGAACCCAGATCTCCCGAGTTCCAGTCCAGCACTCTCACCACTACACCACGCTGGCTCCTGCGTGATCAGGACTTGTATCAAGGAGATAAGCAAGCACAGAATAGATGTGACTCTCCCATGCCCCTTCCCTTCTTGCTGGTGCTTTCAGTAGAAGTCAATGGAATCCTGATACCGGGATGGTTATATTGTGAATAATAATGCCGAGTTGTTGTCACCACTGTACAACTGCACTCATAAAAAGCTAAGTTATTGGCAGTTGTCATTGATTTTAGACTTCTCTGAATTAAAGTCTGAGTTGATTTTCCAGTGTCCCCAGAGAAGAAAAATAGCATAATTTCACATCTGAAGGGGAAAACAGGTTTGGGAGATCGAAGCCAGGGTTGAATCTTATTTTGTTACCACATATAGTGCCTTTTCCTATCTTGTCAGTTTAAAGAAAATTTGTTCTGCCTGGCTCTTGAGACATAGTTGGCAATGTATCAATATTTCCATTTTATAAGGAGAGCTTTATTCAATGAGATAAAGCCATGCTCAGGACAAGTCCTCTATGTTTTCTTGCTCTCTCTCTCTCTCTCTCTCTCTCCCCCCCACACACACACACACACTCCTGTTTCTAAGGGCTTCTGTGTTACAGCTGCTATATTGGCTCTCAAAAAGGAGTAGCCCAATAAAATAGTATAGCTAACTGAGGAATAGAGGTGCAACCACACTGGTACAACTTGCTGTCATCTGGTCTAAAACAGGGCTTAACTGAGAACTGATTTGTGTTTTCTGTCAGCAATGGTTTGATTTGATGACGTGGCAAAAACCCCGTCTGATTTGAGCAGAGCATTTCTTGTCATAACTTCATAGGAGTGCACGCAGCAACAACATGCCCTCATGCTAGCGCAACCAGGAGGAGACACAGTTTTGAACATCTGCCAGTAAGCTAAACGATTGTTGGTTTCACCACTCCCAAGTTTGAGACAGCAACACATCAATTAAAAAGCCAACTCCTGTACTCCAACTTTCTGCATCTGGAGCAAAAGCATTGCTGGGATTATGATGTCATTATTTTCTCATTGGCCTCAGCTTCTGAATAGATCTTACTGGCCAAAGAGAGAGAGAGAGAGAAAGACCCAACTCCTCCCAAAAACTCTACTAGGAAATGGCTGTTAAGAACTGGTAAATATTTGCTTTGTGTAGTATGCTTGTGCCCAATTGATAAGGGAATCTCAAATATTGCAGTATAAGAACATTCATTTATCTCAGGGGTGGGCAACTTGTAGCCTTCCAGATGTTTTGGCCTACAACTCTGATGATCCCTCACCATTGGCTATGCTGACGGGAGGTCAAAATATCTGGAGGGCCACAAGTTGCCTGCCCGTTATTTAGCTAGTGGGGTAAAAACTCATGTCATCTCCCTTCGTTCATGGGCTACAGTCTTGCCCAGGAGTTGCATACATGATGTAATAACAGACTATGGAATTTATCTGCACACAATTTATTTGCACAAAATGGTGGTAAAGGAAAATATCCTTTATAGTAAAGTGTTTTCCGAAAATAAGGCAAATATATATATATATATATATATATATATATCAATTTTAAAAGCCTCCAATCCATATAGAGCCAAATTCATCAGATAGTTATCATGTTACACTTATAAATAAGTCATCAGGTGTAATTTTAACTGAGAACTATAATGAAATAACTTCATTCACTTCCCTTTGGACTCTGCTCCTTCTCCCTACCGGATCCTTTTCAGCACAAATGTCTAGATAACTGCGCTGATTAACTGACAAGGCACAACAGGGACGAAGACATCTCAAAAGGCTTTTATTTTTAAATATTTTATTTATTGAATATTTAAGCATTTAGAAACATTTCAAAGTCTTATCAAGTTAACTTTGGGGCTGGGGAGTGTTAGCTATTTTAAGCCTTACAATTTAAACATCAGTATTATTCATACTGTGTGTGTGTGTGTGTGTGTGTGTGTGTGTGTGTCGCCCCCCACACATGCAAAATATGTTGAGGTGATGACGGCCATAGTCCACCAAGTGTAGTGTCATCTGCAATCCCCGTTGGAAGGAAAAGGTTATATGGGAGCAGGGCTTGGTGAATTGTGCTCTCTCAAACTAATAATTAAAATTCCATGGGTAACATTTTCCAAAGCACCAGAATGTCCAGTGAGCCAGAACTTAGTGATTTGCCTTATGAGGACAACATACCGCCCTGTCAAAGATGTGCAGTAGGTTACTTCTTCCAGCACTGTGGTAACATTCCCTGTATGCAAGCATAGACTTAGATCCAACATTGCTCAAGTGGAATTCCCCTTGCTGTTCTCTCTCCTGCAGTCCCCCATGTATATTCTGCTCTGAGGGGTCCCCCAACACTCTGGAATAATTGGGGGGGGAATAGGAAGGAGGCATAGGGAGGAGGGGGAAAGTGTTCTGCCAGTGGTTTCCATTCCACTGGTGGATGGCTAGGGTTGTATTCAACCCAGTATGTCATGGGCTGCAATTCTCCTTCTATGTAGCCTCCTCCTATGCATGCACACATGAATACTGCAGCATGCTTCTCAGAATGCACAGACTGGTGGGGTCATGTGTGCTTCCTTGCCCTTAGCCAGCCCTGGAGGCTTGAGTTTCTTTTGTCCTGGGAAAAACAATAGCTGGACTTGTATAGCAAATGAGCAGGAATGCCAGTGCAAGTCAACAGCTGGTTGGGGAAGAAGGGGGCTCCATTGAGCATACGTTGATCCCTGTCCATGCAGAGATGAATCATGACTGTAATTTCTAATCTTCGGTAGAATAAATGTGCGCTCTTCCAAACATGGACAGCTGCAAAGCTTCTCTCACCAAATTTACTGCCGAGAATACTTAATTTCGTGAAAATTTATTACCGCTCTCAAATCTCACCAATGTACAAAAGCTATTATGCAGAATCCAGAGAATGTTTAACATCCCACTGAAATAAAATCAAACCCACACACTTACTCATCCACTCCCCAGCAGTCCCATTGACAGCCAGATTTAAACAACAACAACAACAACAACAAAAACCTTAAAGAGTTTACAAAACGCTGCAAATGTGGGAGGAGATTGCCTGGCGCTACTTGACTATCCCTACAAAAACAGGCTCGGGTAACCTGTGTGGCTATCCAGATGTTGTTTGACTCCACTTCCATCAGCCCCTGTCAACATGGCCAATGGCCATGGATGATGGGAGCTGTAGACCCACAGCATCTGGGAGGATCACAGGTTCCCCACTTCTGCCCTAAAATATAGTTAGAATTGGCTCATGCAGAGCCATGGAAGAAATAAAATGAAAATAAGGGGGAGGGGGGCCTAAGGGGAAATGTTTTACCAGCCATTAAATGGTTTACCAGTCAATGGCAATTAATGATGTTTGATTACAAACAGCACACACAAGATATGACATCTGAGCAAGCACATTCTGGATGCCAGCCACAACAGCATCAAATACGGTTTGGCAGTGGTGGGAAGGAGTTGCATATTTTCCAAAGTACAGCAGAATCAAGCACAGGGGTAGGCAACCTTTTGGGGCACATTTAGCAATTTGAGAAACTGTCTTGGGCACCACCACAAAATGGCTGCAAAGGGAGGCGTGGCAAGGGGCAAGTAACGTGCCCCAAAGACTGAGTACAAGGCAGAGGTGGGTTTGAGTGTTCTTTATATCCTGTGGTCACTTCCATTAGTGCCATGAAGAAAAACACAGCATCAATGTATCTTGAGATGATTCTAAACCCACAATCCTACACAAACTTACATGGGAGTAAGCTTATACAGGCCTGGATACATGGGAGTGGCTTATACAGGCCTGTGGCTTAAGCTGGCTCAGCTTGTCTGAGTGTGGAAAGCTAAGCAGGGTCAGGCCTGGCTATTACTTGGATGGGAGACCCCTCCTCTAGCTTCCTGCATTGAGCAGGGGGTTGGACTCGATGGCCTTGTAGGCCCCTTCCAACTCTATGATCTATGAAATCTATAAGCCTCACGGAACCTGAAGAATTATTTCCAAGTCAGCAGGCATAAAATCCAGCAGCATGAATTAAAATTAATCTTGAATTCATCTGCAAGGGCAGATTCCAAAGAGAATACAGTAGTCAAAGAGGAAAGGTAAATTTGATGGGGGTGGGGGAAAGCCGCACTTCACATGTACAAGCTTCCCAAGCATTGGTGGCCTCATCCTAAACCTATTTACTCAGAAGCACCTTTGATTTAAAATTGGCTTTACACCCAAGTAAAGGGTTCTGCCTTTATTTTGCTGTTACGCAGCTGATTAAAAAGAGGGACACTTTCCCCACTACGGTGCCATTCACAGTGAACGTGCTAGAACAGATGTAGCTACCTGCTCCTTTTTCCCTGGCACAAGCCTTGGGGGAGACCACTGCCTCACTTGCTGCACTCTTATTACACCTGTGGTGGTCACCTCTAATGTAGACAAGGTGGACAAGCAATTTTTAGCCTAGACATAGGCTTAGCTGCCTTCCCCAGTGCTGCCTGTGGCCCATTTGCCATTCCTTTTACATCCATTTTCAGAGCAAACTCTGGGAAAGCCAATCTCCACATTACGCAGACTGAGCGGTAGAATTCCAATGTGCTACTTTACTACACGCAGAGACAACCATTCAGAATACCATCTCCCACTGGCAGTCTAAAGACGGACAGCACAGGTTTCAACCATCTCCTGCTCCTTCTGCAGAATGTGTAGATTGGATCCAAGTCACCACTCTGGAAAAATAAAGAAAACCCCCAAATACTTTATTGGGGAAAGAGTCTATAGAGATGCCTATATTAGAGCTGTTTTGATAGATTTTAATAATTGGCTTTTAACATTTCAAAAATATCAGAGTGCTGTACTGATTTCACAATAATTATCATCTTTACATCATGAAATGACTTTATTATAATAAAACATCATTTTATATAGAGTTTAACAGTGACCACCTGCTAGGAAGTGCTATTTAAGTACCAAGTTCTTTTAAAACGACAATTCCCATATCAACTACAATTGACAAGGCAAATTATGCATTTTTGCTCCAGTCTTTTAACACATATTTGTAAATAGGTTCAGTGGGGAAAAGAAAGAAATGAAATATATTTTTAACCGCATGTAGAGTTTCAGCGTCATGGCAGAATCCACCAAGAAATTTTCATATGCAAGCATGACTGAAATGAACGCAGCCTAATTACATTCACAGGTACACACTTCAATGGGCTTTGCATGGATGTTCCTGTTATATTAACTCTCACATCTTATGTACTGCATGCTAAGAGTGATCTAAGCACCAATGAGATGCATTTCTCTGTCATCACCGACGCTGAGATGCCCGCTAACTGCATCAATGGATTGTAGCCTTTACTTTCAATCCAGAGACTCACTTCACATATGCCTAAGGTCCACTGTTCCTATGAAACTACCTCTGTGCATGAGAAGTTATCCATATTAAAATAGGAGACAGTTCTTCTCTGTCTGCAAAAAGTTGTCCCCAACACCGAATTTATTGGAGATACTTGTGCTAGGTAAATACTCAAATGTGTACATGGAGCTCCTGCATGGCACAAGCTTCCATAAATTCTCTAAGCAGTCACAAAGCAAATACACTTGAAAATAAAATACATGTGTCTAATAGGTGCTACATCTAAAATCAGAAGGATCAAGATTTTCCAGTTCGCCACCCAAAGTAATTTCTACTGCTATTGCATCACTAAAAATGCCTATAGCCCTACAGGTTATTGCTGCTAGTTGACCAAACCAAACCATTGTTCAGAGGACTAGTAACGAAGTATGTTTTTCTGTTAACTTATGACAGCTTATAAGTTATTATAAAAGGTGTTAATTTATGTTAATTAAAGTAACTCCTACATAAGCAATGCAAGCCTTGCTGCTAACCCTCCAAAAAAGAACAGGAACTGGTTAGACTTCAAATGTTCCAAAGCATCCTTAGCAGGACAGCCAATGCCCTCTTGTTGATGTGTCATGGAGACACCTATGACGAAGTTAACATAGTTCATTACCATGTGCTGATTCCTTAAAAGCTCCTACAGTTTAGGCTGACAAGAGCCCCATCACAAATACTAGGCAGAATGCTGTAAATAAAAAGAGAACTCGGTAGGACTTGAAGGTCTCCATCTCTCTATTGGGATTCATTAGCTGAGAATGAAATAGTAAGGGACTAGAGCAGGGGAGGATAATCTGTTGCCCTCCAGATGTTATCGGACTGCAACTTCCATCATCCCTAGACAATGGCCATGCCACCTTGGGCTGGTGGGAGTGGAGTCCAACATCTGAAGGGCCACAGTTTACCCACGCCTGGACTAAGCAATGTGCTGGTTCATACGTTTATAAACCACCCCACATGAACTGGCCCCATTGCGACAACTAATATATTAGCCAAGGTGTTTCTGCTGGCACTTGATCTCACATGATTTCTTCCTCATATTCTGAGGGAGAGAAGTTGAGTGGAGCTTCCAGAGGATCAAGGCACTGGTGTGCACAGAACCTTTATCCATTATTACTCCTTCTACGTGGCTGTTGACAACAGGACTCTCCACATGGGAGACTTTTAAATTTATGAAAGTGGAGCATTAGGACCTATTGGGTGCCAGGAATGAAAGGATTGGGACAGACAAACAATGTAATCCAAACTATTTATCTGTCACAAGAAAGCCTATAAAACACACATGTTGCTTTGACTATAGCTAGAATTTTTTGAATGCCAGTTGCAATATCCATCTATTCCAATTATCCTGCACAAGTCTTCATGTTCGTTAAGGTGTCAAATAGTATAGAGGTCTATCTGTATTCAAACTGTAATCATGTTTTAATAAAAATCTTCTGTTAAGTAACTTACATCTGGGAAGTCAGTCATTACTACAAACCGTGTGGGGGTTGGGTGGGGGTTGACTCTTTCGTGAATATCATAGTTATATATGTTTTCCACCTAGATCGTTCCTAAAATGATAGCTCCTTTAGAGCCAGTGATTTGGCTGGAGTTGGCGAGTGATGGTTTAATGGACAAATGTAGCACTTTTGTAACAAGAAAAGTAGCAAGACCTAACATCAAAATGAAGAATCCGCATATTTCTAGGTTAGTTACTTCTGCAACACGCTGCCGCTGAATAACTGATCATGGAGCCTGGTTTCCAGTACATTTGGTTATATTTAATGTCTCTCCGAAAGAGCTAGAACATTCCATTCCCTACACTTCACCCCAATGTGTTTCCTACCATGTTACCATCTCCAATCCCATTTCCTATAATTACTTGGTTGTGAATAGTCAGGGTTGCCTGAATCCAATATGAAGTGACTTTCTTTGCTTAAACCCCTCTTGCCACCATTTCTGTCCCATTGATTCAATTCTGGGCTGAGTCAGAAAACAAAAACTTTGGGTTTTGAAACATGCTGTTTAAGGGTGCTTGTTTTTACTGCAAGTTGTGCACAGCAGGTGGGCTGCATCCAGAGTGAATGGTTTGCCGGTCAGCAAGGTCTCACACTCCAGGCAGGTGAAGTGTTGCTTGTGCCAGGTGAAGCCTTCAACTTGCTGGTAGTCCTCAGAAAAGATTATCTATGGAAATAAACAGCTCCATTTATCATGTCATTCTCTTCCTAGAGGTAGCCAAGTCCTATAACTCCTTCATTATGAAACACACACACACACACACAGTAGTTGACAAGTCAAACCACATATAAAACACACAGTAATGAGCGATCTAAATGGAGGTTGGCCTTTCACAAAGGTTCCATGGACTTTGAAGAAGCCCGAATGCAAGGTGAAAGGGAGAAACGTGCTAAGCAAAAAGCACGTCAAATGAATCCTTTACAGGACCATCTTCTATCTGGTAACCTGTGTCCTCACTGTGGGAAGCTGTGTGGATCTAGAATTGGCCTCCACAGTCACTTACGGACCCATCGCTAGAGTCTACACAATCTTCTTTAGAATTTCCTCCTTTTATCCCGGAAGACAATCTTACTCGGTCACGAGTGATCGCCTGATGATGATGATAATGAACACATCTATTTAGCGCTGCACATAAAGGCTGTTTCTTGGGGAATGTGTAAACAAATGCTATGGGAGCATTTGGGGGCGTGGTTTACCCAAAGCTGTAGAATAAGTTTATGTTTAGATTCAGGTTTTACAGAACATCTATTTATTTTAATACATTTGATACAAAAACCTACAATATTAACCTACATGCTTGGGGGTACAGTGATTTAAATACAGTTCAAATTCATTGTAATCTATTGGGGTTCTCTGTGCATGTCTGTGGCTTCAGCAAGGAATCCCTTGAGTAGTTCAGGTCCCATGAAAGCCACTCTCATTGGCCTTTCTCCAATTTTTATTGCTCAGTTCCACCGAGTTTGTCCCCCTTCCCCATATTCACATGACGGTTCCCTGGGACTGCAGACTCGGGCCTCATCCATTGGCCAGAGAACCAAGGGCCACTGGGAGGCTGCCTCCCCTGCCTCCCAGGAAGAACAACATGACAAGGGGGAGACCAACTTAGCCCCATACATCAGCCAGAGAGGAGGCAGCTTCACAGGGCTAACTTCACCCATCCCTCCCAGAAGGCACACACAGCTCCAACGGACAGTTCCCTGGGACTGCAGATTCTGGCTTCATCCATCGGCCAGAGGACCCTCCTGCTTCCCAAGAAGGGCATCATGGCAAGCAGGAGATCAACCCAGGCCCTTTGCTACAGCATGATGGGAGGGCTGTTGGCAGGGAGCAGTTGAGGGTAAGGATGGACCTAAGTCGAGAATACTTAGGGTACAGAATAGGGGTTTTTCTATATTTTGCCCTAGTGATATATATATATATATATATATATATATATATAATCTGTTCCAACCTTCCCATGGTTACATTTAGACAAGGAAAAAAATAATGGGCAGCTCGGCTGACAGAGCCCACTTTGGCCCCTGTTCTGGGGAATGTGCAATTAAAGAGCAGAAGCAGAATCTTGATACGAGAGCTGATGGTGATAAAATCACAGAAAAAACAAAAAAACAAGGGGTTATTCCACTGGCCACTACATACAAGAGCAGACAGCACATTTTAAATCCCTTTCCAGTCAGGTCACACACACGAACTATGCGGAGGAGACAGGAGAAAGACACAACACCTGCTTCTCCTCGCAGCTGCTTCATCCATCCGAGAGCTTGAGCAAAGCTATACAGAAAAGGCGGTTTCCAGTTCCCTGGCTTTCATACCTCATCACAGGCCGCACAGCGTGGCCTGATGCTCTCACAGTAATGGCGTCCACAGCAGATGTCCCCATTTTTCCAGAAGTAGATCAGATCAACGAGTGGTTCGGAGCACTTGGAGCACACGAAGCACGCAGGATGCCAATGGTGATCGTAACCTGCTCTGTCTGCATACACTACAGGACATTCTATGGGGAGCATTTGCTTGCAGAGGTCACAGAACTAGGGAGGAGATCAAGTCCACAAGGAATGAATGGTTGGGCACCACCCAGCCAGATGACAGTCAAACGCAGCCACCATTTTCTCAATGTCTGGTATCTCCAGTTTCAGGCCAGCTTGTAGGTTCTAACACACTAGATCCTCGAAGTGGAAGCACTTAAAACAGCCTCAGTGTGCAAATGTACTCTGTACTGCAGCTTAACATGTAAATCAGCACCATTGCATAGAGAGTCTCCACGCCTCTGCCAGCAGCTGCCAGGAATATCCAGCATGAGAATGAGATAATATCTCATGAGAATGAGATACTATTGGTGATCTATGGTTAACAGCACAGCAGATACCCTGTGGCTCACGCTGGCTCAGCTTGTCTGAGCGTGGAAAGCTAAGCAGGGTCAGGCCTGGTTATTACCTGGATGGGAGACCCCTCCTCTAGTTTCCTGCATTGAGCAGGGGGTTGGACTCGATGGCCTTGTAGGCCCCTTCCAACTCTATGATCTATGAATCTATGAAGTGACTTCCAAGGCCTGTGGCTTACGCTATGAAATCTATGAAAGGCAGAGGACAGAATGCTGACTTGAACTAAGGGTACTTTAATGAGTGACAGTTGAAAACAATTACATTTTCTTGAGCTTAGAACCCAAGCTCAAGAATATATTTTGACCAGAACATATTTAAACATTTCTATCTTCTGCTCTCATTAATGCATCACAGAAATGCATTTCTATGAAGCATTAACAGAGATCAGAAATAAGGCTTTCTAGATAAAAGCATTACTTATTAAATCACCCCAGGGTTATATTGGATTTTAGCCATAGCAGGATGTAAATTGCTGGTGATTTTTAAACTACCTGCTTGTGAACAGCACTGAAGTCTGAACAAACAGACAGAATATCATGTTAAGTCAGATGCTGCCATAAGAATAAAATAAATTCTAGTAGAAAGTATTAATCCTGCAAACAAAGCAAACTCTTTGGTTATGCCTCTTTGAAGATGGCAGAATCTTTTCAAGTTCTTTCCAGGGTGTTTCTTGGATATTTGCATTTTGGGTGGTGTAAAGAGGTCATCTATAGAAGCCTGACAAAAAAGACTGGGCAGCTAGAAGACTGGGCAGCACACATCTCTTCCAATGATGACAGTAATGTTTGTTTTAGGCTACCCACACCCACATGCATTGAGATGTGATCTTGCTAGAGCAGTGTTCTCCAACCTTGGGTCCCCAGATGTTTTTGACCAAAACATCTGGGGACCCAAGGTTGGAGAACACTGTGCTAGAGGATGTAGCAGTTTATAATTTATACAGGTATGCCAGAAATGGAATACAAAGTCCAATTGTAGAAGATATGCCATGCAATAAACTGATTAAAAAGAATAGGAGCATGACTTAAAACAGTGACAGGATTTAAAAAAACAATACTAATAAAATTATTGGAATTTCTATCCTGCTTCCTAGTAAATGCTTTCAAATAATTTATTAGCACAATTCATGGGGAAATGAAGTCTTATGCAGCTTCTGTTCATTTCAAGGCTTGTGCAATGTGAACCTCCCATTCCCAACAGGTTGTGCCATACGGCTTTTGTGTGTGCACTTCAGATGCGTCTCAGCTGAATAGAAAATGCAGCCCTCTGTGGGACGAGCCATGGACTGCCTGTCCCCCTCAACTGATCCAAATACAAAAAATTTAGAGTGCTTTTCAGAAAGATGCTCAGGTGTTTAATTTCTCGCTCGGTCTTTTCTCTTGTGAAGCAGCTACCAAAAATGGAAAGCCATGGTTCCTAAAGAGACAAACATGGGGCAGAGATGATACTAAGATTGATACTGTGTGAAGGCACATAAAAAAAGAAGCCACCTCCTTCCTTAACATGTAACACAAATTCAAAGGAAAGTGTCCACTATCCCAACTGGACAGAAAGGCTGTGCTTGGACATTGCACATACACTGTGGAAACCTATTTTCAATATGTAGCTTAGAACATACCAATAAACCCGTCCTTAGATAATATTTACAACAAATATTTTTTTTTTATTTCAGTGGAAATGAAAATAAATAGATTCCCCACAGACATCCCTTCTTCCTGCAAGCATACACAAACCACCCTTTTCCTGTCAAGCTAAACTTGGGCAACAGTGGAATGTTTCTGTGGAATATTTTTTGTTAAAATCCAAGCCAACTCTCCAAGAGAATCTAAGGGAAGACTCAGAAAGCCACAGTTAGTATATGGATTTCCTTAAACTGTTTGAAGATTACAATCTTCAGCAAAGTTTCTTGGACTAGCCTTTTCCTTTATACTAGCTTGCTGTACTGGTTGAGAGATCTTACTACACCACAGCAGACCTAAGGAGAGAGAAATGATTGCAACAGTGTGGAGGGATTTGCCTAGACTGCGAATGGGCATGAGTGGATTGGCATTACAAGAGATTTCAAAGTGGCCTCCATGTAGCAGTCATTTCTGTACATAAAGTTTTAATGTAGTGACAAAACATGAGCAGCATTCCAAGGTTCAGCACATGATGAATGTCATCGGTCATAGGATCATAGAGTTGGACAGGGCCTACAAGGCCATCGAGTCCAACCCCTGCTCAATGCAGGAAACTAGAGGAGGGGTCTCCCATCCAAGTAATAACCAGGCCTGACCCTGCTTAGCTTTCCACGCTCAGACAAGCTGAGCCAGTGTGAGCCACAGCCTGTGTTAATATGTGCTGGACGATGGGCATACCAACATACTAGGAGTGACCCTGTGGACCAGACCAGAGGTCCATCTAGTCCAGCATTCCTGCTTTCCACAGAGGACAACTAGATGCCTCTTGGAAACCCACAACCAAGACATGAAGGCAAAAGCCATTGCCGTCTGGTGCTCCCCAGCACCTGGTACTTAACAGAATGTCTCAAGTCCTATTGTTGGCCAGCATCAGAACTTGGAAATATTGAAAGCAGAGTTGAACAACCATTTCAATCAACACCTGATTTTCCGGGATGAATGCTTTTCAAGAAATTGATTAGCCCACAAAGTCCCCCAAATTCAACCCCCCATTTTTATTGCCAATTAAAACATTTAGAACAAGATTCCTTGCTTAGTGTGTTTGACTGACTAGCTTTCATCAAACAACATGAATACTTATAGCAAATTTTGCCATTCAACAGTACTAGTTCACCTTTATCTCAGACTGTCATGTCTTTAATCTTTATTCAGCTGGAGCCCCAAAATGATACCAAAGAGATTTAGGTTGCAATCCCATACATACGTCCCTGGCAGCAAAACCCAATGAGGCTTACGTATGAGTAAACATGTATAGGACTGCAGCTTTAGACAGTTTCCCCCCCAACCCAAATTGTTTCATGATTTGGCACTAGTATCAGCTTTCTCTTTGTTATGCTTTGAAAACTGAAGTGCTTGTAGTTGAACAAGTGTTGGTACTTTACAGTTTGTATTTATTGTTCTGCTGTTGGCTTAAAGAAATGCATTGGAACAGATATTAATTCTGATTAGTTGCTTAGCTCTGGATGCCAGTAGGTTTTTATGGCTCTACCTCCTTTTTGTGCAACTCATTTTCCTTTAAACAGAGCCAAGTTAAAATAAGCAGAGCAGAAGTTAATTCTCTGCTAGTGCACAGAAAGTTCCACTGGAACAGTCCCAGATCAGACTACTTTACTAAGGTAATATTGACTTCATGCATTTAACTTAGTGCTCTCTGTCTTCACCAGACAACTCAGTCACATTTGATGTGTAGGATGCATTCTTTATGATACTAGGTTTATCATGAAAGCTAAAGTCATCCTAAATAAAGCACGCACACACATATACTTTTCACAGATGCACAAATCTAGACAGGTTGACATGTTGTCTCTCATACCAAGGAGGCCTACGGCACCATAAAGACTGGCAAATTTATCAAGGTACACACTTTTGTGGCCAAAACCCACTTCATCAAGGTGCTTCAAGTTGGCCAACCCCTAGTGCAGCAATGCTTTTTTTGTGGTAACATCGCCTCCTGCCCCCAAATGAATGGTGGGAAAACATGGGAGGGTCACAAATAGAAGGCTATGTCTGGACCCCTGTAAAATTTGGTGTTTGAGCAGGATGCTTGCACAATAATAACCTTGTCTGTGTGAAGGGATGTCACACAGAGGAGGGCCAGGATCATCCCAGTTTGCAGGACACGGAATAATGGGCTCAAGTTACAGGAACCTAGATTCCACATCAGGAAAAATTTCCTGACTGTCAGAGCAATAAGACAATGGAATCAACTACCTATGGAGGTGGTGGGCTCTCCCAGTCTGGAGGCATTCAAGGTGCAACTGGACAATCATCTGTCCGGGATGCTTTGACCTGGATTCCTGCACTGAGCAGGGGGTTGGACTCGATGGTCTTGTAGGCCCCTTCCAACTCTACTTTTCTATGATTCTATGATACCCTTAGATGCATGCTTTTATATTTTTATGGTTTTGGCTGTGTTTATTAACATGAATGAATACCTCTCCTTCAATTTTTGTCCTCCCCGCTTTTTATAACACCTTACCTGATGAAGAGATCTGGAGATCTCAGAAAGCTTCTCTTCCGCATAATTTGGGGCATATTCGGTTGGTCCTAATAAAGGTGTTGGTGTTTGGAATTTGTCTCATGAACGAGCATGCCCTACTTTATTTTATGTGTACCCCATATGTAGTGACTTTCACAGGGCTTCCTATCACTCAGAGAAGTGAGAAATGTGCAAAAATGGATATACAACAGAGAAAGAGCTTTTAAATGGTGAGAGGACCCTGTGGCATGCAAAAGGTAACAGTAGCTTCAGCACACATCTTAAAGGTGTCATAGGACTTAGTGCACCTTCTGTCAAAAAACAACAACTATGCTTCGTGGCTTTGAGAGCTCCTACTTATTGCTTCTTAATGAGGATGTGGATGACAGTCTTGTAAAGCAACACATCTCACAAAATTCCATCTTCTTCCAGAGTTCTAAAGAACGGAGTAACTGCAATTGTAAACAAGTTCACTAAACTAGTGTGAATTGGGTGCTTCCTGCCAAGTATCAAAACATATTCTAAATAATTAGAAAATGCAAGTGTTCCTTTAGAGCTAGACTTTTTAAAAACTGCACAGGAATTGAACTACACTTGGAGAGCGTCATTCTCTTTGGTAATTACGTAATATTTATCATCCTGTGAGATTTACAAAGGTATTATAAATGCACACTTGCGGAATTGCACCCAGACTACTATATTTACTACTTAGTTATAACAAACAAGCAAACCACTGAATGGTTGCTATATTGCTAGTTCACAAAAAAGTAATGTTATTTTTTTTGGAAGGCAAAAACCTTCCATGGAATTTCGCAGAGCAGCCTCTGAGTTTAGCTCTCTGCAACATTTGCACAAACGGAGCTTTTGTAATTATTTTTCAAAGAATTCAACTTTTCCATTGGTGCCTGGAGAAAAAAATAAAGCTTTAAATCCTTCAGGAGAATAAACACCACAGATATGTATTTACTCGGAGGGATGAACTTGCAGTCAAAATAAACCTTCCATGCCAAGATGGTTTTCATAAATGCTTTGGGCGGAAGCCTTCGCCTTCAGTTACTAAGTTGTTTTTTTGCCAGGAGGAATAAAAAGATCTTTGCCCAGACTGAGCCACTAGTATATACAACAATACATAATGTAGAAAAAAAGGAGGAATATTCCTTCTCCTTTATACCCTCTCCTCTGCACACACACCCCTTACACTTCCTAGTTTCATGAACCTGGGTCTGGGAATAGCTGCACCAGCAACTAATTGGAGCAGAGGGACACAGGCAGATTTTGGGGTCAGGGAGACCTCCGAAGGCCAATTTGTCCCCTCCACTACTGTCTTTAATAGGAGGTCTTGGAGCTCACACCTTCTGTAACCCCCTCCCCTCCCCGATGTTCACCTTTTCTCAGTGCTCACCTCTACTCATCCCTCTCCTACACAGCAACCCCTCCCGTATTTCAGACAGACAAATTTAATGCAGTGACACCACCACAATTTTGTTCAAATCTCCCCTCCCCCCTCCCAAAAATAATAATTCAGGGAATTGTAAGTTTAAGAGCAAGCTGGCAATTCTAAATTCAGTGTGCCCAGCCTCACAGAAACAAGGACTACAATTTGCTGGATTACTTGGGAGTTTCTACTGAACATATATTTAAGAGGTTTTAATTACTTCTGGTCAAGAGTTTGTTTATTTCATTAGCGGTGCAATCCTATGCATGTTTAGACAGAAAAAAAGTCCTACAGCTCCCATCATTTCCCAGTCAACCATGCTTGAAGTTATAGGATTTTTTCCTATCTAAACAGGAATAGGATGGCGTCCTAAATCAAATTTGACCAAAAATAGGAATGACGCCTTAAAAGACCCCAAAGCGTACTGTTTCCCACCTATGCAACCCCCATCATTATGTGTTACACATTTATGCCTCCAAGAAAGCCACTGACCACTTACCAATTCCTGCACTTTTGGCACATCACCCAGAGTTCCATTGGTTGAAATGGCTTCCTTACTTGCAGAAATGTTTTTGTCAGGTTGCTTCCCTTCCTCTTTGGTGGCTCCTCCTTGACCTGGCAGAGCAACTTCTCCAACACCAAGAGCTTCATTTTTATATTTCTTTACAAAGTCTTCCATCAGCTTTATTTCACTCTCCAGAAGACCCCGGCAGTGAGAAGGGTCCTGGTCATAAATAGGAAGTTGTCTCATCAACCTCCTGCGACGATAATAAGCACCTTCTGTTCCAGCCACTGGCTGCATTTCTTTTGAAATCAGTTCCATGTACTGGGTAGCCTGGTTTGCAGAGAAGAAACACACAACAAAAAAAGCATCCATAAAGTGAAACACACTAAGTTGCAATAATGAAAAAGCATGCCAATTCTTTCAAATGCTCATTTTACTCCAAAGGTCTATGCATCTCCATGGCTCAGTTTATTATTTTTTTTGCTTGACTTTTGCTTGATCATATGTCAGAGGAAGCCCGCAAGCAGTATTTTATTACTCAAGCATAACTCAGCGCTATTAGAAAGAGTGAGAAAAAGCTGTACTTTTATTTGGATGCAGTTTCTCAGATCTTATAAGCACAGTTTATTTATTATTCATTTATTGTATTTCTATGCAACCTTTCCGGGACCAACAGGCCATATGACTCAAGACTTGAGGGTGTCACCCCCGAGTTCCAACCCCAAGACATTGCACTGGTTAGCAATAAGAACAGTGCCGCTAGTTCTTCAGCACACAAGCGCAGCTGCCCTGTAAGAGTTTTGTGCAGCCAGGCTTTGTGTCAGGTTCAGCCAAGACTTGAATCAGGGAGCATCCTCTTATGATACAATAACTATATATGCAGTGCATGCAGCAAGATTGCATGCACTGCATATATAAATAATATTGAGAGGATTTAACCAGCTGAGCAGGTATGGCCAGGCACATCCTTTGTTGGATAAACTACAATGATATGTTGCCATGGCAACTAAATAATTAGCAAATTGCTTCTTGATACAGGATCAGTTTGTGAATGTTCTGGATGAGGGGAAAAAAACAAAGAAGGGAGCAGACTTTCCCAGCTAACAACAAGATAGTGACCCAGTTATGGTGGCTGAAACAAGCCACCATGGCTTGTTGCAGCCACCATGCATGCTGGCTGGATTTCCTTAAATACCCACACCAGCACGGCTTGCCGTGTTGTCTGAACCTGGGTGGCATGGCTTGTCTGGGGTGGGCAGCAATCCTCAAGTAAGCCATGGGCTGTTGTGTCAGCAGCCATGATCGTTTGAACCAGGCCAGTGTCTGTGTGTGAAGAGAGGCAGCAGTTTGATTCAGACCCAGAGAACATTCAAGACATCAAGAGCTGAGTTTGGGATCTCTTAAGTATTTCAAGGTGCTGTCTGTCTCCCTAGAGATTTCATGTCAGAGCAGTGGACTTCAGCTGTTGGTTGGAGTGTTTAAGCTGCGTGCTTCCACCTAAGCTCAACCCATATATTTGTAAATAAACACAAGTGTTACAAAATGCCAATAAGCCTCCATTGACCTCCTTTCCAAAGGGAACCAAACTTGGGTAAGCACTGCACCCTGGGAATTTCTCACCACTCAACATGAGGTGCATATAACAATACTTTCCCCCCCAGAAAAATAGAAATAAGCAATAATAGAGAAACAAACAAGGTTTCCTTTCTGCTGCTCCTGATCTGGTGATCACACCTTGCTCCCACCAGATAGAGAGGATGCAAATGTCCTGGCTCTGCCCTGCCCCAATCCAAATTTGGTTGACATTCAAGCAGTGTAGCAGGTTAAGAAAAGACCCAGCACACATTAGGTACTACAAAAACTAACGGATTGAGTCAAAACTTCAATCTCCCATACATTTTTGGCATCCCTCATGTCTAGCAAATATTAAGTATGTGCCTGGAGACATGCTTCCTATTTATGAAAGATTACATTCAAGTGGTTGCCAACATTTCGCTGGCTAAAAGCCATTAAAAGGCAAACTTGCTGTAACAGTTAACCACCAGCTGCTATGCCTTATAAACCCCCATGTAGTGCACAAACAGCACTTGGGTGAGATGTTAATGATTCTCATTTAATGCTTAAGTGGAAATAGAAAGAAAAATTACTCAGGCTCGTATATGGTTGGGAATGTCTTCTATTTTTCATTCTGTAAAGGCACTTAACCTAAAGAAGCCAATATATAAACCAGTAAGTTCTGTACACACCTTTGATCTTCCATCTCTACCGCTCTGCTTAGAGCCAAATAGGGAGATCATATGTCAGAGGAAGCCCGCAAGTAGTATTTTATTACTCAGGCATAACTCAGTGCTATTAGAAAGAGTGAGAAAAAGCTGTACTTTTATTTGGATGCAGTTTCTCAGATCTTATAAGCACAGTTTATTTATTATTCATTTATTGTATTTCTATGCAACCTTTCCGGGACCAACCAAGATGGTTTACAAAAAGTTCAGGACATTAAAAACCATAGCCAAATCAAAACATAGTAAAACATTAACAACAATGCTAAAAACACAACAATGACTTAAAAAGACAAGTTCAGAAGATGCATCTTTTGAACTGTCACCACCACTGATCCAAGGACAGCATAGGATCCAGGAGCACTCACAAGCTATGAACCTGGCGAGCGTGACCCCCTCCAAAATAGATTGAACCCCTATCAGCTGGTAATCAGCTATCACTTGGCTTTTAATTCATAGCTGGATGCAACAAGCTGGTCTCATTCTAAATTAGCATTTGCTAATTGTGTTGTCGGCACAGTTAAATTCTTTATGGAATAGAGCTGCAAAGAGAGGGACCTTTTCCCAATTGTAGTATGAGTTGTTCATAGACAGCCAGTTGGCCATTCATTTTTAAAAGATCAGCTTCCAGCTGCATTCAATTTATTTTCATCTTGGTCAGCAGTTGCCTAATGAACTGTACGACTTAGGTTTTTTTTGTTTTTCACATAAACCCTAGGTAGGGAAAAAATAGTTGAATGAAATATGCAGCACAAGCCACTAGACTGTAAATAGAGGATTTGTTCCCCGAGCATTTTAACAACATGCATGGTTTCCACCAGCAAAATCAGTCATGGATCGATTCAACCTGAGGCCTCTTGGTACAGATTAGGTGCAGTGTTTATTCACTATAACGATTAAGTTTTACACAGAAGAAGAGTGGTCCAATTCATCGTATAAAGTTGGAGCTGTGCAAGTGCAGGGTTTCCAGCAGGAACCTTTTCCAGCTCTAGCTGAAGATGCTGGGGACTGAAGCTGGAACTTTCCACATGCAAAGAATGTGCTTTACCACTATGGCCGCTCCTCTATAACTTAAACACTGGATACCACTGGGGAAAGATTTTGTTTTTAAACTGTGTTCTGGGGAACCCAAGAGATACTCAGGAACACATCCTCAATAAGAAGATGAGTAATGGCAGACAAACCTTCTTGAAAGACTATTTTGCCCATCACTACCAATCTTCCCCTGCAATGTGCCATTAATGGAAAATGTCTCGTGTGTTTTAGGATGTGCTGCAGATCGTGCAGGTTGACAGCGAGGCACAGGAGGCTTTTCCAGTGCTGTGCTTGATGCCAGTGGCAGAATGTCCCAGAATCCTCTGCAATGCACAGAAGATCTTCAGCAGACAAGTCCATGTGGAAAGGCTGTGAACATTTTTAATTGCAAATGGCTCAGTCCCTCATGGCATGTCTCATTAAAGGGTTATTTAGGATACATTCTTCCTCCCAAAGTATATGGTATTATGCACCTGCTAAGCAGGCTACACAACAATGCAAACGTTGACCAATTACTTGACACAAACACAAAAGTTACAATCAGGAGAAAGGTGCACACATGTTGAAATGTATGCTGAAGCCCCATGGAGTTCAGAGTGGCGTGGGTACACTAAACTGTATATGTCTGAACCTTACTTTTACTATACAGTACTAAAGAAAGGAGCATAATGTTTGAAAACAACTTTCATTTTTCCACATTTCAGGCTTTTTTGTTTCCTTATACACTAGTTATCTCAGTTATTTTATGCACAGATTTCCTTTAATTTGAGTACTAACTTGCATTGGAGACGGTGGTCCTACTAGATTATACCCAAAATTATGGAAGGGCATAAAAATATCCAAAATATTATGACCCTGTTAAAAACCAGTTTGCTTTTATCACTTGTTTTCTATACTACTGACATATGTTTGGATATTGAATTCACAAGTGAAATGCTAGCTTTGGGTATCATTTACCCTAGCCATGCCCAGATATGTTGGACTACATGGCTGGCAGGGGGGTGCTGGGAGTTGTGGTCCAACACATCTGGAGGGCACCAAGTTGGGAATGGCTGATCTACCCTCTTGTCTTTCCTACATTTCCATTTATACCTTTATCTCTACACCCTCAGTATTAGAAGGCTGTTGACCCATTCAGAATATGGTCATGACATTGTATTTCCTTATTCATGTATAACAGTTATCTAGGGCAGCCCCTGGCCTTCTTTATCATTAAAATTGGATTTCTGACAAATTGACTTTGGCAGTATTTACTCCATCAGATTATACTGATAGCTATCTTATAGTTCACTGTATCTCCCACCATGTTGCCTAGCTCTCTAAGAACTGTGAAAGACAAACATTGGTTTATAAACATTTCACTTGTGTTCATGCTTATGAATAAAAAAGAAGAGGGAAACACAAAGCTACTATCATTTACAGCTTCAAGCTACAATGTCAAGAAATACCAACAAGTTAGTTCATTTCTACCAGATATAATACTTATATATTAGGAGCATGGCTTAGTTAAATTCTTTAACTAGAGTCATGCAAACATAAGCATATCTCTTCTCCCCAAAGGCATGAATGATGATAGTTTTACAAAATCTGTCTCTAATTTGTTGAATAGTGTGCTTTTTTACTTTCAAATCCCTCTCTTGGCATGTAGAACACAGTTTTGGGAAGCAGCTTAGAAGTCATCGTAACTGTGTTTGCAAATGAAAAAAACCCATTGTATTAAAAATATGTATGATGTGTAGACATCACAGCACATGGCTAAATCAATTCAAGTAGTTGAATACTTTCTCCTAAAAACCCCTTTGTTGATTAAACGTATTCCAGATATCTTGAATGTGTTCTCATAATTGTGTTAGCCAAGTCCAAATACACTGGGATGGAAAGGAATGTTTGACCTTCAGTCTGATGGCACTGAAGATAGGCAATGGCTTAGCCTGTTTTTCAGAGTTGTAAAATATGCTTTATGCTTTATTTTTTTCTTGCCCTAGCAGTATCCCTAGCATGGGGTACTTGGCAAGTTCCTGCACTCTGCTTATGAAGCACTATGCTTTGGATTACATGAGCCAATCAGTCAGAAATGCTGGGTGTGAAAGGTTCCAATGCTATGCATGAGGACTTACTTGACTGAATAAATGAGCCATGCATTGCATATTTGTGTCAGCTATTTGTGTCATGTATTTGTGTCATTAATTATTCCCTTACATGAGGGGTTGCAAGTATCAAATGCAGTATGAACCCAAAATGTAAAGGGTTGTAAGATTTAAAGAAGGACAAACTGCACTTGTTGCCCATGGCACAGATAGAATTTGAAACAAAATATGTAAACTGCATGCACTAAATACGTACATACGTTAAATTTCTGCATACTTTTTAACAAAGATAGTTTGTCCTTTCTGAAATTCCTAGGTTATATATAGAAGATACATTATAAAAGGCACTTATCAGGACACAGAAACTTTGTTGAGGGCTTAACTACTGCCCCCATCACAAGAAGAACTGGGAATAATCTGTTCCCAATGTCAAGAAAAAGCCCAAGCACCTGGCCACTTTCTCCCCACCACACACACACACACACACACACACACAGAGAGAGAGAGAGAGAGAGATACACACACAACCCCCTAAGGGGAGAAGGACTGTAGCTCTGGTTTGAAATGACCATGTGCAAGTCCCAAGCTGCCTAGTGCCTACCTGAAGGAGACCTAGAAAAGTTCCAAGGGGAGGAAAGGGGATGAAGTTGTAATTGAATGACTGCAGTGGAGTGTTTTGGACCATACAGGAACTGGTGGCAATAAAAGCCTGAAGAAAGCCCACAGTGGAGGGGGAAACCCTTCAGTGCAAAAGTTTTCAACATGGTATTGTCAAGTGGCATAGTCCCAGTAGCCTGTATCATATGCTTTTTCTGAATATACAGGTAAAATGGCTAAATGACAGGGCCTTATCAGTGAATAACAGACGTGTTTCCAGATAAGTCTTTCAGATATCCAAGTTAGCAAATCTGCAGAAGAGAGTTATTTCTAACCCCCTCCCTCAGAAATAGGCATAGTTTACATGGAACAACTAAACATGGGTTAAACAACCCGTAGTTAGTTGGGGCTGAGTGGTAGCGAGCGTGAACGCTGCCTTCTATTTCCTTGCCACTTCCACTTTGCATCAGCGTTCAAAACAACCCAGAACACCACGTTCTTGGGTTGTTCAATGCAATGTGCGAACCCAGAACTCTTGGTTGTTGAGGGACAAACAACCCAGAGTTTTAACCGATGGTTTAATGGGGCATTCTTATGCAAAGCAGAAGTGGCAAATGAGTGGGAAGCGACACATGCACTTGCTCCAGCACAGCCCTGCCAATTCATGGGTTAAACAACCCATGAGTTGGTGTTACATGTGAACCAGGTCTTCAAGTGATCTTCTCCTCTGAAGATGCATGCCAGGGTTTTATCAGTCCATGTTACAATTTTTCTAAGTAACATAAGCAGCATTCTTGTATTAAATTCCCTAATAGCAGTCCATCCAACTGTACTACCACTGATCTAGGCAACAAGTAAACCCAAACTGGATACCCACATACACTGATAATCAAAAAACAATGAGCTAAGTCAAAACTAAGAGGTTTTACTTTGAGATATATGGAACAATAATCTAGAACTTTCCACCTCACAGAACAAGCCACTAATTACCCCATCCAGGAGTTGTAGGTATCTTCATGACATGCAATATGAGTAAGCAGAGATCCATATTACAGCCAGGTGGGATATATCAGCTACCATATCCACTGAGTGATTTTACACATTACAGTGTCAGTCCCAGAGCACCATATTTGTTTCAGAGAGTACTGGGATAATCTCAGACCAATCTGGCAATATAACCTGGATGTATTTGGGATTAGGACATGCTCCAGGAGGTTGACCGGTATCCCAAGAATCCCAGTTTAGTTCCTTTCAATTGACAATGAACTTTTACAAACATGCAGATTTGAGTTGAACTGTAACTTTAGAAGGTCATCCAAAGCAACTCTAGGATGGTACTTTCTCATATAAGGTGCCTCTTATTGACCTTTTCTCTCCCTGTACTTGGGCATCACTACCCTTTGATGTTAGCCAAGGATAGGCAAGAGCACTAGGCCAAGGTTAGAGTGTCAGTTCTGAATTCAAGTTAATTCATGTGGAAAGTAGAGTGGGGAAGGAAGCAGTGATTAGAAACTACTAGATCTAAACAAGATTTATAAACATCTTCTCCAAGTTACTTGGGGGGGGGATCCTGTTAATAGTTAGAAAAAAACATTAAGGTTTTAGAATCATGTGCAACTCATATATATATATATATATAGTTATAGTTTATAACTATATATGTATATATATATATATATATATATATACAGCAATACCTTGGATTGCAAGTAACTTGGTTTGAGAGCGTTTTGCAAGACAAGCAAATTTTTAAATATTTATTTCATATTTTTTTTACCTGATATACAAGCGACGTCTTGCAATACAAGTACTGTAGTATGGCTTAAATTAAAAATCTCTGTACAAATTTTTTTGGGGGGATTTCGTTTTGATATAAGAGTGTTTTGGATTACAAACACGTTTCCAGAACGAATTATGCTCTCAATCCAAGGCATGACTATATATATATATATATATATATAGTTTAGTTTCCAGCTGGAACAAAAATGTGCAGCATCTAACGTTTGACCAAGTTTTTTATACATAAAATCTAGAATTTCAAAGTTAAGATGACGGGGCTTTAAGAAACAGGCGGAGCGATCCACTGGGGAGGGAGAATCTATAGCAGAGGAACGGCATGGTTTTGTTTTTAATAACATCTCCAATGGGAGGGAAAGGTAGTATGCCGGCTACAGGGCTGGTGTACTTTTCTCTCTGTTCTGGGGGGCATTTTGAGGGAACAGGAGGGATTTGGATCTGATGGGTCCTAATCTTCCTCCAATCTATCCTGACAACCATCCTTCTAGAACCCCTCCTTTTGCCTTCTCTACCAGAGTACCGATAGCGGAGCGGCAACAGTGGCAGAGGCATCTACGTACCTGCAGACCTCCCTCTTCAGCCATGGTGGGGGAGATCCACTATATTCTATAGCCCATTGAATGCCTTCCAAGGGACCATAGGACTGCACCCTAGATCAGTTCTAAGACAACATTTACTAACTACTGGCTTGCCAAGTTCAAATATTTCACAGAAGCATCCCATTTTCCACCAAGAACTATTAAAGCCAATATAGAACACACACACACACACACACCTACCTTCCTTCAGATAGGGAAAGCACCATAGATGCAGGCAGAACACCATTTTTATCCCAAACTCAGTTGTACAGTTTCAAGAAGAGGAAGCCCTCAAACAGCAGAATGAGCCAAACATCACAGATCAGTTATAAATCACATGAGGTTTGAAACAGTAAACTTCCACAACACTGAACTCCATATTGTTCAGCAGATTAATTTAAGAGGGATTATTCAAAGTTCCCCACCTTGTATTATATAAAAGGGAATGCATACCCTTCTCCAGAAATTTTTCAAATCTACACACTTTGCCAAAAACGGCCCATTCATTCCCATTGGTTTTCTCAACACTGAGCATTTTCAAGAGAATCAATAGCCTAAAAACATTATTTCTTAATTAGAGGATAAAATATATTATTGGTAACAGATACGGATTTTGCTCCCCAAGTTAAATCCACAATAGCAGTAATGTTCTTAGGAGCCCAAAGAAATTAAATTACTTTTTAGAATGAGATGCATTGCAACACATCCTTTAATACAGGGGATTTTTTAAAAAATACAATAGTTTACTAAATCTAAGCTTCTTGCTCTATATGTTAGGCATGATTTTAAAACTGTCAGTGTAGTCAAATATAAGGCTGTCTCCAGGCCTTGATCTTCAGAGTTCACATATCATCCAATTTCTCACAGCAGGTGCTTCATGCAATTCTTCCTACACAGGTGTAGGAAACATGTGCATTATGGTGTCACAACTCATGCCCTCTGGATGGTTGTGGTCAGCAATATCTCTGTATCTCTAGGCGCTACACAGATTATGGTATCAGCTTGTCAAGACGGGCATGATCATATGACTCCAAACCATTAGAAGTCTTAATGGTCCAGCAGCCCTGCTTTTATATGGCACTGGACCTGGATATGTCAGCTCTTCTCTCCCAGTAGGTCTTTGACAGCAGTCAGGGACTTGGGCTTAAAAGGGGTTAAGTTGTTAGGGAGAGACTACAAACCCATTGGAAGACAACACGAAGAGGCCTCAGGACTTTGGGTACCAAATTAGTCCTACGACTAGGATGGGTAATACTGCACCTACAGAACAATGGCTAGGTGGAAACAGCAACAAACTTTGCCTTTGTGCCATCCCATGGTATTATCCAGCAGGGGCAGGCACAGGAACTACCAACAAGCAGGCTTGCACCAGGCTGCCCAACTCATATGCTGGGCAGTGGGTCTTCTCTTGCTCTTAATACCAAACTGTTATTCAATATAGTTGCAGTCTGTTGTCATCTTAGTGTGTTGATTTACTTGGCCACTGCTACTCACTGTGGGCACAATTATCTTGGACAACAAGAGCCAAATACTGCCATTTTAGTGTAATTTATTCTAGTCAACAATATGGTCTGTTACTGAATTTGTAATGTGGAAATAGCAACAGCTTCTAGTTTCTTGACCTTGTTCTTCCAATAAGTGTATGCTCAGGACTTCATTTGCTTCAGCACAGAGATCAGATCCTAAAACCTATGGTGATAAGGTGTACAGGTGTGTGCGTGTGTGTAGCACACAAACACAGCAGGTTACAAGGTATTACAAGGGGGGGGGGCATCTCTGTCTCTCATGAGCCAATTAGAAAAAGGGCAAAACTGCAAGTTCACACGTAATATTAACTCTTTCAAATAGACCAACAATTTGTATTGGCTATTGTTTTCACCAGAAAAACTATTTTTACAGTATTTTTATTCTTTTCCCCCCAGTAGTAGTCTTGAATAACAGTTAGGAAGACAGCTTTACATGGAATTTCTGTTTAAGAGTAGACAATTCTGTATGATCCACATTAGCTTTTCCAAAGAATACAGTACAGTATGGATATTTACCACTAATTTATGCTTGCAGTGCTCATTAGATTTATAGATCACAGAGTTGGAAGGGGCCTACAAGGCCATCGAGTCCAACCTCCTGCTCAATGCAGGAAACTAGAGGAGGGGTCTCCCATCCAAGTAATAACCAGGCCTGACCCTGTTTAGCTTTCCACGCTCAGACAAGCTGAGCCAGCGTGAGCCACATGAATGTCTATGTTCTAGGTATAAGATTTCTTTGGAAAGGACATAGCCCAGCATTGGAAAGGACATAATCCATAGTATCAGCCTAAGTATATTTGTATCTTTACCCACTCACCCCCAAATGCTAAGCATGATTTTTGTTCTATCATTAGAAGTATTGGCCTAACTACTGATGAGAGACATAGAGCCATCTCTCTCTTCTCTTTTTTGTTAAGACCTTGTGACATGCTCAGTCCTGGATGCTGACCGCCCAAGTTGTGAAGCAGAATTGTGTGCGTTGCTATTTAAGAAGGGGTTTATGAGAAATAGATGGTGGAAGAGATACAGAGAGGTGGCTATGACAACTCTGTCTTGTAGCATCGAAAGACCTATATGCTTTGGAATGTTTCAATAATATGATTTCCATGGAGCCCTTATGTACATTTTGATAAGTGATCTTACCAGCTTCTGAGTCAGTCCAGGTGGAGCCCATTCATATGTAATAGTGTCAAAAGTTGGATCTTTCCGAGTCACTATAGGATTGGTGATGATCATGCGGTTCCTTTTATAGATACGAACTCCATCACTTCCTTTCACCCGGGCAGTTAGAGAAGAATATTTCGAATCAGAGAGCAAGCGGCCAATTTTCCGATCGTCTTCTGCATCAGAGCTCAGGCTATGATCTTCCTGGCTGCATTTGCATGACTTGCATATTTTCCTGTGGAAGACAAATGAGGTCATCCTTTGATATAAGCTGGGCCTCAATAGGTATGTGCTCTTTTGGAGGCTCAAGGGTGAACTTTAGAAAACACACTGAAGGTTAAATATTGAAATGGATCATGACATAGAACAAAAGACCTTTGATGGCAAGAACTCTCTCCAGAGGGGAAAGCTTGTAAGCTATGGACTAATGGAATTTGCAATGGTGTGGAATATAAAACTGTAAAAATCCACATTGCAGAGGCCCTAGAGAGAAAGCCACAGGGCACAGTGACCAAATGTACCTTCTGTGAATACAGCTACTCAGTTACATGAGCTTGTAAAGAGGCGCCTTGTCAGATGATGATGATTCACAGAGACTGCAAAGTCCAACAACCTGGTGCATCATCCTAACACTGGTACTCCTAGCACCACCAGGGAAGCTACACCAGGTCCCGTCCTCCAGTACTGGTGGACACTGAGGAACCCTAGATGGGGCCACTTAGGACCATACACCCTCCATAGAATCTGAGGAGGTGGCCAAGCATCCTCCTAGCCCTAGATCGTGCCGGTGCCAGAAGGTGGGGGCACAGGCTGCCACCAGGAAGGGTGAAGCACATGCCTCAAGAGTCACAGCAACTGGGCTTCACATCAGTAGGACCTTCCTAATGAGGACGACTTCTTTACACAAGCTTGTGATGAACTTCAGCTGAGCCTTTGGTGGGGCTCTGGAAGCTCTGGCTATATCATCTCTCAGTTGGAACTTGAGAACTGTTAGAAACAACAGCTTACCTCAGCTTCCAGTCCCTTGTATTTGTGTTTCCTTGCTTTATGATTGAACCTTTGTGCTACTGACCTGTGAACTCCTGCTTGTCTCTGCTTTTGGACTACATTTCTATTTGACTGTTCTCTCATGTTTTGACATTTGCACCTCAGACCTCTGTTCTGTAAATCACCTACTTGTCTGGTAAAACTGTGCCTGTGTTCTTTGCCTGTTTATTGACCTGCCTTTTGCTTTGCTGCTCAGTTACCTTAATGCTGAGTCTGACCCAACTTAAGTGGGACAAATAAGAATATGAACCCAATATGTATTTCAGACAAGATATTCAGTGCTATCAAAACTAGATTGAGCTATTGGATAAGAAGAGTAATTTATTAAAACAAGTCCTTAGAAGAACCTTTCTACAGTCATGTTAGCTACAAATTGTCTCACTGTGCTGGACAGCAACAAGAAAGTGAATGGAATATATTTAAATAATTATTTTGCTAAATAGCTCCAAACCTGATAGCAAATAAAGAGAATAGATTTTGTTAACCTGTGTTGAAATAATTATATCTGGGAGCTCATTGATGCAGAGAAAGGTATTACAGCACATAAACCCACATGCAGTGCATTAGGATGCTGGATGGTGAGTGGAGTATAATTACTTTGGCATCATGCCCTCTTCCCTCTGTTGTGCAAATAAAGATCAATCATGTGGCTGTTCTTCTCCAATTGGCTAATGCCACAGAAGAATGTTTGTTTTCAACTGGCCTTGCCAAAGTTCAATTCAGAAAGAGTACTAGTATTACAGAACAAGGGCAAATGCCTCCTCTTTAGGATTCCCAATCTCTTCCGCTTCCAAGGTACATCAAGTCCGTATGATTACATTTCATTTATGAAGTAAAAATAGCATGTAGAGGCTTCAGGAAAAACATTGTAGGGAACCAAGAAACCATTTCAACGTCTGTCTACAAATTCCATTCTACAAAAACAATTCTTTGTCCTAAATCGGTTCTTAAAGGCATAGAAAAAAAAAAGTGTAAGAGGCAATTGGAGGTATAAGACTATTTTAAACTACACTGCAAATATACATGACTAGTAGCTACTAATGGCTATATGCTACCTCCAGTATTGGAGGCAGTACACCTATACAGTAATACCTTGGATTGCAAGTAACTTGGTCTGAGAGCGTTTTGCAAGACAAGCAAATTTTTTTGACTTGATAAACAAGCAATGTCTTGCAAGACAAGTGTAGGGATGTAACCGCTCGCCTCGAGCAGGCGTAGTGGGCTGAAATCGGCCCTGCTCACGCCCGCCAGAGACTCGCTTTGATATAAGAGTGTTTTGGATTACAAGCACGGTTCCGGAACGAATTATGCTCTCAATCCAAGGTATTACTGTATACAGCAGTTGCTGGGGAACATAGTAAGGAGGGTGCTCTTGCACTCATGTCCTGCTTGTGGGTTTCTCAGAGGCAGCTGGTTGGCTACTGTGTGAATAGAATGCTAGAAGAGATGGACCCTTGATCTGATCCAGCCTGGCTCTTCTGATGTTCTTATGTGTCAAGTTGTTGAACCCTAAAGAAAGGCAACCCTAACATCTTCACCAAAGTCTCTAGAAGTTAAAATCTGAGTAGGAAATGAAAAATAGAGACCTCCTCTCTAATGCACATGCATATAAATACACACACACACACACACACACACCTGAATATATTAAAGCACTATGTAATACACAGCCTGCCAGTTCAAGTGCTAGCGAGAATCATTTTGAACCTTTGACAGCAATTCTTAAAGCATATCTTCTTGGTGTTTAAGTCAGTGCAGTAGCAGATATTGCAGATGGAGTAATGTTTAATTTGACTGGGGCGGGAGGGAAGTGATATTCAGGTAGCAACCCTTGGAAGGAGAATAGGAATATTACTGCAAGCATATCCTTATCATTTCCATCTGTGACATGTTGGAGAGCATGCAAAAGCAAGTTTGCATTTAGCCCCTTTATCAAAGGGACAGTGATTTGCATAACATGTGCATATGCTAATTTATCTGTATAGATGCAAATTTAGAAAATATTATGATTTAACTAGAAATACACTACATCTCACCACAGTGTGGAACACTGACCAAGTGACCATGTGCCTGCCTGTCCAGTCTGCTGTTCAGGCCCTGGTTGTCTATGGTCAACAGTTCTTATGGTTCTTTATCTTTAAACTGGACTTGGTCAAGGTGCAGCTGGACGGCCATCTGTCAGGGATGCTTTGACCTGGATTCCTGCACTGAGCAGGGGGTTGGACTCGACGGCCTTGTAGGCCCCTTCCAACTCTACTTTTCTATGATTCTAGGATTCTAGGACAGCCTTTCAAACAGAGGATGTCTTCAAACAGAGGATGGTTCTCTGGCAGCCCTACAAAAAGAGGACTTATATATGGCATGATTCAATATATGGTTTGTGCAGGCCAAGGCCCACCTTTCGTACTCTTGATCCTTGCACTTCCTGAACAATTAAATATGCCATATCTGGCCAGACATCCAACGATGCAGAGGCGGCTAATGGCTCTCAGAGGCTGTGTGTGGTTCCCGTGACCCTAAAGGCAACAGTAGTTCATTCACTGTTAAAAACGCACCCTGGATCTGGATGATTTGAACTAGTATCACCCGGTATCCTGTTTGCCTTTTTCTTTTTTAGCGAGGTGTTAAAACATGTGGTGGCTTCTCAAATCCAGGTAGTCCCCGGTTTAGATCCATTCCAGTCCAGGTTCCAGCCTGGTTTGGAGACTGAAACTAGCTTACTTGCCCTGGTGGGTGACCTCTTCCCTTCCCATATTTCATTATGTCATGGCTTTGCTGGATTTTATTTATTACTTTTTTTATAGCTGGCTTAGGTGATTTTTTTTTTTTTACTGTTTTACATGGAGTTTGTACTGTATTTCATTTTATTTTAAGTGCCGTCCCAGAAGTCTTCTACTGAAAGGCAGCTTGTACATTGATTAAGCAAAGGAAACTACCCCACATTAGTCTGAATTTTGGTGACTTTCGTTCTATCTTAGGACACAAGCAAAAATCAGGTTAGGTACCCAACATCAGCACACCAAGGAAAGCAGATGGCTACAGAACACCATGTTAGCCCATATGTCACATCTGAATGCATTGCTTGAAAAGGGAAAACATTTAAACACTTGCAGCAGAAAGGAAACACTCTGAAAGCAACTGGGTTAAAACTAGCTCATAGAGAAATGCCCTCCTATTCCCAACCTACAGGCATAGAGCATGCCGTGTTTGCTTCCAAAATTGACCCTCTGGCAAAACTAGTTGCCAACCGGGGAATGACACCATCCCCAGAACAAGCAAAACACTATTTGCACCCAGTGACCTTATATTGAGTAAGACCATTGGTCCATCTTGGCCAGTAATCTCTGTTCTAACTGGCAGTGGTTCTCCCAGGTCTCAGGCAGGTTTTTTGTGGGTGTTTTTTTTTTTGTTGCCAGCCCACAGAACTGATATTCTTTTCGCTGGAGATGCCAGGGGTTGAACCTGGGCCCTTGTGAATGTTCTATCACTGAGCGATGGTCTCTTAACTATGATGATCCCCAACCAAAGTGTTTGGGAAGAAAAGAGAGTTGTCCCAAGCAGCAGCAAATTTACAGGATACTTGGCATAGGTTTGAGAAGCTTGGATCCAAGCAGTCTATGTTTTATATTCCTTTCCTTTGCAGATCATAAGCCAGAGAGTATATTCTTTCACATTTTCTATATTGCAGTCCATTGCATTAACAGCAGGTAATACCATCATGGTTATTAAAAAGCATTTCCTGGCTTTAGAGTAGCCATAATGTAGGTGAAGCCAGGCATGTGTTTTTATGTGGGTAGGATGATGTATCGGCACTATTGCTTGCAGCAAATGGAATCAATATCCCAATTACTCTAATCCAGATAGTGCCTTTTAAAAGCTTTTCTGAAACCACATCTCAAAGTGCTACACATAGTAAAAATGATTTTAAGTGAAATGAAGTCCATCTTTTTTCAATGATGGTATCACTTGTAGGTAATGCAAGTATTAGGGCACTAGATTTTCTATGGGTTCTTGCTTGTCATAGTCAAGTTTAAAGGAAGCTGTACCCAAACAACTCTCAGTAGATCCTAAAGAGAAAGAGAAGAACCACTGTTTAAGCCTCATGAACAGAGCACTGAATGTTCCACACTATTGTACATGTCCAAAATGGATGTTTCTTGCATTTATCCTTTGTTGCCCCTGGCTTTTCTCCTCTGTCAAAATTAATTCAGCCCCTGTCCACAGAATGGCCATGTCTAGCTCTGAGTATAGCATATACACAGATCTGCACACACACATACATGAGGAGCCACTGGTATTGGAATCCCATTGCATGTATGGACCTCTTCACATAAGAGGGATAGATAGAAGCTCAATCAGTCCCTTGGACTATATGCTCCTCAGGGTAGGGGCCCAGCATTTTTGTTTATCATGTATGCCAATAGTGAATTCATTCTCTAAGAGATCACCTGCTCCCATCAGTGGTTCATGCCTTGGTCTCCTCTCGCCTAGACTACTGTAATGCGCTCTACGTGGGGTTACCCTTGAAGACGGTTCGGAAGCTACAGCTGGTACAGAACGCGGCGGCTCGCCTGGTTAAAGGCAGCCGCCGGCGGGATCACATCACGCCAGTGCTCAAGGAGCTACACTGGCTACCAGTTGCTTGCCGAGCTGAATTCAAGGTGTTGGCCTTGACCTTTAAAACCCTATACGGCTCCGGTCCAGTCTATCTCAAGGAGCGTCTCCAGCAACACCAAGTGGGCCGCTCAACAAGATCTGCCACAGACGGCCTTCTCCTTGTCCCTTCAGCCAGAGCAGCTAGACTGGTCGGGACGAGGAAGAGGGCCTTTTCTGTGGCGGCCCCTGTACTGTGGAACTCTCTTCCGAGTGACCTCCGCCATGCCCCCTCTCTGCTGAGCTTCCGCCACTCACTAAAAACTTGGCTGTTCAGGCGGGAATATGGGGTGGGCTAAGATTTTAAAATTTTATACTGTTTTAATGTATTTTATCCTGTTTTTATCTTATGTACATCGCCCAGGGTGGCCGGTTTGCCGGCCAGATGGGCGATAGATAAATGCAAATAATAATAAATAATAATAATAAAAGAGATCATCCTTACGTAGCCAAAACAGCACCATCCATACAAACAGGGAGGTATCAGCAGGCTTCAGGGTTTACAGAAATACACAGAACTCTAATGGGGGAACCCCTCCCCACAAAAACAGCCCAGTGCAGATTGATCACACTCAGTGGCCACAGAACTCCAAATGTCTGTTGACAGGCATGGGGTGGGGGAGAAAAATGGAAAATGGAGGAAGGGGGAATGAAATGGAGCATCCTAGAAAAGGACATGGCTGAGTGGCTGGAACCCTGAATAGGAGCATTCCGCTCTAAGGTTTTGTTGCAGGTCTCACTTGCATAATTCTATGAAATACTTGGTGGTGCTATAAATAGATGCCCTCTCACACTTTATTCCTACTTCCATCCCTATGTTTGCAAGGGCCAAGTCGTAATTACTGATTTATTAAAAGCATTTCTTTACCCCGTTTCTTAATGGCTTGAAGCTGCTTCCCATAAAGCAACAAATAAAACCATTTCAGTTAAGACACTTATCACTAGCAGTCCTAGGCCTTTTGGTTTTGCATTCCTAAAACTGCAAAACTGTTTGGCTTTGGATCTCATTGGGGAGATTATTTCATAAACTCAGAGAAATTATAGCAAAGGCCCATCACCAAAGGAAGTGATACTTTTGCACACATCCTTTACCTGCAATAGGTTCAAAGTAGCTCCCACTCTGGATGGATAAAGCTTTGGGCAAACCTCGGATTGTACTGCTTGAAAGTGCATATTTGAGCCCTCCTACTTGTTAAGTCTCTCATATATGCAGGGCTAGTAAGCCTGGGGTAAAATATTCCTCTCAGCTTTTCGATCACTTGTTAACCAGGGATGTTGAAGAGTCTTTGGTCTCGAGTCACGAGTCTTTGGACCCGAGTCTCGAGTCCGAGTCCAAGTCCTTGGTCCAAAATGGTGACTCACGAGTCACGAGTCACTCCCAAAGCTGACTCCACGAGTCCCTATTAAAATCAGTCGGGGGTTTTCCCAACAAAATAAGGCTACTTCAGATGTGTGGCTTAAATAAATTCTAGGCACAAGTGTGCCTTTTTATCTCAAAACTCTGCCACTGATTTTGACAAGAACAGACCAGGCAGACAAACCCAAAATAACCAGGCAGGGAACCCCAAAACAGGCAGGCAGAGGCCTTTGTCTTGGACAATTCAAACTGTGGAACTGGTTAAGAAGAGACCAGGCAGGCAGAGGAGGCAGGGAACCCCAAACAGGCAGGCATGGGCAGCCAAACCCAAAATGTCTGAAAGGTTACATTAGTAAAATGAATGATTTTAAAAAATAAACTTGGATTGTTACTGCAAATAGGTCCAGACAGCACCTGCAGGTGGCATCAAGCAGGGATGTTGACGAGTCTTTGGTCTCGAGTCCCGAGTCGAGTCTCGAGTCCCATTAAAAATATTGGGACTCGAGTCCGACTCGAGTCAGAGGGGGGACTCAGTCCGACTCACGAGTCGAGTCCTCGAGTCCGAGTCCCCATCCCTGTTGTTAACTTCAGATATTTCCTATATCAAAAAGGCCCTGAATGGTTTGAATCAGCCTTAAGATCATTAGCAGCACCACTGCAGTACAGAGTAAGTCAGATCAAAACTCGGCACAGCCACACACACACACACACACACACACACACACACACACCAGGGATGTTGAAGAGTCTTTGGTCTCGAGTCACGAGTCGAGTCACGAGTCTTTGGACCCGAGTCTCGAGTCCGAGTCCAAGTCCTTGGTCCAAAATGGTGACTCACGAGTCACGAGTCACGAGTCACTCCCAAAGCTGACTCCACGAGTCCCTATTAAAATCAGTCGGGGGTTTTCCCAACAAAATAAGGCTACTTCAGATGTGTGGCTTAAATAAATTCTAGGCACAAGTGTGCCTTTTTATCTCAAAACTCTGCCACTGATTTTGACAAGAACAGACCAGGCAGACAAACCCAAAATAACCAGGCAGGGAACCCCAAAACAGGCAGGCAGAGGCCTTTGTCTTGGACAATTCAAACTGTGGAACTGGTTAAGAAGAGACCAGGCAGGCAGAGGAGGCAGGGAACCCCAAACAGGCAGGCAGAGGCAGCCAAACCCAAAATGTCTGAAAGGTTACATTAGTAAAATGAATGATTTTAAAAAATAAACTTGGATTGTTACTGCAAATAGGTCCAGACAGCACCTGCAGGTGGCATCAAGCAGGGATGTTGACGAGTCTTTGGTCTCGAGTCCCGAGTCGAGTCTCGAGTCCCATTAAAAATATTGGGACTCGAGTCCGACTCGAGTCAGAGGGGGGACTCAGTCCAACTCACGAGTCGAGTCCTCGAGTCCGAGTCCCCATCCCTGACACACACACACACACAGAGATACACAGTCCAGAAGAGTGGAACATAGCTGGCAGTACTTTAAAGGGGCAAATATTCCTGATGTTTGCGATGACAGGCATTACAAAATCCTTGAGAGCAGGAGGAGGAGCACTCTCTCGGATCTTCACTTAACTGCTGAACCAGAAATGTGATCCGAGCATTTCCTTTTAATTCAGGACCCAAACGTCTACCCGGAACACAAACATCAACCCAGAATGCAAGAAACAGTGAGGGACTTAAGTGGGGGTGAGGGAGGCAGACTGGAATCCAGCAAGAACTATGTATAAACAAGTAAAACAATACAATACAATACACAGGCGGAGGAAGGAGACTTTAAGAAGTGCCCGCTTTGAGCAATCCTTGCATGACCAGCATGCAACAAAGATGCCATTATTATGGGAGAAAACCCCCGTCTGTGATTGTGCAAGATTAAACATAGGCAGGAATGGTGCTGCATTTTTATGTGTGTCTTGGATCATTGGCCCAAAAATGTTTTCCCACTGAAATCAAAATAGACCAAACACACTACATGCCTGATCGTTAATGTGAACGCTGTCTGGACAGATATATCAAAAGATTCAAATGGTTGCATTCAAATGGGTTTTACTCGAGTCTTTCCAAACAGTTCCCTTGGGAGAGGAGGCTTCAAGGAATGTGACATTTTTAAAGATGACATCACTGCTGAAAAGACTGGTGTCCTGTGACTGGAATGTCTTAACTGCTACCCACCATCAGAAGGGCCAAAAAGTCAGGGATACACAATTATATTGGCTGATCTTTTGACAAAGAACAGTGTAACAACATAAAAGCAGAAAACGAAAGATTACTAGCTAAAATGCTAAATCCTGCACATCTGAAGAACTAAAGTAGTTGACAAAGAAAAGGAAGGATGCAATGCCTTTTAGTGTCAGAGTTTATGTTCACATATGTACAATCCACTCAGCTGAATAACTATGAGTTAATCTGGCCAATGGCCTACTCAGGTCACTTCCCCATAAGTACGAATGGCTAAATAAAATGGGATTTTCCATGCAAGCTTACATCTTGAATAGGGACTATCAATCACTGATATGCATTAGAGTGCAAGACTGGAGGTTAGTACCACAGGTGCATTTGTAGAAGAGAACTGGAAGACCCACTTCCTTTTGTGGGATGTAGGAAGCCCATTGAAAGGTGCTCATAGAAGCACCTCAGAGTCGTGGAAATCACTCAGGGTTGAGGATTGGCACTGTATGGCGGGAATAAGTGGTATGACATATTTTCAGTTCATAACTATCTAGATGTAGTAGTTATGGCAAACTGAGTATGTGACTAGGCTCCATGTGTTTAAGGTAACATGAACATGTTTAATATAACGTTAACTCAAATCACCAGTTCAGAATTTTAGATCAGTTATGAATTCACTGGCTGGCCTTAGGCACCGCTTTCTCACATCGTAACTCCATCAATATTTATAGTATTGTTGTAAGAATTACTGAGAAAATGCACATCACACTTTGAGCTGGATCCAGATTTAAGTTGTGCTGGCAGAAGTGGATTTCCCCGCCTCCTCCTTCCCATGGCAGCCCCTCCAGCTCCCTGAAAATGTCACACAAAAGGTCAGGGGACATTGTGAGGTTTGGATCCCCAAAAATGCAGTGAGGGGGATCCCCAAAAATCAGGTGGAGGGATGCAGATCCTGGATCCAACCCACTGAGAGCTTAGGAGAAGTATAATAATATGGCTGCATTTAGTACTTGCGAAAGGTGCTAAGGAAGTATTGTTATCCTTTTCAGATCCAGTGAATTCAAAAGATAGTATAATTGCAAAAATCACACTGTAAACCAGGAACAAGACCTCCGTTGATCTTAATGAATTCAGACAGTACCCTTTCTCCTTTATAGCACAACTTTATAGCACTCCTTTATGAATGGTTTAGTGCAACCATTCATAGTTGCACTAAACACATGCCAAGCCAGAAGATGAACTAAAAGGGGAAAACAAGCAAACCAGAAACCATGTAGCAGTGAATGCGTTACCTCCAAGAATGTGGCTCAAAGCCAGTGCACATCCCTCTGCATTTTAAACAAGGCACACCTCTTCCTGATGGTTGCTGGCTAATTGACACCTGAAAAGAGAGCAAAATATTATTTTAAAGTTTTCTAGACTACCCTTCATCATTAATTACAGGAAGGAGTAGGAGTATAAATACAACAAATCAAGCAGCATAAAAAAACAATGGAAAGAACAGCATGAAGTCAGTCAATCCACATCTACTAGATGCAATTGGCCCGTGAAGGGCAACCATGAAGTGGGCCGTTTTCCTCCAAGCACCCTGTCTGCATACTTGGGCTGCAGCGACTGAAAGTCATTCCACAGAACCAGACCAGACAATAGGCCTGGAAAAATAATGGAAAATAAAACAAAACAAAACAATTTCCCCCCGTTTCTTCATGTCTCTACCTCTTCAGGCTGAACTACCACACCTGTGGCATCTAGGTTGAGGCAGGCATGAACAATTTTACCCTCAAAGTGTTTAGCAAACATGGCCTTCACACGTTCTTCAAATCAATTTTATGACCCAAGTTAGAGCAGGCCTCCACTGGAAGAGACTCCAAGGAAGCAGTGGTAGACGAGAAAGATGGTGCTGAGGGATTTTTGAAGGGAAAAAGAACATATCTATATAGGATTTAAGACCCTCTTATTGTACATCATTCTTCTGAAATCTTGACTTCTTTACAACTACCATGTCTCATGCAGAGAACTTGAAGGCTTAATATTTTGAAAGCTATACAGTATATCCATGATTCAATCCAGTCATAAATTTCTGCTCCAGGACTGATACAGCCAAGAGAGAAGAACAAGGCTCCCATTCCAAGTAGAAACTCTAGGGTGTAGATATGCTTACTCAAGTGAGAGGTTTCCAATTCTTCTGGGATGAAACTTTTGTTCCTTTATACACTGTATATTAAATGTACAGAGATATTTGTTTAAAAGCAGCCAAATCTAAACAGTTGTGTTTACAGCAGGGGTGGGCAGGATTTCAGGTTTGTTGCATCTACTTTGCTTTTTACTAGAAACCCCAAGATCCACCAGCCAGAGCCAGGTTCAAAAGAAATACACTTATTATTAAAGAACAGGGTGTGTCTCTGAGCACATTCTGAGCCTAGGCATTTGTTTTCAGTACCAGGACTGAACATAGCTCATAGTCCTCTCTCACAAAAGTCCATTCCCCAAGCTTTCTTCCTTTCCGCAGCCTAGTGTTCTTTTCTTGCTGCTGTTTTTAAACAATTAGGAGTTGAGAACTCTTGCTGATCTATGGCAAAAACCACTCAGAGATCTGCTGGTAGATCCTGAACTACCTTCTGTCCAGTCCTGGTTTACAGGTTACATATGGAAAGAGGAAAAAGATGGAACACACCCCAGCATGGGGTCCTACAGACCTTGCCAAATTGGATGTGGAGAGGAGGCATAAATATGGAATGCAGAGACTTAAATGATCATTGTTACTTCAACTCCTTAGTGCTCATGCCATATGTCTTCATGCAGTTATGAGTGGACAGGCTCAATTCTTAGAAGTTGTGTTTCGTGATTTGGACACATTTTCACCATATGATATGTGGTCAAGCTTTGGTTAACTCTGTGAAAAATGAAGGCACTCTTCACTTACTATTGCTAAAAGCATCTTAACCTGTTTCAAGCATGAAAATAGATTCCAGGAACTTAAGCCCTGGATTATATTAAGCTCTATTAAAACCATATGAACTTCTTATCTTGACAGGCCAGTGAACTAGACCTCTACACAGGCTTTTAGCCTGCACAAACAAGGGTCAAAAGTGTGGTGGGGCAAGGGGTGTGCACAACAGGGCCAGCGCCAGAGGTAGGCATTATTGGGCAGCTGCCAAGGCCTGCACTCCAGCAGGGGGCCTGTTGCCAACCCTCAGAGCCTCCTGGCACTGCTCCTCCTCCTCACTGCTGTCACTGCTTGTTTACCTGCCCTCTCCAGAGTGGCCAGAGTGAGAAAACAGTCCTTCACCTGCCTTGTGCTCTTCCTCTGTGCAGTTGTACAAATTGGGTCCAGAAAGAGAAGGCAAGTGAATGGACAGCAGAGAGGGAAGTGAGGAGGAGGTGGACCCACTCAGGTAGGGTACCCATTGGGACATCTTGCCCAAGGGCCCTGAAAATCAGGAGCTGGCACTGCATGCCAGCTCTCACATCCCAGTGTGCCTGGCTCTGTGGATCTTCATGTGTTGAACATGAAGGTCTGCAAGGGGGTTGTAAGAACATTCAGCAGAATGCACTCACAGAACTTCCCCACAACCCTGACCAAGACAGGTTCCTGAGTGTGGGGAGGCTTGTAAGCATCTTCAGACCTTAGTGCTAAACACATGAAGGTCTTATAGAGGTGTCTGCATGCCCACAGACAGTGAGGGCGGGACTTGTGTGCGCACCCTCAACCCCACCACCCTGTTAGCTCTCACATGTGCAGGCTGAATGCCTCCATAGGACCTTGGATGATCAACCAACTAGGAGAAAATCGATAATGGCACTTTCACACAGTCATTTCTGGATCCTCCAATTGCAGCTTTAGTAAGGTGTTGTAAGCCAGTGTGGTGCAGTAGTTAAGAGTGCTGGACTGGAACTTGGGAGATCTGGGTTCTAGTTCCCACTCAGCCATGAAGCGAACTGGGTGACTTTGGGCCAGTCACCAACTCTCAGCCTAACCTACCTCACAGGGTTGCTGTGAGGATAAAACGGAGAGGAGGAGGAGGATCATGTACTGTGCCTTGGGCTCTTTGGAGGAAAGGCCAGATATAAATGTAATAAATAAAAAAAATGTACTGACAAAATTAGATAGATCAAGTTAGGGCGCAAACCTATGCATATTTAGGCGGGGGGGGGGAAGGCCTACAACTCCCAGCATGCCCCAGCCAGCATGGCTGGCTGGGGCATGCTGGGAGTTGTGTACCTTTGTTCTGTCCAAACATGCATAGGATTGTGCCTTTAGCGAGGTGCTTGGAAGTGGGACAGTCATCTTTGCTAGAGATACTCACTTAAAGCATGTGGAGAAATTATATATCTCAGACACACTTAAGGAAGCAAGATAAGAACAATGCTATGTTAGTTCTGGATATTCAAGAGTTTTGTTTTGCTACAAGATAAACCAGGAAACATAACGGAGCAGTCAAGAGACTGCAGACATTGAAATACACTGGTGACTTGACACCCAAACCCATTTTATTGGCCTATTGACACTTGGTACACCCTACCAAGACGCAAAAGAGTTATTTTCAGAATGTGGCTAGTTTCCACAACTTTGCCGTTATGCTTGTGGATGGTTTCCATGGTGAATGGGAAACATGGCAGGAGAAAAAATAATAAAAGATGTCCTAGGCTAGGAGGAAAGCACAGAGGGGGGTGGGGGAGAGGTGTTTCAATATTTCTCTATTAATTCATGAGAGGATAAGTCAAGAGCATAAATGGAGAAAGGACCTATAAAAATAATTCAAGTTGAAATCGGTCTTTAAAAGGTGAAGAACACGGGGTGCTTTGAGTTTACTTGGAGCAAAAATTCCGATAATTGTGCCTAACGTGTAATAAATTCCTGCCTTTAATCTTCAGAAAATGATCAAGTGTGACTGTAGTCAAAGAAGGAAAAATATGTACTGGGGGAGCCAAAAGTGAAGTTGTCCTAAAAGGAAATATTCTAGAGAAATGGATACCATGGAATGCTGTCTTTATAATCAGACTTGTCACTACCCACCCCCAAGGAATTTTCCCAGGCTCCAAAATCTGAAGGACTGTATCTTCAGGCCTGGCAGCGATTCCGCTTGTCAAGGATTAGAGCCAGGAAGGTGCCAGCCCACACTTGAGACCACTGCAGCCTTTTTCCCCCAGGACACTAGCAAAATGCTCATCCTGCATCTGGGCAGGTGTAGAGGGGGCAGGGCTTGTGTATTGCAAGCCAGGTGCAGCACATTTCTAATAAATCAGGCATTATTAGCTAATGTGATTACCATTCTGTAGCTCTGCATCGGGGTGGGGCTGGCTCGGAATTGGGGAGCCTGCTTGCGCAGGGTTCTAAATCACATGAGAAGCCTACCCACGTGGAGCAGGATCTCCACTTCAGAAGTTCCCGCAATGGAACTTCCCCCCCCCCCCACGTTAATTGCATGAGCTAATCATGCCTGATGGATCCCATCAGTGAATGCCAGGCCACCCAGTGTTTCAGTTTATGCTTTGATGCCACAGCAACGTATTGTATTTATGCTCTGGGTTGCTTTGTGAAGCCTTTCATTCTCACCTCCTCTTTCACAATACCTCCTTAACACACGTCACATGGAATAAATAGAGCCTTATGCCACTGTAAACCAGCAAGTCTAAAAGGTGTGATGGCACTGTCAAATTTCTCAGATTTGAGTGCACAATACCCAAGCTATTTTGGAATCATGATGGGGCCCATTAATATCTTTGGGTCCAGAATCATTTCGGTGCTTTCAGGCATGGGCAGGAGAGCTCGTCTACAAATTCTCATTATATACAGCTTCAGCTTAATCTGCTTTTGTTACCTATCTGCGTGCATGTGTGCGTGCGCACGTGCACGCACACATGCACACACACACCTGTATACAAGTTCATCCCAGTGAGATATTGTGGTGAATTAGTGAATGTAGCCTAAGCGGAGATGTTTTATGTCCCGCAATTTAGTACGAGGTGCAGTGGACATTTGAGATTCCATAGGAAAATTACTTTGCAAAGAACAGGTAAAGCCTGGAAGAAATTTACCCCATTTTCAGATTCAGAGTTAATCTTCTGTGTAGCTGTACCAATACATTGTTTCTGGGACTTTTGTATTTTACTCACCAAAGCTCTCTCTAAAGTAGGCATGGGCAGAAAGTAGATCTCCAGATGTTTTGGACTTCAACCTGACCATTGGGCATGCTGGCAAGGGCTTCTGGGAGTCGAAGGCTAAAATATCTGGAGATCTACCTTCTGCCCACTCCTGCTCTATAGTGTGGATGGGGAATGTGTGACCTCCAGATACGCTGGACTCCCTACATCCCTCACTCTCAGCTATGGTGGCTAGGGCTGATGGAAGTTGCAGTCCAACAACATCTGGAGGGCCACACATGGCCCCCTCTCTACAGATTAGGTGAAGTAAGCCTGGAATTAGGAGATGGGAGAGAAGTATCATTTAATTTTAAATTAAAAGGACTTGCTGATCCCCTATGCCATGCTTCTATAAACATCCTGAATGTTTTATGGCTCACTAGCTTAGGGCTGCCAATGGACCAGGAAAAAAAACCACACTGGTTTGTTCTACTATCTTTAATAGCAGTTTCATCTGCTTAGATCAGAAGAAACTTTTCATAGATGGAGATAAATATTATCTCCTTCTAATGTCTACACATCAAGCATAAGCTAAAGAGGCTGGTTAAAAAAGTTGGCAACCATCACCAGCCCTAGATTAAAGAACATCCCATGCAATCCGCAAGTAGGATTACACTGGATCAGTTTCAGTTGGTGAGTACCGAGGACGTGGACAAGCTGCTTGGCCGAGTGAAGAGGACTACCTGCCCTCTCGATCCCTGTCCTTCCTGGTTGGTTGTCCAAGGAGGAGATGCAGTTGGACTACAAGTACAGCGTATTGTTAATGCATCTCTCCAGGGAGGGAATTTTCCATCATGTTTGAAAGAAGCGGTGGTGCGGCCGCTTCTGAAAAGGCCCTCCCTGGATCCCTTGGACCTTAACAATTATAGACCAGTGTCCAATCTTCCATTTTTGGGCAAGGTGATCGAGAGGGCGGTTGCCTTCCAACTCCAAGCAGTTTTGGATGACACCGATTTTCTAGACCCATTTCAAACTGGCTTCAGAGCAGGACACGGAGTTGAGACTGCTATGGTCGCCTTAGTAGATGATCTGCGCCTGAGTACCGACAGGGGGAGTGTGTCCCTGTTGGTGCTTCTGGACCTCTCAGCGGCTTTCGATACCATCGACCATGGTATCCTTCTGGAACGCCTGAGGGGACTGGGAATCGGGGGCACTGTGCTTCAGTGGTTCCGGTCCTACCTCTCGGGTAGGTTCCAGATGGTGATGCTTGGGGATAGCTGCTCCTCCAAAAAGGAGCTGCTATGTGGCGTGCCACAAGGAGCTATTCTTTCCCCAATGCTATTTAATATCTACATGAAACCGCTGGGAGAGATCATCCGGAGGCATGGGGCGGGGTGCTATCAGTATGCTGATGACACCCAAATATATTTCTCTATGCCTTCGTCAACAGCATCAGCTAAGGATAGTGTGTCTCCTCTGAATAAATGCCTGGAGGCAGTAATGGGCTGGATGAGGGAAAACAAACTGAAATTGAATCCAGACAAGACGGAGGTGCTTGCTGTCAAAGGCCACAACCTGGGTTTGGAGGTATGTCAACCAGTTCTGGATGGGGTTACACTCCCCCTGAAAGACTGTGTTCGCAGCTTAGGGGTGCTCCTGGATCCGTCGCTCCAAATGACATCCCAGATAGATGCGACGGCTAGGAGTGCCTATTATCAGCTTCGGCTGATACGCCAGCTGCGCCCCTTCCTAGAGTTGGAAGACCTAAAGATGGTAGTGCACGCACTGGTAACTTCGAGGCTCGACTTCTGTAATGCGCTGTACATAGGGCTACCTTTATACCTAGTCCGGAAACTTCAATTAGTGCAAAATATGGCAGCCAGACTGGTTGCTGGTACACCTAGGGGTGCCCACATCACACCAGTTTTAAAAGCACTCCACTGGCTGCCAATCAGTTTCCGGGCGAAGTATAAAGTGTTGGTTATTACCTTTAAAGCCCTACATGGTTTGGGTCCAGGCTACCTACGGGATCGCCTTCTCCCGTACAATCCACCCCGCACACTTAGGTCCTCTGGGAAGAATCTGCTTCAGTCAGCCAAAACTAGGCTGACTAGCATTACCCAGAGGACCTTCTCTTCTGCTGCTCCCAGATTATGGAATGGCCTGCCGGAGGAGATACGTCAACTTGTCAGTCTTTTGGACTTTAAAAAAGCCATAAAGACTGAACTCTTCCGGCAGGCCTATCCGGCGGAATTTTAGGATGTTTTAAAGATGTTTTTAAGATGTTTTAAGGATGTTTTTAAGATGTTTTAAGATGTTTTTAGGATGTTTTAAGATGTTTAATAGTATATATTGTGTTGTTTTAGTTTAGGTATTTTATATTTTCTGTTGTTCCCCGCCTCGATCTAGATGGAGAGGCGGGTAATAAATAAAATATTATTATTATTATTATTAATAAATGATACCTGCCAAAAACTGATTCTCTGTACAAGCAAGACTTTGCCTGTATTCAGGGTGTTTTATAAAGCCTTCCCATCCAGAAATATTGGTCTCTTTAGGTTGCATTCCAAAGACTCATAATTGTTGCTGGCAAGCTTTGGGAAAGTGAGGGAGTGACTGGAAAGACAAATTAAGCACAGGGAACACACATTTTCAGACGATAAGAAAGAAAGAAACCTGGATTGTTATCCTTTGAGTTTCTCCAGCTCCACCTATGTAAAAATGTTGCTCGCAGTCTTGCTTGTAAGACGAATGGTAATTAAATATGAGGTGCAGTTTCACACACAGATTGAAGATGAAAGATGCCTGTAGAAATTCTTAATCCCTCTAGATAAATTTAGATGTCTGGGGGACTGGAGGATAAGAGGAAGAAAAATAAGCTCTGCTTATCAGGACAAGAGATAGCATGTATTCTAAAGACCTTATTTTAGAAATTCATATTTAAAATGGTATTTCGGACAACACAGCAGTGACTAGATTCAAAAGAGGGGAAGGCCAAGACCATTTGTTTGCCAGCTGAGGCTGTGAGCCTTTCTTGAATCATCACTGCAGTCCTAGAGTTGGACATAGATAAGAGCTGGAAGGGAAGGGCCAGAGCTCGGTGGCAGACCACGTGCTTTGCAGATTCAGTCCCTGGCATACCCATACGTCTGGGAAAGGCTCCCATTTGGAACCCTGGAGGGCTGATGCAAGTCAGTGCAGACAATGCTTAGCGAGATGAACCAATGGTCCAGCTCAATATAAGGCAACGTCCTATGTTCTCATGCAGGGCCGGTCCTACCATTAGGCCAACTAGGCAGCTGCCTAGGGCGCAGGGCTAAAGGGGGCACCAGAAATAGGGAGGGAGGGCTCAAGTGGGAAGGTGGGGGGCACTAAATATCTGATCTTGCCTAGGGCACCAAACTGCCTTGCACCGGCCCTGTTCTCATGGCATACATACACTTTGTCCTACTTTTGCTTCTTGACAGATGGGTTTTGTAGCTGTTTTTTTTTTTTTAAAGAATGCTCAAAAACCTGTAAACCTGCTGAGGGGGTTAAAGTGGGACAAACAGACACACGGCCCTCTGATAAAAGCGATCATCTATCTCAAGCCTAGTGCACAGCTACCTTCTCCAGGCTACAGTGAAAACAAAATAATTTTGAAGATACTAAGGCAGATCTTTGACAATGTGGTCAAGGAGCCAGTCTTGAGAGCCAGTGTGGTGTAGTGGTTCTAGTGTTGGACCTGGGTGACCTGGGTTCTAGTCCCCACTGGGTGACTTTGGGCCAGTCACTGACTCTCAGCAGCCTAACCTACCTCACAGTGTTGTTATGAGGATAAAATAGAGAGGAAGAGCACCACGTAAGCCACCTTGGGCTCCTTGCAAGAGGAAAAAAGGCAATATAAAATATAAAAAATATATCCTGTGGTGTAGTGGTGAGAGTGTTGGACTGGGACTCGGGAGATCCAGGTTCTAGTCCCGCTCAGCCATGAAACTCACTGGGTGACTTTGGGCCAGTCACTGACTCTCAGCCTAACCTACCTCACAGGGTTGTTGTGAGGATAAAATGGAGAGGAGGATGATGATTATGTAAGCTGCCTTGGGTTCCTTGCAGGAAAAAAAAGGCGGGGTATAAATATAATAAATAAATAAATAATAAATAAATAATGTAATAACACTAATAATAATGTTTAAATTGAGCCGTAAATCCTAGGAAATAATTTAGAATTACAGCCATAACCATACCAATGACGCCAATACTATGAAGAGTTGGCAATAGTCTTATTGTCTCACACAAGAGGGGAATATTGTGGCACCTTAAAGATGAACTTGAACAGAGCCTGCATAGAGTAGGGGGCTGGACTAGATGCACTCCACAGCCCCTTCCAACTCTATGATTCTATGAAAATGGCAAAATGTGACTCAACATAAGAAAGCATAAAGTGATGCATGACAGGGTAAAATATCCTACCTTCCAATATATTCTGCTGCTGGGGGTCTAAGCTAGCCGTGACTTATCAGGAAAGGCTTTTGGGGTTTTTGGGTGGATAGCTCGATGAAAACAACACACTGTACAGCTGCTGTGAAAGAGGTGGATGCCATGTTGGGGATCATTAGGAAAGGAACTGAAAATAAGCTGCCAATAGCATAATGCCCTTATATAGATCTGTGGTGCAACCACACTTGGAATACTGCGTACAGTTTTGCTCACCGTACCTCAAAAAAAGAATATTTTAGAGCTGGAAACGTTGCAGAAAAGGGCAACCAAAATTATCAAGGCGCTCAAGCAACTCCCCTATGAAGAAAGGTTACAATGTTCGGGGCTCTTTTGCTCAGAAAATAGGTGAACAAGGAGGGACTTGGTGGAGCTGTATAACATTATGCATGGCGTGGAGAGAATGGCTAGGGAGACATTTTTCTGCTCCTCTCATAATACCCGGGGTCATTGCGAATGGCAGGCGACCCAGGACAAAAGGAAGTACTTCTTCACACAGCCTAGGGTTAACTGTGGGATTTGTGCCATAAGATGTAGTGGCAGCCTACAGTTTGGCTGGCTCTAGAAGGGGATTAGATGACTTCATGGAGGATGAGGCTATTAAGGGCACAATCCTATCAATTGCGCCTTCGATGCTCGGAAGCCTCTGAACTCAGAAGCTTACGGGCCTCCAGCACAGAGTGGGAGAAGGGGCAGAGGCGATCGCCCCCCCCCCCTGCTCATCCCATTCTACAATTCAGCTGGACACTCAATTTCAGCAGTCTAGCTGCGGTGCTTTGGAGGCTGGAACGCCATCAGGATACCTTGTATCCTGGCATTCTCAGTCTCCTCCCCATCTCACGTCTCAAACCGCACCCTTTACCCACTCTTTGAGGTCGATTTTCCAACCTCAGAAAAGCAGCTGGTGTGCTTCTTTCCAAGCCGACTGCAATGGGGGGGGGGAGGGGAATCGGAGCACGGATCCCCAGTTCCGAGGTCAGAGCTCTGTTTCTGACCTCGGATCTGGGAATCAGAAGTATCCTATGGCCCCCTTAGAAATGGCTAATAATCATGATGGCTATATATTACCTCCAGTATCGGAGGCAGTATGTCTCTCAATACCAGCTGCTGGGGAACACGAGCAGGAGGGTGCCCGCATTGCCCTCATGCCCTGCTTGTGGGCTTCCCATAGGCACCTGGCTGGCCACTGTGGGAACAGTATGCTGGACTACATGTGTCTTTTGTCTGATCCAGCAGGGCTCTTACATGTATTTTTAAATTGAATGTACAGTCTTAATCAATGTAGGTTTTTCATTCGCATGTGGGAAATGCTTATTTTTTCAAGATAGCCTTAGAGTGAACATGACCAGACTTAATATGCCTTTTGGCAAAGTTTTTGATCCCTGGGTGTAAACATCTTGGTTTATGATGTTGTGTTGTGGTGCACATGTTAGTACTTCCAAACCTTAGTACTTAGTTGCTAGCACAGCAAATCCAGAACTGGCTGGTACTTTCAGAAGCAGTTTAACTATAGAGGTCTCGGCAGAACAGAGTTATCCTGATGGGGGGGGGGGATGATGATGATGATGAAGAAGAAGAAGAATAGTCTAGTGTATAGTGTTAGTAGGGACAGATCTGAGTTCTGCCACCTCCCGTTGTTGAATACAAGTATTTACCAAAGCCAACAAGGACCCCACCGAGAAACTCTCCACCCTTATGGATAATCTGAATGAACTGATACATTCTTCCTAATATATTAAGCAGCTGGCTAGAAATAGCCTCAAAACTTGCTACTAGTCATGATCTTGTAGTATGCCTAAATCCAGCTGAGTACTTGGTTGATAAATGGCTTGAAGTCTCTGCCAGATACAGTCACTAATCCTGCTGACTGCTAAGATCCCCAAGGCACATACCTCATGCAGATGATGGCTAGCAAGCTCCACAGATTGAATCATAAGCCAAACATTTATTCCAGTGCTTGCTACAGATGGATTCATCCCCTCCCCAAACATCCTGCAGATATACTAAGAAGGCCCAGGCATAAAACACAAGTCCTTCAAAGGAATTGGTGCTTACACTCCTCGCATGGCCAGTTTTTGCGCCTCAGCCTGTCGAGTCCAAGGGACATTTGGGGAACATACTTTCTAAGTGATGGATTTCCTTTACAATTGCACCATGGCAGGGCTTTAAAGCCCTACTATGGCTTCCTGACCCTTCCTAAACCCAGCGGAGATATCTCATCCATACGTTAAAAGGGACCCCATGGCCTCTCCGCCTTAAATTTAGGCTATCGTGTCCCAATTATATTAAGATGTATATACCACCTTATTTGCTAATAAATAAAGAAATACATCATCAAGGTGGTGTACAACCATTTAAAACAATAAAACCTGAAACAATAAAAAAGTAAAACATGAAAACCTTAAAATGACATTATTTAAAGACTAAATTTAAAAAGATGCATCTTCACACCTTTTCTAGAAGCCAATAGAGTGGAGGCCACTCATAGTTCTTGAGGGAGCATGCGCCACAGTTTGGGAGTGGCACAGGAGAAAGCCCTTCCACACATGACCAAGAAATGGACCTCGGTGGGCAATGGTGTCCTCAAGAGGGACTCTCCTGCACATCGCTTTCTTTCTCAAAATCCACCATACCCAGTCATCCAAAGGTCTCCTGCTCCCTCAAATGACTTTGCCCCCATTCCTGACTTCCATGTCTGAACCCCCACTCCCAAATACTAGCTTTATGATACTATCCCTAACTTTCTCTCCCTTCTATGATTGCAAAGGACCTCATCTCCCTAAAGCTGCTCCTTGCATTTCAGGGGAAGCTTCCACTGGAGCAATGTAGCCCCATGCAAATGGGGGAAATAATATGCATTCAGTTCAGGTCCGTGGATGCGGGCTTATCTTCAATGTGTGATGAGAACCAGGGAGCCAAGCTAAAGGATTCACAGAAAAGGTGGGATTTGAAGAGATGGGATCATGAAGATATCATTCTTGACTTGTTTAATTAGAGGGGGGGGGAAATCTAACTTCATTCAAGAAAGACTGGAAACCTCTGGTGGACTTCTTGGGGAGGAGGGAAAGTGACTTAGTAGTAACTTTGGGTTTTGATTTCTGAATATTGGTAAGGTGATAGAATTTTTTTCCGTGCAAATAGAGGAAACTTAGATTGGATAAGGATTGGTAATGTTTGTCAGACAATGAGGCGGAAGCCAAATGTTGTTTTGGAAAATTCAATTTAAAAAAATATATTAAAATATATATATGAAGATATCGTTCTTCCTGCTCCACTGAGCAGAGCCCCCCGCCCCATTGATAGAAGATGCAATGAATTGCTCTGTGTTCCACTAAGCAGGCCTTCTGATTCTTTAAAGAAACAACTTTATTTATTAATGAGAAAAGAGATCATTTTCTGTGCTGCAGGGAGCCTTCTCTCCCTGAAGCTGGCCACACCTTGTCTCTTAGCTAGTGAGTGTAACTAACCAGTCTCAAGCAGTTCCTTGTTAACATCAACAGATACACAACATGTCTTAAAGAGACAGTGCACTATTCCCACACTCAAGATAGGTGCAAAGTTTCCCTTCAGGATATGGCCTAGTCCATATTTCAAGCCCCCCCCGCCCCGTTCAGCTCTGAAGCCAACCTTAAAGCCCAGGCAGGCTTATGTTATCATCCTCCACTTATCATTTAAATGCTTTTATAAGCAATTCTACAGTTTTAGAAAATTAACTCCAGTCTAAGTCATACATTTACACACCATTAGCCTATGAAGCTTTTATACTGCTTTAGACTTATGCCTGTAGTAGCCACCGTCCGTTACTATTCCTAACACACACATTTACTATTTCTTTCAGGAAGTTATTTAATAGTGCTTATTTCTGCCCTGTTTCTAGAAATTGGATGGGTCTCGCCCTGGAGTATAAAACTCTCGTTACATTTTAGCAATCCCATATAGGCCAGAAATATTTTGTCTGGCAATCATTAGCGCAGCTGGAGCTCTGGGTTTCTAGTGTTGCTAAAGGCAGCACATACGCATGAGATGGGCGAGGCACCTTCAGCTGCAAAGCATTTTAGGCAATTCTAGTTCCTTGAGCATAAGTGGCTTCCAGAAATCCTATTTATTATTGTTGTGTATAATCCTTAACAATTTACTAATCAAATGACTTTGTTGTATTTTGGATGTATTTTTGGATATATATTTTTAAGTTTGTACGAAAGACGTAGCGTTGTTAGTAGAGAAACTTTTATTAGAAAGCTTCAAGTTACTTACAGAGGGCCGCTTGATATAGGATTGGGGATTCAATGTAAAATAGGTGCATGGTATCCCGATCATGTCACCCCAATACTGAAAGATCTGACCTGGTGGTCAATTGTTTTTTTTTGTTTTCCGGGCTCAATTCAAGGTGTTATGTTAATCTTTAAAGCTCTAAACAGCCTGGCTATTTGAGGGACCACCTATCTCGGTATGAACCTGCTCAGTTACTAAGACCAATGGGAGGGGTCCTTCTGAAAACACCCTCACTTACAGAGGGCCGCTTGTCAGGCACACAGGAAAGGTCTTTCTCCTGTGTTGCTTCCAAACTCTGGTCCCCAGCCCCCACTCTCTCTGCGTTCAGGAAGGGGGCCAAGGCACATCTCTTTAAGGTGGCTTTTAAAATTGTTGTTATGGTTCTTAATTTTATTTTTTACCGCTTTACTTTGTTTTTAATCCAATTATGTTTGATATGCTTTGGACCTTTTGTAAACCGCCTTGATTGGCCTATAAAGATGGTACAGAAGAACTATAAACCACATACCTACCGAAGTTACGAGCAAAAAGAGGAAAAGATGAAAGCAAGGTCAAGAATGCAGATGCTTAAGAAGCACCATGACGGTACAGAACTCTATAATGGTAAGAATTAGAACTCTGGCTGTAACCCATAGCGGGCAATTCTCTTGTTACACAAAGACACCCTGGGGAAAAACTACCACGGGTTGGTTGTTCGCTGAACAACCCACAGTACTCCCAATGGACGATTGAGCTTGTCGTGGCTTGTTCTCCTCTTCATTCCCTATCAGTCCTCCCACTGGCTCTGGCATGTATTCCAGGTGCCTTTGTGGAAGAACTCCTAATTGTCAGCAACCTTTCTGCAATTGGTCTGCAGGCTACCAAGGAACCTCCACCCCATGCTACATCAGCTTGCCAAATGGAATTAATTTTATGAGCCCTTATGCACACGGTAATGCGTTGCTAGCTTTTTTTTTTTTGCTTTGGGGATTTTCACTGTTGTGCAAGTCCACCTCTCCGATAATTAGCCAAGCATCCATGTATTCCCCTCTTCCACTTCAGCATTTACATTGCTAGCTAGCAAACACCTAAAAAAAAAAAAAAAAAAGGCTGTTTCATGTTACTCTAAAGCAGGGCTCTCCAACCTTGGGTGCCCAGATGTTGCTGGACTACAGCTCCCAGAATCCCTTGCTATTAGCCATGCTGGCTGGGTATGCTGGGAGCTGTAGGCCAGCAACATCTGGGGACCCGAGGCTGGAGAGCCCTGCTCTAAAGTAAGTACCCCCCCACTCCCAAAGTAAGAACAGCAAAACACCTTCTCTCCAACCGCTTTTGGCTCTACTCCGCCTTCCGGCTTGTTGCTTCCCTCCATTGCTAGCTGTCACATCTTGATATGGGTTACAGAGCAGTGAGTGGGAGCAGAAAATACAAAAATGTCACGGCAAAGCAGTAACTCAAGAGGGGGAAATTGTGGAAATGTAAAGGCAGCTGTCAGCTGAGGAGGGATGAGGGAGGACGGCAGGGGCACGAGTGAGATTGCAAGGAGTGGCAGGGTTTTTTTTGCTGCTCTGGCCATTCCTGGCAACCCACAATAAAATTGCCCTGCCAGATTTGGACAACACAATAAGCTACCATGGGTATGAACAATCCTAAAACAAGTCATGGGTTCTCAGGGTGGCTTGTTTGTGAAAAATAAGCCACCTTGCAGAAAACGCACTGGGTTCGCATGACACCACAACCCACCATGGTTGATCACCCATGGTGGGTTGTCGTGTCGTGCAAACCAGGTCGTTGTTTCTGACACTTTTGAAACCGTCGAGCAAGGCACATATTCAGAGTAGTTGGTAGTTGCCACCTTGGCCAATAGGGTTGGCAGATGCACAACATGGACAAATGTTTTGGCATTTAATTCAGCAAAGGTGACCAGAGAGGTCGGGTGGGAGGCAATAGTCAAGGGCAGCGCTGAGCAGCTGCTCCCAAAGGGAAGGCCATTTCACATCTTTATAGGCGAGCTTTGGACATGTGGATCCAGAACAGTCTCCCCCAAGCTGGTGATCACCCGAGGTTTTGGACTACAATTCCCAGGACTCCTGACCATTGGCCATGGTGGCTGAAGCTGGTTGGAGTTTTGAAGTCCAAAACATCTGGATGGCACCAGGTTGGGCAAGGCTGTTGTAGTGGAAGCGGGAGGTCAGACTCAGATCAGCCTTGTGTAGATGTACCAGCAATGCTAGGCGCGGCATGCAAGCATCAGCACTCCGCATGCATGCGGTCGGTTAGTAGGCGGCCACCTGCGTGGTACTGTCCCAGGCTTAGATGCCACCCAATTGTACCCAACAGCAAGGTGGCATCTAAACCTGGGATTATGCTGCCACTAATCCCATCAGTGGCAGCATCTCCCATATAAAATTTTATTAATTTATTAAATTTATATCCTGACATTCCACTAAAAAAAAAAAAAAAGATACTGTTCAAGGTGAAGAATAAAATACAGATAAAATAACAGTGTATTTTTAAATAAAAAACACAAATAAGAACACAACAGATAAAATGAATAAGAAAGGAATAACAGCACCCACCAGATTAAAACCTACTTTAGCCGGGAGGGGGGATTCTCCTGGTTGCCAACCGGGAATGTTATGAATAATCCAGCTATTCACTGTATGAGTGGGGTGAAATAAATAGGATATTAAGTGGCAGATTGTAATCATTCAAAGCTGGCTTCAGCATCCTTTTAGCAGCTTTGATGTTGGCCAACAGGTGGACAAAACAGTATTTGCAGGCATCTGAAATAAGAATTATGTACGACTGAAATACCCTGGGACACAGATGATAAACAAAGCTTTGCTTGCTGGGCACAGCTTGACACTGTGGGACAGGATTGTTACAACTTGGGAGGTGGCGGGGGGGGGGGGAGAGAGAAGGCCTCTTTCTGCTGATAGCTAGCTAGTGTTTATACCAGAATGTATACAAAGCAGCATCCTGATTGTAAAAGCAACATTGGATTTGGATTTGGCAGTCATTTGTTTTCTCCAAACCGTTTCACTAAGGATACTTAAGTGGATCAGTTACATTCATAAAAACCGTGATGAGCTGGCAGGATTAGGAGACTCGCCAGACCAAATCTATTGTGCAAAAAAAAAAAGAAAAAGAAAAAAGACTAAAAAAACATGTGACTAGACTTGCCCTTAATCCAATGCAAGTCAGGACATTCCTGTCATGGCTATGTCTGCTGTCTTACACTAGCAACAGGAGAACCTTGTCTACAGTCTTTATCCTTGCTTGAACTTCTCAGTGTATTCATGAATGCACAGAGTATAGTGTTCTAAAGTTTACTTTGAATCTAAGGTAAAAAGTATGGCAAAACAGTCTGGATAAAATAACCAAGAAGCAGTTCAAGGCTTCACCCACTGCTAGGAAAAACCCCAAAGCAAATATTTGAGGTTCAAATAGTTTCAAGGTATAATAATCTCATTCACTCCTGCATTTCCTCATTCTGGCACAGACTGTGGGGATATTGTGAGAATAGTTGAAAATACTGTGAGAAAAATTTACCGTAAGTGGGATTAAGAGCTATTAGAAGTATCCATCTCTTCCCCATCAACAACAATAACAGAGCCCTCTATGTGAGACTTTAAAATGAACCACCACGTTTGAAATTTCCCAAATAAATATATACAAACAACAAAGATAGCATTAATGAGAGAGGATCAGATGTAGTATTAAAAGAGGAAAAGCTTTAGGATAAGTGCCTCCTTAGAGACACTTTGCACATGGTGTAGAAATAACAATAACTGTGCGTGCTATTAATATACAACCATCTGTGTGCAAGAGAACAGGCCCTTGCCCGACGGAGCTTACAATCTAAAGTTGTCAACAGGTGACATTTTTCTTTCTCTATGCTTCAGGGCTTGTGTGAAGGAGTAGTGGTTCTGATACACCATGCAGAGTGACTTGACACTGATTTCGTCATAGTCATCTCAGTGTTTTGCAGGGCAGGAGGTATGCGGAGGCAACTTTTGCCTCTGCGCTCCTTCCGCCCTACATACGATGCCCATAATCCTCTGACTTTGGAAGGTGGGGTTTGGATCAGGTCAATTCAATTCTGATTGGCTAAGGATACTAGCTAGGTGGAAAAGAGTGGCTGGGAAATGACAGTTAAGGAGTTGACAGTTAAGTTAAGTCAGTCTGTGGGTAGTGAGTGAGGGGAAAAGTGTGCTGGTTGGTGAGTGGTATTATAGAAAGACTAGGAGAAAGCTGAGGAGAAAGTGAATAGCTAAGGCTTGAATACTAAGCTATTCCTTCCCAGGCAGATAACCATACATGGCTGGTGAAGATCAGGAATAGGGAGCAAGTGGATGTGTTGTGCCAGGAAGCTGCTCTAAGATTTTGCCAGAAGAAAGTTACTCAAGCAGGCAGTAAGCCAAGATAGATTGTCCAAATGGCCAGTAGCACAGCAGGAGGAGCTTTTGGAGTCCGCAGAAGGCTGGACTAGGGATGTACAGATTTTATGAAGGTTGTTGTCTGTTTTTTGTGGTTTAACAACTGTCTTTTGTTCCATTGTCCATTCATTTACAGAATAGATTTTTTTGTAGGAAATTTGCATTCTACTTGCACTAATCCGCATGTGTGCAAATGTGCTAATCCACACTAACTGATGTGAATTAGTGCTAATGCACATTAGTTAATGCAAATTTGTGCAAATCTCCCCCAAAGTGAGAAAAAAAAATAAAAAATGTGTAGAAATCCGCAGTTTTCACACTTTAGCCTTTGGGAGAAAATGCACATTTTTGGTTGGCGGTTTTTTTCTTCATATTTTTGTATGACTAAATTTGCGTACAATTCCCAGAAAGTAAAACAACAACAATCCGCAAGTCCGCAGAATCTACGTGACTCAGTCAGGAAAAGCTGGTTTGCTGTGGAATCCATGGGTCGGATTCATAGAAATCTGAACTCATTTGAATCCTTTGTGGATTTCTCTGACATCCCCCTAGACTGTAACCAAAAATTGGTCCTGACTGTGAGTTCCCCCATTAGGTGGTGGCAATGCTGGGGAGAGGAAATCCCCCAGAGTGGCCAACTGCAATTCTGAAATTCAAATATTAAAAAAACTGAGGTTAGGTTTTGGACATTAAAACCCAAATTTTTGAAACTGAAAGTGCACCAAATTTTGAAGTTACGAAATGATGTTTCAGCTCTCCAATATTTGCTGTAGACAGAGCAATACAAAAGTTATCTGGGACAAAATGTGTAATGTTATTCCCAGAGACACTCCACCTGAAAGAGGGACCACTGCACCCTTCAAGGGTGTTGTGACCTTTGCTGACAAGGCAGTTCATTCCCATGGATTATAAACTCAGGATTAAAAACTCAGATAATACCAGTGTGAAATTTATTGTAAGTTACAGCATGCTGTAGGCAGGGTTCTTGCAAATGGAGTGAAAAGCACTCTGCAAATGAGTTCAAATTCTGAAAGAGCTACAACCAGTTTCTTACAGGTTCTCAGGTCAAACCTCAGTAGATTTCAAACATTTACATGAGAATGCAAAAATTAAATGTAGTACAGGTTTTCAGGATGTGTTTCCTTAGTTTTAAGAGAATGTAAAGGAAACCCTAATAGGCCCCTATGCTTTCTTGTATAGATTAGTATTCTCTCTTTTAAAGAAATATCAGATTGTGCATCAGTTCTGTATTCAACACCAGGTCTTCCTTGCCAGATGTAGCTGAGAGATAAATTCAGACTTAGATTTCAAAGATTTGATAGATCATATAGTTGTTAGGAGCCTACAAGGCCATCGAGTCCAACCCCCTGCTCAATGCAGGAAACTAGAGGAGGGGTCTCCCATCCAAGTAATAACCAGGCCTGACCCTGCTTAGCTTTCCATGCTCAGACAAGCTGAGCCAGCATAAGCCACTTGATTTCTTGATTAGCAGGAAATACAGTTTGCTGCTCATTTATTACTATGCCCCAGCAAACACAAGCAAGACACTACTCAAAAACTAGAGAGAACACATTTTTAATCATGGATTTAGACACAGAAACTCGTAGCATGGTCCAACGCAATCAGACTGATTTGGGAGCAGTCAATTTGACAACTGTTTTAGAAGGTAAATAAAGTTTGCCATAGAAACACTTTATTTTCGCCACTTGCACACACCAATATCTAAGGAAACTAATCCAAGGGTAGCTGCCAAATTTCAGCCTCCCTCCAATGTGACAAAGATATAACAGAGCGGGAGACTCTGCAAATATCATGCCCTTCCAAGTGCAAATACTTGGCAGGATTCCTTTCCCCAGCAACAATGTGTGAATTCATGATAAGGGGGGGAAAAGAAAGAAAAAAGGACAGGCTTTTTAAAAATAGAGCTGAAAGTTTTTACCAGAAACTGGATTTAAAATTGGTGCCTCAAAAACTGGGCCTGGACTCTAAAAAAGAAAAACAAGAGAGTAACATGGGTTAGGTGATGATTTGCTTGCAGTAAGAATCCAAATATATTCCAAATACGATTCTAAGCATGTTCCAATTCATTCACCTAGCGCCTCCAGTCTTGCTTCTTAAAAGACAATAAAGGGAGGCCCGTGCGGTCTAGCAGAAACACTGTTGCACTAGGGAGACCCGGGTTCAAAATCCTGCTGCCAGCTATGATTTACTGGTCAGTATCTCTCTCAGCCCAACTTACTGTACATAGTAGGGTTGCTGTGAAGGTAATAAGGGGAAATCTTAAATGTGCAATCTCCTGAGATCTTTGTTAGAAGAAGCACATACAGAGTTCTGCATATATGCAACATGCATAGTTCCTGGCTCCTGGGGAATCAACAGAAGAATTTGTGCAAATGAAGGCCTGTTTGTCAAAGTATAAGTGTATTCTAAGCATCTCCAATGCTCACTTCACATGTTAGTGTGATATGAGTGGGTAGGAAAAAGCAGACTCTCTAAAAACTTTTCAGCAGATACCAGTCCTTTCCGTGTTCAAGAGCAGAGAGGGCTTGAAATGATACCAAAATGAGGTTAGGAATAGGATTGAACAGATGGCCACAGGATTATCTGTGCAAGTGATCATTTAAAGAAGAAACACCAGACAGTGCAGAAGGGGGATGGGTTAGGGCAGTCTTCCCCAACTGGTGATGTGGGTTTTCTGGCAAATTTTCCCATGCAAATTTAAGCAATTTGCATAGGGTAATTTGCATCAGAAAATTTTCTGATGCCCTAGACAGTTGTCTAATTTACCATTTTTATTTTACTTGCATTTAGTCAACAAAGCTAAAAAAAAAAAAAGTACTCAGTTAATTTTTTTGTTCCAATACACCAAGATTTCACCTGAAATATTTGAGGTAAATATTCAAGCACACTTAATGTGACTTAAATGTTATATTAAGTAGATTTTTTAATTGAAATAGTTGTAACAATTTTAAGGACGATAGCATGTAGTACTTCCCTGACATTGTTTAGAGTTAAGAAAGAAACAAAGGTACAGAAATCTGGCACACTAATTTTAGCAACCCAAAGAATTGTGCATGATACGTTGACACCCACTCATTTATTTCAACAGAAGGTCAACTCCCTTCTGCTGGGATTGTTGGGCACTTTCGGTTTCGCTGTCAGACAAGGCAGAGGTTCTGTTTGTCTTTCTGATTAAGTGGCATTCAGCCTGCTTCAAATGGGGTTGAACTTCCCCAGAAGGAGCAAGCTTATAGTCTGAGGGCGCTCATAGATCCAGCTTTGTCACTTGAGGACCAAATGCCCTCACCGGCATGAAGAGCCTTTTTATCACCTTTGGCTGATATATCGGCTTACAACCCAACTGAGACAGAGATTACCTGGCTACAGCTATCCATGCACTGGTAACTTCCCACCTGGATTATTGCAATGTGCTATATGTGGGGCTATCTTTGAAGGCGGTCCGAAAACTTCAGTTAGCGCAGAACAGAGCAGTCAGGCTGCTTACTGGGACTGGCCATTTCTCCAGTGCTGCATCAACTGCACTGGATGCCAGTCATTTTCCGGGCCTGATTCAAAGTGTGAGCAGCACTGACCATTAAAGCCTGAAACTGTTTAGGGTCAGTGTACCTGAAGGAGTGCCTTCTCTCATATGTTCCTGCCAGATTACTTAGTCCTCGGAGGCTCTTCTCTGGGTGCCGCAGCCCACAATGGTGCAATGGGTGGCCACCAGGGAGAGAGGCTTCTCTACAGTGCCTCCCCCTCCCCCAAACTGTAGAATGCCCTTCCTTTCCCAGGAAGATGTGCCTGGCATCTTCATTGTATACATTTAGATGCCAGGTTAAGACCTTTCTCTTCTGGCAGGCATTTAATCTTTACTTTGCTGTCTTTATCATCAGTTTCACTGCTGGATCTTTAGTATTTTAAAAAATGCTTTTAATATCCTAATTTGATATTTTCATTTGCCCTAGGTTGGGGAAGGCTGGGTTTAGAATTTTACGGCACAAAGCTAATTTTTGCTAACGAGTTGGATAATGTGCCCAAGTGATCAGCCAGTTATCTGCGGTGTCACCGACTCGACTGTCTGCCTTTAATGTGCATAAAGCACAGCTCTTGCACTACTCGTGTATCTTCATCTAGCACCATGTGAAGACATGACTGCCCGCATCTTTATAGCATTCATACTCAGTGGGTGTGGGAGTTTATGCTCTTACAAAACTGCTGATGTCTCAGACACATTAGTACTTTATTAAGGATCATAACCATCCCATACTACGAGCATGAAGATTTTGGCTTTTAATTAGCTATCATGAAATCCAATTTAGTGACTATAAACTAATATTTTATGTAGTAAGAGCTTAAGGCCAAGTTGAACGGAGATGAAATAAAAAAAAAGGTGCAGCTGGTATGCATCCCTGCATTAGCAAGGGGGATCTGACTCTTAATAAAGATGTGCTAGATAGTACATAAGTCATTGCTTCCCTGATGTAGGACACAACATCTTGAGCAGGCACATGAACAAACTGAATTAACAAGGTTGTAGTACCTGCTTGGCTTTCCTATAGCCTCTCAAAACATTGTTGAAAGGATACGGATGGGATGACAGAGGCAGGGATAAAGACTAGCTGACTGAGAATATAGGATGTACCATCACTCCCTATAGAGCAGGGCTCTCCAAGCTTGGGTCCCCAGATGTTGCTGGACTACAGATCCCAGAATCCTTTGCCATTAGCCATGCTGGCTGGGTATTCTGGGAGCTGTAGGCCAGCAACATCTGGGGACCCAAGCTTGGACAGACCTGCTATAGAGCATTCTACCCAAGGTAGAAGCTATGGGGCAGGGAGGGCCAGCCACCACCTAAAAGGCAATGCAAACAAAAGGGTATTTGGGAAGACACATGTTATCAAATACCCGTCCCATCCTTCCTGTCTCAAGCAAGCATTCAGAATGCAAAGTCCACCATGACTAGTGTTGTCACCTGGCCAACCCAGGAAGAACATCATAGCAAGGGGGAGACCAACCTGGCCCCATACCTCAGCCACAGAGGGAGCAGGTTGTTTTGCCCTTCCCTGCCAGAAAGAACAGCTATAACAACTTTGAACCTAAGAACTGTTGCCTACGTTTTGCTCCCCCCACATCCCACTCCCTGTTCCTCTTGTGTTATGTCTTTTTAGATCGTAAGCCTGAGGGCAGGGACTGTCTTATGATTAATCTGTGAAAGCCGCTCTGGGAGCCTTTTTTTTTGGCTAAAGAAACGGGGTAAAAATGCTGTAAATAAATAAAAATAAATAAACCCAGATAGGATTCTTCTGCCTTTAACAGCTCTATGCCAGATGGAAACAGAGTGGGAGAAGTTTTCCTCATTACTGCTTCTCCAAGTAGAAAGTAGAAATTACTCACATTTAACTATCGTAGGGACTGGCAGGGTACAGTCTATCCTTAGGATTTCTACTTGAGCTCCCCTCCAAATAACACTAATTCACCATGATAGCTGGGCCCATTGCTTTCTTGCTTGGTATATACTAAGGACTGACTATTTAACAGAGGCTCCATGAAGCAGCCAACCCCCATGGAGAAATGTATTCTGGCTACCACACATTTCATATGGAGTCTGAGCAACTCTTCCCCTCCATGCATATTCACTGACGACAACAGGCCACAGCCATTGGCTGCTTCCACAGCCCATCTTCTCAGAAGCTGGGGAAACTTAGTCCAAGATTTTAGTAGAACGGCATCAAGGTCTTGGGACATTACAGGATTGCCATTTGTTCACCACCATATTGTTTGAAGGGGCTCTGTACTGTAAATACATGGTGGGCAAATGCATGAAAGAGGCCATTTGCTATTTTCTAAGAGAAAACTGCACACAATCATAGCCATGTGGACAGATCAAGCGGAGAGAGACCTATGCATGAACAAAACACCACTTTCCCCAGGGAACAGCTAAAGGACATAATTTGCAACAGTCGGCGCATGAAGGCTCTTTCTCACAAGCAGCGCTGAACACACGTACAGAAAATGTGTACATGTGTGTGAACAACCTGTGTCCATATCTGCTGGCCAACAACAACAGAAAAAGTTCATAGGTGGATGCTTTTATTTGTATTTAGTCTTCTCCCGACCCCTGTGTAACACTTTCAAAAAGGTCATCACACAAGAACTACTTCCTACATGCAGCAAGAGTGATGAGGGCCTATATATATTGGCAAGGTTACAAATTCATCTTGAGATAATCCATACGTTTGTATAACACAGAATATCCTAAGGACATGGGAAAGAATATAAGGGAAGTTGGATGGGTGTTGGGGCAGGGGGTGGAGGAAGAGAAGCACACACAGTTAGATTAATAAACATGTCTTTGTCTCCTCAGCTTTGGGTAGAACACTTCTGAGACAAACACTTTGGTTTGCTCAGGGCTCCCTCAGTGCCACAGGGATTAGATACCCGATATGACTATTCAAAGTGGCAACACTCTAAGACAGCTACTCATCATAGGGCCATATTTCCCAAACCAATCCAGGTCTCCCTATGTGGAAAAATGGTAGATGTGAGAACCTCCACATTAGTGTATCATATGAGGGATTTTCAGATATTCAGTTAGCATATCTGACTGCATATGCATTTGCCTACCATGTATTTACAGTTATTCAGAAAAACGAATACTTGAGGCTGTGGGATCACAGCACTGTGCATTTAAAGGTCAGACATGTATAGGGACCTCTCCACATAATTGGAGACCCTGAAAAAGCAGGGCTCCCAAGTGCAAAGAGAGGTCCCTATGCACGTGTGTGTACACATGCATGCGCGCGTGCGCACACACACCCCTACGCCTATAACTGCTCTCCTCAGACCATCAAATGATTGTATGTTGGCCAGCAATGGAGCCTGCCACTGCAATTCTGTCCCCTACCATATCCATTACTTCTGCAATAATTAAACATCTAAAAAGCCCTCTGGAACTTGGCCTGCACAATTCAAAATGCACTGCACCAATCAACTGTGAAGGTGCTATTGGGCCAGCTCCACTATTTTTGTGGAGCTTCTGCTTTGCTAAAGGCTCTTCTACAGGGGATACTGCAATACCCTGTGAGCTCCTATTCATTTCCGTTGACCTGGTGTCTTCACATTGACTCTGGATGAGAGTGCCAAGCAGTGTATTTATTTGGTTGGTCTGTTCAAAATGTTTAGCTCGTAAGTGCTCAAAATGTAAAATTAGCAACTAGTTTCCTTGAAGGGCCAGTTACCGGTAGATGATGGAGTGAGACATTCTAGGCCAGTTCCACTGAAGTGTCCTGCCAGCAAGTTCTGTTGCCACAAATGCCACTTTTACCTCCAGGGTAGTAACTGGAAGCCAGGTGGCACTTCTCATGGGATGTGGGAAATTTATTTTGGCCTATTTGCTTACCGGTTGCATAGAGCAAGGCTGTTGAAGTTTTTCCATAGATTTACTTAGTGGTAGTATTGTTCTTGTGAGAGCTGGACTGACCCGGGTTCAAAAGCTTCCCTAGCCAGTGACCCTCAGTCCCAGTCACGCAGGCGGAAGGAGGAGATAACAGCAGTTAATAAAGATTAAAGAGTTTATTTGTAAGACCCAATTACATGGGATTAAGGCAAGCAATGCATTTTTTACTCACTACATCATTGCAGATACAAATCCAATACCCCAGTGGTAAGGCTAGATGAAGTGAAGAACAAGAGACATGTCGAGTCGACGAGAGGAGACGAGAAGGAGAAGTGAAACTATCAACAAGTGTGTTAGCTTTATACCATAGACCCTGCACCTATAAATAGGATATTACTCACCCCAGTTGTATAACCTATTCATCAACATGTTGATTCCAAACCTGTCCAAGGTTGCTGAGTCATATCATCTTGAGACTACGTATGTCTCGTGACCAAAGACCTTGTGTACTTGAACTCAAGAGACACCCACCAGGTCAGGTGATAATCTCGATGTCAGGTGGTAATCTCGTTCTGCCTATGCAAAACCTAACAGTTCTATCATTGCCCATGGGAGACAAATTCATATTTTACATCTGCCATGTTTTGTAGTCAACTCTCATTTTGCAGCATTTTAACTGTGCCCTACATCAGCAGCCTAAATCTATGTGGAAGTATAGCCATACTGTTTAGTTGTCTAAGAAGTACAACTGTTGAATCACCCAAACTTCAGTTTTGAAACTGATGCTTGGAGGATTTTTTTAAAAAACAAATGTTTGCTTCTCTTGAAGAAATAGTTTGAATGCATTGGGAGTGGATTGTTGGATTGTATATTCTTAGGTTACCTCTCTGTTATTAGTGCTCAAAAGTTTCCAATAATGCTCAGAGATGGAAGCCATCAAATCCTCTTAGCTTTGACTTAAAGCTCTTCATTTCACATTTAATGCAAGTCCTTCCAGCTTTGAAAAGTCTGCCTTACCCGCAGCTTCTCTTTTACTCACAATATGCTGCCTAACAATAATTAAGACTAACAGCGAGTGAACAATCAGCTTCTTAGGACTCTGCAACAAGCCTTAATGGATTCCAGACTGCATTCATAGACTTCTTCAAACTGGCTGTGTGACATTACCAAGAGAAACTCCAAATTGACAGCAGCCCGCCCCATACTGAGGGGGAAAAAAAAGCTCTTCCCTCAATCAAAGAAATTAAGCTGTCATCTACTGCAATGATGTTTGGCCTAGGCATGTGTTTGGCATTATAGTACTATTGAGACACACACACACACTCGGGATGATCCAAGGTCTTCATTTTCTTTAGGCAACAACATTTCTCTTCTGAAGTGTGGTCTAGCGCTTGGTTTCTTGTCAACCAGAGCTGCACTTGGTTCTAATTCAGGTGACCGACAGCTTGGAATGTTATCCCATTGCAGTACAGGCCATCTATGGTGCTAGTATTTCTTACTCAGATGGAACCACTTCAAAAAGAAAATGCAGATTTCAGGCCCTAAGGAAGCTGATACACATGGGCTCTAGCCCCTATGCAGGTGTTCTGATCCTCTGCCAACTTGGATCCTTCAAGAGACTGAGGAAACCAAAAGGTCCCCAACAGCTGCTAGGAATCTCCTTTACTCTCACTGAGAAAAGGCCAACAGAAGAGAGAAGGGGAAATCTGCCTTGATATGTAGCCTGAGAACTCTTCCATTGTGGTGCCCACTCAAGACCTCTCACAAGGGAAAGTCATAACATTGACAACAAAGTTAGTGGTACTCTGTTTTCACACTCAAGGAGTGTGCGTGTGTGTGTAGGCATTGACAGCAGATTTTTCTTTCATGGTATCAGCTAAAGAGCTAACATGGAATAAAAGATTATATGTGGTGCCCAGTGACCACTTCACATATGACTTTTTTCCTACACAGAGATTGGGTAGGTAGAGAACATCATGTTTGAATATGGTGTCACTAGCTTCTAGGCACTTGTAAGTGCAGAACAAACACACACATAACCTACTTCAGAACACGGCTATGTACATGGCTGTGCACTTCCCTTCCTAATATTCAGATTTTCTATACTGAAATATTTATTTATTTATTGTATTTCTAGATCACCTATCTAGCCAGTAACCCAGCTACTCTGGGCAATGTACACTATAAAATGAAACAAAACAGATTAAAATACACTTAAAACAGTATAAAATTTTAAAATCCTAATCCACCCCATATTCCCGCCTGAAAAGCCATGTTTTTAATGAACGGCGGAAGCTCATCAAGGAGGGGGCTTGGCAGAGGTCACTGGGGAGAGAGGTTCCACAGTTTGGGGGCCATCACAGAAAAGGCCCTCTTCCTGGTCCCCACCAGCCTGGCTGCTCTGGCTGATGGGACAAGGAGAAGGCCATCCGTGGCAGATCTTGTTGAGTGGCCTACTTGATGTTGCTGGAGACGCTTCTTGAGATAAGCTGGACCGGAGCCATGTAGGGTTTTAAAGGTCAAAACCAACACCTTGAATTTGGCTCGGCAAACAACTGGTAGCCAGCCAGTGAAATAGTTATGTGCAAAGCATTGCTGAGAAACTTAGGAATGGTAAGGAAGTCACCAGGTCCAATCCTTAACTACTACTCCAATGGCTTCTTATTGTGCCTATTGGCAGCAAGCCCAGGGCATGCACAGTCCAATGTTTTTGTGCACATTTTTATTTCAGTCTCTTCCTACCAGACTAACTATATTTAAACTTTGTTATGTAGTTTGGTGAGGGGGTTCTGCAAATACTAAAAGACCAAAACTTTCTAACTAACATCTGGACCATGTGTTCCAATCCAGCATTCTGTTTTGGGGTCAGGGGGAAGCTTCCAAGACAGCCTTCCCCAACTTGGTGCTCTCCAGATGTGCTGGACTGCAACTCCCATTATTCCCAGGCAGCATAGGGAGGGCTGTTATAAGATGAAAAGTAATCAGCTGTGCCAGAAGTTGCTGAAATGAAGCAGAATGGAGGCTGTTTGATGGACCAAACAGACATCATTGGTGAGCTTTGCTAGACATGCTTGCTAGAGTAGAAAGACGAAGGGGGGAAAATCACAGTTGAAGACTTCATATTCAAGAAAGTTGAAAACAAAGACAAGGAGGAATAATTAATGACAGAGAGCCTAGAGAGTCAAGAAGATCTCTGCTAAGAGCACCCATTGTTTTGATTTCACACAATACAGGTCTATTGCTGGATTTGTGGGCCCAGGGTATACACACAACAGCCATGCCAATTCCACCCATGCCATGTGGAATGCATTTTGCAACATGAGCCTGTTGCGGCTGACTGGTACAGCACTGGCATTAGGATTTCCCACATCTAGTTTATGGGTCTGACCATCTTCATGCTCCTCATTCCATTGTGGTGTAGTCTAGGTTATTTTAACCCTATGCAAATAGCACTCCCATTACTCTACTATCCAACTGTTTAGGATGTCTTCCATTCTATTCAGATAAATGAGGTTGCACACCTATTATGTTACGCCCGAGACATAGCATATTACAGAGTCATCACCATCTCTTTGGAAAATAAGGGTGTCCAATACCACAGTGATGACACTGAATTGCCCCCCTTCTAAATATCAAATGTATAAAGCTTTTACCTTCCCAGTTACCAAATGGCTTTGGAAATATGTAAAGCCAGCCTTACTAAAAGTAGGAGGGAGGACTGGGAAATCTGTGTTCTTATAAGAATACAGACTGTATTTCTGTAAAATCCTCCTATAATTATACTAAGCCAGAAAAATAAACCTTCAGAACCCCAACACTTGTCTATGGGTTCTTCTGGAGACCAATAAAAAGTATGTTGCAATAATAGTTGTGTCTCCCTCCCCCTCCCCCAACTTACAAAGCAACACTTTTATAGCATTTCCCTGTACACAAAATGCTGTAAATATCTTCTCATTACTAGCCTGACTTTAGCCAAGGCCCAATGATTTCAGTGGGATTTACGTCTAAATTAGTACACTTAGGACTGAAATGCTATGCTCACTTGACCAGGGAGTAAGTCCCAATTAACGTAGCAAGACCAACTCCTACAAGAGTAAGGTTTGAATATTGATTCACAGTTTTCAGATCCATGGTTCAAAGGATTAACTGGACTGATTTGCAGGAAATTATTAAACTGCACCCATAGTGGGGGGGCTTTTTTCTGGTCATGTTCTTAAATTTTACTACATAATGAGAACTACATAAGGAGTAGCCATGAATGCATGGCTACTTTTCCATATGCTTTATGAAGGAAAGTGATCTGCATTCAAGCTGCTACAGCAATTGAATCTCATCTCCTTGTTGTTTAGCGTGACCTGTAACATTGAGCACATTATATACACACATACTGAGCCTGGGCACCAGGCCAACACACTAGGTCTACAGAGTGCAGAGACAGAGGTTAGCAAGCTTATGCTTACCCTGTGGCTACTGCTTTCTAGCACATGAAGAAGCTTAGGCAGTGGCGGCGGCGGCGGCGGGGGGGGAGGGAACTCCTACAGGAACTGGAAAAAGAGTGTGGAAGTGCAAGATAATCCACTAAAATGACAGAAATTGATTCCTCAGAATGAAGTCCAGGATGGTAGAACACTATGCAAGCATGGATTCTCCATATCACAGCAGCAAGAAGCACACTTTTAGAATTTGTCGCCCAGCAGTGCCGGAATATAGCACTGAAAAAAGATCAAGGCAGCAGCAACATATCTCATGAACGGTCTTTACAGGACCAGCCTATGGATGTCTACTCAGAAATAACACCCATTGAGTTTAATGAGATTTACTCCCAGCCAGGTCACAGCAACAAAGTCTTCTTCTTGGGGCACCTTAAAAGACCAACACATTTATTATAGCGTAAATTTTCACAGACTACCTACAGACCACTTCTTCGAACACATGAAGCAACATCCTGTAATTTACAGGTATATAGTATACAGATGGTTTTGTGTGGGCGGTGGTGGTATTGTAAACAGTGAGGTCAGAGGCCATTGAAAATCAGAACGCACAGTGATAATTCAGAGAGAATTGAAATGCATTAAGTGCATATGTCGGATGGCCGCCTTATTTGCCGTGATCAGCTGGAAAACCTTTGGAGGAGAAAGAGAAACACACGCTAGGTCTACAGAGCGCAGAGACAGAGGTTAGCAAGAGCTGATCCTTACCCTGTGGCACTGGCTCCTGCTTTCTAGCACATGAAGAAGCTAGATCTCGAAGAGTCCTGATTAGTGATCATTAAGAAGTGAAGGAGAGGAAAGGAAAGTGGGGTTAGTGCGGCAACTCACCTTTTGAATTCCTGAACTCAGATCCATCCCTCAGCTTGCTTTTCTGCCCCCTTTTCCTATTTGAATCTGCCTGCAGTAAGCAAAGGCGCCTTGTTGTAGCCGGTAGCGCTGACAACGGTCACAGAGCGCTTTATATTTGCAAGCCCTCGTAGTAGGTGCCTGAGAGGAGCTGATCGCACGCAGCCACTTTCCAGTCCCGAGCGCTAGCCCGCAAGCCTCCCGAACGAAGTCCCTTTAATTGGAGCCCACGACTCCCTCTCAAACCCTGCCAGCCAATCAGAGGCAGGGCTCAAACTTTTCCAGCCAATGCGAAGGGAGGCTTTATCCTCAGGTTCTCAGGCTCGCTTTAACCCCCTGACTGGGGAAGGATGGAGTTATTCGCGGAGGGGGGGAAGACGGCGCCGCGCCGCGCCGCGTTCCAGCTGTGGAAGGCGGGGCTGCACATCTGTTTCGCGCGGGGCGAGCAAGGAGACTGGAATGCCTGCTCTGAATCACGCGTCGCCTTCTTCTTTCCCTTTTAAAGGATGACGGGGAAACCCGGCGCTCAAGCAGCCGATTCATTCACGTAAAGAGGAAGTGAGTGTGTTGCTGGTGGGAGGGGGGAAAACCCGGCGATATTATTAGCCCCTGAAATCTAAAAATAAATCCTGAGCTAAACTGTGCTCCCTAGCCCCTCTTCTTCCGTACTGATGGAGTCATTACATTAAACAAACATCTCATTTAAGCCAACTAAATATTTTAAGCCATGGTAACGTTAATAAAATAAAATCTAGAAGTGGGAACTGGTCTAGAGGATCAGGATAATAAGCCTGGGTGAAGCCTTGTTTGAGTAAGAGATTATCAATGTTTTTGGGGAAAACTTTAAAATACTTGGCAAAAAAAATAATAACTAGAAGGGTAGCTGTGTTTAGTCGGCTGCAGCAAACCCAGCAAAGGGGTCTTGCAGCACCTGAAAGACTACTGAGATCTAGTGTGGGTCAAGCTTTAGTGGTTTTTGGATGCTGCCAGATGAGACATTTGTTGTGCGAGTGCATTGGCGCATTCATGGAATTTTATGCGGGGGGGGGGGAGGTGACATGTTTTCCCACCACTTCTTCCATCTTTTTTCTTACCAGAAAAAGGTATTTTAAGGAAGAAAAGATGGAATAGCTACACAAAGCCTTATAACTGGTAACACTAGGAGCCCTCACCCTGAAAGCACCCTTATATAGTGTTATTTTCAGTTACCAGATATGTACCGGTAGGTACAGAGGGAGGAAAACCTGTAAATGGACCCAAAAGACCCATACATGTAAGAGGTACAGTACGTCAATTATATACTCTTCAGGAATCTGACAAAGTGGACTCTAGTCCATGAAAGCATATGTCACTTTCAATCTGTCAGTCTATAAAATACCATAAGTCTCCACTGTTTTGGCAAAGTATAGGCACTGCTTGGATAAATATTTCTTCTGCTACACTTGTGTTTTTAATTCTGTATACTGACTCCTGGCATCATATTTAGTAACTAAGCATAGAGAATGCAAACTTGCCCTGATGTTTGTGTGCAATTGACCGATGAACAGCAGTAGAAATAGGTCAAGAGAATGAGCAAGCATGAAGACCTAAGGAGTTCATTCATAGGAATCTTTAAACTTAAAAACAAAACAAAATGGTTTTGCTGTATTGGCCCCAACACAAGCTTGCCACTGCACTGCATTTCCCCTTCCTCCATTGCGTGCCCCTCTTCCCCTTTGCCACCACAGGCTCTATGAAGAGCTGCACTTGCAGTCGGGAGACCCAGGTGAGCTCTTGCAACTTGCAAGAACCTCACACAGCTGCTGCTTCCAGCCTTGTGGCTCTCCATAAAGCTGATGCAGCCGCCGCAAAGGTCAGGGCATGCAATGAGGGAAACAGTGGGTGGGTGGCTGCTCCAGAGAGTCACTGTGGGAAATGCCATGGTGGGAGAACATCTGGCAGGGGCTCTCCAGAGCTCCTGCTGGAGGTGGCGGGGCTGTGGCAGCGGACCCTCCTGGTGGGGGCAAGGGAGGCAGCTGTCCCACCCCACTGCCTGATGCAGGCACCTCACCCTGCTTCATGGGGGGGGGGCGCTTTGCTGTATACACTTACAGGAATATTCTAATTTTTCTTTGTCTTTAAGAAACAATCACCACCACCACCACCACCTGATTTTTCTTAAAGAAAAAGAAAATCCCTCCACCTGATTTCCTATAACAGGGGGAAAATATCTTCAGCAACACCTTTTTTTCAGCAGAACAAGTCCAAATGGATCGCACATCTCTTTTATGTTCCCACTTTCTGCAACAGCCTTGAACCCAGCAAAACACACACAAAACAAGGAGAAAATGGGAAATTCATTCCAAACAGTGAGAGCAGGACTCTATTCTGAATTCAAAACATGCTTTTCTATGAGTTTCCAAGGTGGGCCATACCCTGATATTGAACTTAATTTCCTTATCTCTACCCTGCATGCTATGTTTCTATGAAAAGGCTCTAAATCAAATCTGCCACTTCCTTTTTTTTTATATACTGTTATGTCTTGCCCAAATTTCTTTCATATGTTCATGAAGAAAAAATAGGAAAACCATGTTGTGGTTGGTTTCTTTATTGAAGAATTTAAAGAGAAGTAGCTTCTTAAAAGATGCAGTTTTGTGAGACTGCAATCCTAAGCATATTAGCTAAGATGTAGGGCTACAATCCTAAATATACTTCCAACTAAGTAACATATATACTTATGAACACTGTAGGACTTACTTTGAAGCAAACATGCATAGGGTTATGCTATGTGTCACACTGAAATACTGGGATTTACTTTGAGTAAACAATTAGCCGCCTTGGGTTCCTTGCAGGAAAAAAGGCGGGGTATAAATATAATAAATAAATAAATACATACATCCTATACCCACTTACCTGGGAATAAACCATATTGAGCACAAAGGGACTTACTTCTGATTAGAAGTAAGAAGTAATATGTCTGATTAGACATATATAGGATTGTGCTGTCAGGAACTTGTTGTTCGAGTACATTCCTCAGACTGTGGAGTAGTGCTGTTGAAGTCTGTTGGGATTGCTGCAGAGATGAAAAGTGAAGTTTGAGAAATTGTTCCATTTAAGATTATCTAGGCTTACCTGTCCTAGTTTATAGCCCAGCCTAGATTTATTAAAGTCAGATAACTTGAACATGGATTTAAAACAATGAACTGTTCCTCTTTAAGAGGGCATGAGCAGCTGCTAGGAAATACCAAGTACTCATTCCTCATAGTGCAATCCTATACATGTCTACTCAGAAGTAAGCCCCATTGAGTTCAATGAGACGTACTCACAGGTAAGTGTATATAGGCCTGCTGCCTTGGTGTCTTTCAACAGAGTTTTAGATGAGTCTCACATGGCTAAGGAAGCAAATTGCTCTCCCATTTACCTCTTTACATTTAGGGAAGTGGAAACAGGTATGAAACCCCATATTCTGACTGCTGTGTTCTGGGGAAAATGAGACTAATGATATATGAGAAATTGCTAATGCTTGTGAAGAACTGGAAGTGCAAACAAGGGGAGGGGGTGTTTATGTATTTTATAAACTTATATCCCATGCTTCAGTGTAAAAGATTTCTAGGGCAGCTTACAATCAAGCGATAAAAAATAATAACAGCCATCAAATAACAAATAAAATATCAGGATAAAAATGGCAGCATTATAGCAATTCATCAAAGGTTGGGAAAATAAAAAGATCTCCTTGCCTAGCACCCAAAAATCAAAATGAGCCCATCATGCTGAGCCTCCCTAAGGAGATCATCTCTCCAGTTGCCAATCAGCTCACTTCAGGTGGTGCAGGCACATGGATGACCTTTGAAGATGACCTGCAGTTTTCAAAGGTAATCCCATCCCATGTATCATGCATCATGTTAGTCTAACTTGGAGGGCACCAGAGCTTGGATAGCCAACCAGAGCTTGGATGGCCAGAAACTATTGCTTTCAAGGAAGCATCACAGCTGGCATTTCAACTTACATGGTCGAAGGCTGTGTGTCACGCAGCTCTGCAAACCACAAGCCCGATCTTTTCAGGGGAATGCAGCTCCTTCTAGAACATGTTGAACCACCTCCCTCATAGAATCATAGAAAAGTAGAGCTGGAAGGGGCCTGCAAGGCCATCGAGTCCAACCCCCTGCTCAATGCAGGAATTCAGGTCAAAGCATCCCTGACAGATGGCTGTCCAGCTGCACCTTGAATGCCTCCAGATTGGGAGAGCCCACCACCTCCCTAGGTAGTTGATTCCATTGACTTATTGCTCTGACAGTCAGGAAATTTTTCCTGATGTTTAGGTGGAATCTAGGTTCCTGTAACTTGAGCCCATTATTACGTGTCCTGCAAACTGGGATGAACGAGAAGAGATCTTTGCCCTCCTCTGTGTGACATCCCTTCAAATACTGGAAGAGTGCGATCATATCTCCCCTCAGTCTCCTCTTCTGAAGGCTAAACATGCCCAGTTCCCTGGTTAGATGAATCAGAATTGCCTCCCTCCAACCATCTTGTCTGGATTAAGCCTCTGTTTATATTCCTGATCCAGTTGATTGCTGACTCCAGACACTGATTCAGCACATCCCCTGCCTCGCCTGAATCAGATGTGACAGCGAAATAGTTCTGGATGACAGCATATTTGCCAGATGACCTTGCATGGCAGCATCATGTAAATGTCAAAGGACGTAGGGTACAAGAATCCTGCAAGGCCATGCACATGCTGGTCCCACCCCAATGTCCCTGGGCATTCTGCCCCAGAGCCAGGGATCTGAGAGGGCAGAGCTGGCATGCATGGAGAGATTGACGGTGAGCCTGGCATGCACGACCCTGTCTCTGTCCCCAGTTTTAGTCCTCACACATTCTGAAGAAGGTGTCAAGAGAAATTTTTATCTCTGCATATACATGGTGGCTGCTAGATTCCCAACTGGGCCTGGCATTATGATCATATTCCCGTGTTATGCCAACTACATTGGCTCCCAGTCTGTTTCTGAGCTCATTCAAAGCGCTGGTTTGACCATTAAAGCTCTTCACTGTTAGGACCAGAATATTCAAAGGACCATTGATCTCCATATGTACTGTGGAGAGAAAGCATGATGGAACATACACTTTGCCCCACATTCCACCTGTATAATCTCCGCCTGGAGCAGGAGAGCCCAGTCCATGGCAAATTTACATATTGATGGTCATCCCTGAGTACCCTTAATGGTCTGCCAAGCACCCTCAATCCCGCTTCCGAGCACCTTTGATGGGCCATAATCAAGTTGGCCCTGAAACCTTCACAACCCCTCCTGCCTGGTCGGACCAGTTTGTCCTGTCAGTGAGGGGAGGGGTTGGGAGGGGGCAAGAGAGGGAAAAAGGAGCAGCCCAGGCTTCTGGAGGTTGTTGGAAGCAAGGTGCCAAGAAGCACAGAGCAGAGCATTGGCTCTGGCCAGCCCGGACATTCAACCCCCAAGTGGAGCACCTGGGTACATTGCTGTAAATTCTTCTGATTACTAGTTTTAGAGTAGGGTAGATTCTTTGGTGTTAGCTTAGAACACTTAGGTTCTTTGTTGTTTTGTAGTTCTGACTGTGTAACAAGGTACTTCCTCTTGTCAATTTCAATTTCCTTACCTCCCTTTCCAATTTGTCTTGTTTACTATTCAATAAACTTGCTTTCACTTTACACTGAAGCGTAGTTTCACTTTGACTCGGTGCTAAATTCCAGTGTTTGTGACCCGAGCTGAACCTGGGGTTGCAAGCGGGAGCTCTGAGCTGTCAAAAGAGCTGCGGAACTCCCGTTCTTGCAGTAAAGGACTGATGGCGGTCCTTCACATGTACCTACCCTTATATTAGGATCTTCAGTGAAGAGAATCCTGATGATGCCCTTGTCATTTGGGGCTAGGCAGGTGGCTACCAGAGAGAGGGACTTCTCAGTGGTTGCACCCCTAGTTATGGACTGTTCTCCTCTAGGAGATGTGCTTACCTTATTTTTCTTTCAGCATCAGACAAAGACTTTGTTTTATTTTCTCCAGCCTTTTAGAAACAATTTTAATCCTGTTTTATGTTGCTTTAATTATTTTTGTTGTTTGCAGCTTGGTGTGTGTGTGTGTGTGTGTGTGTGTGTGTTATTTACATTTTAATTGTTTCATTCTTTTTGTTAACTGCCTGGGAATATAATTGAAAGGCGGTATAAAGTACTTGCAGTGAATAAATCTGCCAGTCTAATCCTAGTCAAGTTTCTGGCTCCAAATGCCTGTACGGTGATATACGGGGAAACAGAGTTGTGCTTGGCAAATGAAATTGTACATGAGGTATGATGGTGGCAACAGATACACTGTCCTTTCATTTTAAAAACTATCTGCCATGAGTCATCATGCGATGACAGATTCAAAGGACGAGGCTATTATGCGATATCCACAGATTATGAGTGAACAGCATGGTCTTCAGAATCCACCCACATACAGTAATACCTTGGATTGCAAGTAACTTGGTCTGAGAGCGTTTTGCAAGACAAAATATAAATTTTAATATAAATTTTGACTTGATAAACAAGCAAGTGACGTCTTGCAATACAAGTACAGTCATGCCTTGGATTGAGAGCATAATTTGTTCCGGAAACGTGCTTGTAATCCAAAACACTCTTATATCAAAACGAAATCCCCCCCAAAAAAAATTTGTACAGAGATTTTTAATTTAAGCCGTACTACAGTACTTGTATTGCAAGACGTCGCTTGTATATGAAGTCAAAAAAAATTAAATAAATATTTAAAACTTTGCTTGTCTTGCAAAATGCTCTCAAACCAAGTTACTTGGAATCCAAGGTATTGCTGTAGTGTAGGGATGTAACCGCTCGCCTCGAGCGGACGTAGCAGACCAAAATTGGCCCCGCTCACGCCCGCCAGAGAGTCGCTTTAATATAAGAGTGTTTTGGATTACAAGCACGGTTCCGGAATGAATTATGCTTGCAATCCAAGGTATTACTGTATGTGCATTTGATAATCCAATGGGTTGAGCTTCAAATGTTTTAGGTTAAATAGATGGCTTATACAGGATTGTTATCTCCTTAGAGCTGTTTCATAAATTACATTTTCACCCTACAAACAGCCACACCCAAGTTCAGCTCCCTGAAACAGTACCTCTGTGACACCTGCTTGTAAACACGTTTGTTGCATTCACACAGATTTTTATGTGCTTGTGGAGGCTGATGACGCCAATGTCAGCGGGGTGTCGTATCTGCTCTGGATTTTACTCTGAACTTTTAAGCAGGGAAGGCTGCCTGGTGACTCCTATTTCGGCGGGGCTCCTTTTCCATTGCAGGTTTTACAGATTTTATTCGGAGCTTCGTAGGAGCTATCCATGGTGCTTCACAATGGTGAACCAATTTGAGGGGTGGTGGTGGAGTTCAGCACCATGGACAGCTCCCACGAAACCCAAAATACAACCTACAAAACCTTCAATGGAAAAGGAGCCCCACTGAAATAGGGGCCACCAGCCTCCCCTGCCGAACCTATTTGGGGTTCAGAACCATGGATAGCTCCTTTAAAAGTTCAGAATAAAATCCGGACCAGATATGCAGCCCCGCTGACATTGGAGTCACCAGCCTCAATGTTTAAACCTAAAAAAAAAATGTAGCAACCCTTAGCACCAGTTGAATAAAATGCCGAGTAAGTAAGGGATCTTTACGAACGTATTTTATGATGAGTTTCAGGATCGCTCCTTGCCTGCAGCTGCTTTGTGTTTATTCAGGATTAAACATTTTAGACTGTACAAAATGGTCTCAGAACAGCTGCATATTTTGCACATAGGTAACCAGCTAAACTGAAAGGATTCTAGTCTGTTAGGGTTTTCCTAAACTTTCCCTGCCCCCATTATCAGTTTGGTAAGAGAATAGTGTGTCATTTATTGAGAACAATTTATCAATGCCTTTGGTTCAATTTAAAATCCCCATCGAAAAATAAAGCTGGGTGCTTGGAAAATGGGTAAACTTAGGAGATGAGAAGGAATGATTGAAGACCATACTTTGAAATGGTGTTTGAACAGCAAACAAGCTCAGTAATGAAAGCATTTCAGCTGAAAATGAGGGTAACGTAAACAGAATGTTCTGAAAAACATTGTCATGGAAGACACAGAGATGCTTCGGCTATGTGGTGGCCGGGCGGGATTCCAGAACATGTTTTCTCTGACAAATATGCCTGTTTGCATGTTAGGCAGGGACCAAATCATTTTCTGACTAAATGCAGATAAATCCCTGAAGCAGTCATACTTTAGGAATTTACGTGACTGGCTGACGAAGAGAGAACGGGTCATAATTATCGGGAAGTGTGCAGCAGCAGAGAGATCACCTACTTCCTGTGTATTTCGCAAGTCCGTTGCTTCCTGAAGGGTATTCATGGGTTAGTTGAACTCTACAGGAGCCTGCTATGACAAAAGGGGGAAAAAGTGGATGTATGTTGGTAAAACAGTAGTAAAAACTTGGAATTACCAGTGACAGTCTTAAGTAATCAGAACTCTTTTCTTATTCTGACAAGGTGCTTAGGAAAGAAAAGCCTAGACATTGTGTCTCCTTCACATCCTTTTATAGTTCTTTAAAATGGATGGCCAAAGTAAAAGATGTTGTAGGTGACTTACGTCCAGTTCAGGCATTCCTCCTGACAAATTCTGGGGTCATGTGAGGTGGGAGAATAGGGATGCATTTGCTGACCACATCCCTCTGTCATGTTGAGGCTCCCTGTGAAATCTGTCTATCCTAGATGGCTATAGGGTTTTTTGGATTCCCTCCTACAAGGTTGGAAAATCACTCCGACCTCGTAGCTCTGCATCCGCACCCGGTTCCCCCTCCCTCCCTTGCAGCCAATGTGGAAAGAACCCCCTCAGAGAGCCCCCTCTAAAGGAAGCTAGGAGGGTGGCTGCTAGGGGAAGGGCCTTCTCAGTTGTGGCACCCCATTTATGGAATCAGCTCCCCAAAGAGGTGCGCCTGGTGCCCACCCTTTATTCTTTTAGGTGCCGGGTGAAAACCTTTTTATTTCCCCAATTTTTTAATGGTTAGACTTTTATTCTCATTTTTATTGTATTACTACTGTAGTCCCACACTGATTCATCTAGCTGCTCTTTGTATTATTGTGTTATATTGTACAGTATTGTACAGTAATACCTTGGATTGCAAGCATAATTCGTTCTGGAAACGTACTTGTAATCCAAAGCACTTGTATATCAAAGCGAAATTCCCCATAAGAAATTTGTACACATATTTTTAATTTAAGCTGCAATAAAGAATGATAGTGTAAAGTCTTCATTTTTCTTGACCGTACTACAGTACTTGTATTGCAAGACGTCGCTTGTTTATCAAGTTAAAATTTATTTTAAAAATTTGCTTGTCTTGCAAAACACTTGCAGACCAAGTTACTTGCAATCCATGGTTTTACTGTATTTGTATTTTATATTAATGATATTATTCGGTTTTATGATTGTTTTATACTGATTGTTTTTTTCGTAAACCGCCCAGGGAGCCTTGTGGCTGATGGGTGGTGTATAAATACATTAAATAAATAAATAACCATACCAGCTGCTTCTCCGGGGTCACAAGAGTGACCTCGGAGAAGGGCTTTTGGGGGCAGGGAGGGGTGGATACAGGCGCCGCCAAGATACAAGGTAAACATTTCTATTAAATGTTTATACTATATCTTATCATGTTGTATTTTATGGTGTTAGTTGTTGTGAACCGCCCAGAGAGCTTTGTCTATTGGGCAATATAGAAATGGAATAAATAAATACAATAAATATGTTTTATATGTTTCATTGTTGCTCTGTTTTAATGTATGCCTTTTTAATTGTGTTTTTTTTTTTAAATTGTTGTCAGCCACCCTGAGAACTCAGGTACAGAGCAGCCTAGAAGTACATAAGACCAATCAATCATCTCTTTTTGGCCATGTGGAATATTGGTTAGAGTGTCAGACTAGGATCAGAGACATCTGGATTAACCCCCCCCCTCTCCTCAGCCATGTTTTGTTTTTGTTTTTTTACTAGGTGGCCTTCCTTGTGCCAGTCACTATCTCTCTGTGAGGATTCTTGTGAGAACAGAATGTTGCTGGGAAGGAGATCTATATATACCACTCTGAGGAAGGACATAGTTTTTTTAAAAAAAGTAATAAAATTAGGGTGCAATCCTATGGCCCTCCAACCCTGCCTGGGGGGGGGCATAGAATAGGGCAGAGAAGCTGCTGTGAGCTTGGGAAATCCCTTCTGAGGTCGTAGCGCACAGTCTGCCTGTGGAGTGCCGCCCCCTCCACCTTGTAGCTGGCACGGTTCTTTCAACACTGGCAGGGAACCAAAGACAGAAAACCTAGCCCTAAATGATAAACTAACTAGTAGTATCAAATGCAAAAAAGGATTGCTAAAGAAGAATAATTTTATGGAGATATGGAATCAATGACTAGACTATGTATTAATAAAGGGGAAGGGGAACATGCCTTGTCAGGATATGTTATATTTTTGGAATTTAGACTTTATTTGATCAAGAGGATAGAAGTATATTAATTGGTCCCTTGGAGGGTGGGGGGGGAGCACTTTATGATTTATTGTATGTTGATTATGTTATATTTGTGTGATAATTTTGTATTTTGCTAAATATATTTTCTGTGTTATAATTTGTTTTGAAAAATAAATAAAATATTAAAAAACAAAAAAACAAAAAAAACAAAAAACAAAGACAGGAGACCATGTTCAGTTTCCCTGTTGGGGGGGGGCATTCCTAGGGCATGGAGGGGAGAAGCGAGGCATCGCTGGCCTCCAAAGAATCCAGGTGGTGCCTCAGCCTCTCCTCCTTGGGAAGAGGTGTAAAGCATTTAGAGAGCTGAAACTGGCTGTCTAAGTGTTTTTGAGGGTGAGGGAAGCGTGGCAGCAATCCTATCCATCACACTCCTCAATAGGATGCCCGCAATACTCTGAGTTCGGATGGTTATGGGCAGCCTCATTGGATTTTGCTGCCCATGAATAATAGGACTTGAATAATGATTGCGCCGGAAACCATTCATTTGTAGCCTCGCCTCTCCATGCTGAACACTTAGGTCCTAGACACTGCATTGTACTTGTATTGATTGTTCCAAAAGAAATGAAATTTAGGAAATTGTTCCACACTATGTTTTTGTATCAGCAAGTTTAGTATTGCTATTTTCTTGGGCAATTTGGGGGGTTTTGTTTTAAGAAGGCTTTTTTTGTTTTGTTTTGTTTTTGTTTGGTAATACCATGGACTAATCACTAGCATGGGGGGAAAAACCATCCTTAAATAGTTTTTGTATGTATATGGTTTTTATATTGTATTTTTAAGGTTTTAATCTTTGGCTGTTGGGCAGTAAAGAAATGTAATAAATAAATAAATAAATCTTTCTGCAGAGTTGAGTATTTTGCTATATTTTTTCTCATCTACTCTTTTGAGAAGAGGAATTACAATACCGAGAAGCATTGACATGGATCAATATTCTTTACAGATAATCTAATCCTAGAGACTCTAAAATAAATGAAAATGAACTTGAGCAATGGCTGGAAGAATATTATGAAATGAAAAAAACCAGCAACCCACAATTAAATCCAGACATCAGCTCTAGTCATATTGATTGCCAATAAAGCAAAGAAAGACTTCTTCATGAATCAGTTTTAGCTGCGATTATTTGTTCATAATTATATTCTTTGTTGAAAAGGCAATATTACTATAGCTGCTAGTCTGGGAGCTATTTTGTGGCAATGCAATCTGGCATTTCCCCCCCTTCCCCAGTGGATATTACTAAGTAATTGAGCAAAAATAGATCCTATAATTTCAACATAAATATTGTGAAGATCATTCATCTTTCATATTTCCATATTTGGTTACCTTACGTATAAGGGAATTGGGATGTTATCTCTACTCACATGGGCAATTCTTCCCCAAGAAGGATAATTAAACCAGGTCCCATTGAAGATAGCCTTTGTAGCAATGCCTGAACTTTCATAGACTTTTTGTAATGATTAGCAAATAAGCGTATACATTTTAATCCAGAGTGGAAATATTGCTGCATTTATCTGTAAATGTAGATAAATAAGATAGGGGAGGAGACTGATGTCATATACTGTACCTCCAATTCTTTTTTCCTGGCCCTTATGAGCTTTCATGCATAGGCTGGTTGAGCACACCCTATTCCAATTTCTCTTTAGCCTTGCTGTGTTGCTTCCACCACCATCTTGCCTGTGCTACTGCAAAATTACATATACACAATGCTGTGCACTCACACATGCGCGCGCGCACACACACACACACACACACACACACACACGGCCATGATTTTTCATGCTCATGCATGATGGTGTCTTGCTAACATTTGAAATGACGTTTGGTTAAATAATGCTATTCAGATGTGGTGTTACTTTTAATAAGTCTGAAAGGGCATAATGTCAACATTACCCAGAAGGTTGCAATTTTTTAAACACAGTTTTAAAAATTAGACCAAATATGCTTGCAAATGATGATCCTTGACTTTGCAATTGTTGTCCCTGTACTGTTATGAGTGTAAGTTTTGGTCTCAATGTGCATTTTCATTTTATTTGTATAGAAATGTAAACTGAATGTGGGCTAATTTTAAATAAACTATTTAATCTTATATATCACCTGTTTTGGAGTAGGGTGGCCTATGATGGTAGGCTGTTGGGTACTGCTGTGAGGAGTATGTGGGATACTGAAATATATGGGAGGATGCTTAAAAGTATGTGTGAAGAGTATACGGCTTACTCAAGCCCAACAATCCCCAGCTGTAAATGTCAGTTCCATGCAATTGAAGAGAAGCTCGGTGGGACCTGTACTTGGCTGTGCAGAGCTATCACTTTTCCTCGGGGAATGTGGGGTGTAATTACAAGAGCCATGATCTCGAGCTGCAACCGACACTCTGCACAATTGAGGATTGGCCCTGAGTGCCTCTCAGTTGCACAGAGTGGTCATCGAAAGCTTCCAAGCCCTGCAAGTTCTGGCTGCAAATGGATGACGTATCTGCTGCAATAAATGGGAGCCCTTTTGGGGCTAATTTGAATGTTCATCCATTGGAACCCTCCAATTTGCCCATTCATATTCAGGCAGCAGCAGCTGAAGGCAAGTTGCATCCCTAATTAGGAAAACAAAAGCCATTCAAGATTTAGTTCAGAATGAGCAAACTAACCTGGTGTCTATAACTGAGACTTTGGTAGATGTGATGGGGGAGCTCATCATCTTTCCCAACTGCATCTGTCTGGGTTCTTGATTCTGTTGGAAGGAGTCGGTTCTATACTGGTTAGGCCGAAGCAGAGTTTTCCCCCTTATGCACAGCCTGGTTATTGAAACTGGTGATCACCACGTGGGTTGTTAAACCCTGCTAAAAGACTCTTAAAAGGAAACGGATTGTCCATACAAGGTTTAAAATGAATAAAGATATGCATTAGTTTTACTTACAGTCCATTTATTCATATGCGTGTGTCTATCATGTTGGAGAGGGTGAGAGAGAGAGAGATGGCCACAGAGAGGCAGGAAGTAGGGAGGAGGGGTTACAAAAACATGCACCCTGGGAATTGTTCAATGAACCCTTTCCTCCCACTCTAACTAGTGGTTATATTACGTACCTTGTTGATTTAAGCAGGCAATATTACAGTTTCCATCAGATTCAGCAGCATCCTAGACTCAATGGGCAAGGAAGATGAACCACCGTGGTCAATGAGGATTCCAACTCCTTCACTTGGTATCCTGTTGGACATGGTCCTAGTTTTGAGTTTGTGTACCTGGCGTTGGGCCACCCACTCCACTGCCTATCAGTCTCCCTGCCTGAGCTGATGGAAGTAGTCTTGGCAGGGTGTTTTGTTTTAATCATGGATGGCAGGGCATACTCAATTTGGTGTTTATTTGGTTCTGGACAGGTGGGAAATTATTTGTGCATGAAGAAGCTTGATATATAACTCCTTGGCCAGCTCATTACAACTCCCAGCGTTCCTGTCCACTGACTATACTGGCTGGGGCTGATGGGAGTCAAAATCCAAAACATCTGGAGGCACAGGTTGGGGAAAGTTGATGTAGCAAGATCAACATGATCACTTTGGGTGTAAGCAGGGCCACCACTGGGCTCACAGAGCATATGCAACATGTGTGAATCAGTAGTACCTTCAGATAGATAGTGTATGCGCAGACACACAGATTTCAGGTCACTGTTTTGGACTGGCCTAAAGCAATGGCATCCTCAGAGTTTTGTGTACACAACCCCCATATAGAAGAACAGTTTACATAAATGGCAACATCACTTGAACCCAGTTCAGTGGAGAAGTTAGGTAACTTTAGACCTTGGACATAATGGTCTTAGAGAGGCCCGCTTAGACAGCCATGTGTATTACTTCAGTTGTGAAGCACACATTTACTTGGGAATAAGCACCATTAGAAAAGAATAATATATCTTAAAGTAAAAAATAACAAAATGAATGTCCATAACGCTGTGTGTGTGCCAGGTCAACAACCCCTCCCCCTTGACTATAAAATGTTTTTAAAAATAAGAAGAAAGGATTCTGCAGTGAGCAGAATCAGCCCCGGCATGCCAAGGCCGGCACAGATGCTGGGCCTGCTTGCCATTGCCCCATCACCCATCACTCTCTGGCTGTCATTTGGGGCCCTCCTGGTCTGTGGGGCCCTTGACTTCAGCCCTGAGGGCTAGTCATAGCTGCATCACTGTCTCACTCAGGCCAAGAGGACATCACTTTTGTGTGTGGGGACCACCATATTGCCACAAGGGAAGACAAAGGTAAATTTCCATTTGAATCAGATTTCACTACCACTCATCTTTTCCCAAAACAAACCAAAGTGACTCACTCCCAAAATGCCTCCTTTAGAAGACCTCAGAAATCTGACACTTGACAAGCAAACGAATCAGAACTCATAAGTAGGCCCAGGTTTTGCTTCACGACCTGTCACCGTTGCAGGAGTCCTACATATAATGAAGTGTTGCAAACTGTTTTGCAAGGAGCTGATCATTGCCTCACCCAGCAAATAACCTGTGTTCATTCTTTTTGCCTGAGCAGCTCCCCCCCCCCCAGTATAAAGTTGTTGTACTCAAATTGGTATGATAATGTTCCAACCGTTCCCTTTTTAAAACTTTATCATATTGCCTCAATTATTCATATGGCCCAGCTTATTGCTAGCTGACAGTAGGTATTCTTTTTTTTTTAAATTAATGATGTATTGCTTAAGTGCCCCCACTTAAATGGCTATTTGCTCCAGCAATAAATATTAAGCAGCATCTATGAAAAGAAAAGCACCATCGTTGGAAATGTAAGCCAATTCTGTGTTACCTAGAGCTCCTTTGCTTCTTCAGAGACATGAGAACAAATGGTGTTTACATGCTGTGGTATTTCAGAAGACAAATACACCAGGGTCCCAGTAAATCTTTCTCGCTTAAGTGCTTGCTTGTAAGATCAAGAAAACAATTACAGGTTTCGAAGAGAGTGGCTTCATCCTCAGAGTTTTGCTGTCGGTTAACAAAATAACCCTGGTTAAGATGAAAACATGCTTCCCTTCAAAAAGATAAGCGTTGGGTATGGTACTCTGTAGTTAGTTTATGTTCGAGGCCAGATAAGATCAGAAATGTATATACTCAATAGGAAAGAAAGAAAGAAAGAAAGAAAGAAAGAGACTGAGACTAGTTTAAAAGAACATTGAATTAAGACTGCAGTTTCTAGGTGCTAAATCTGAGCCACAATTAAAATCAGAAATGGCAAGAAAAACAATGTTTATAATAGGAGAATTGACAGGGCTGGTCAAGGGGGAATGACAGCACTATAATCATGTTTAAACTGATCCATGCTTTCACACAGTTAATTACAGTGATCAGCTCAGATCTGTAAAGCTACATTAACTAGCAGAGGCTTGGAGCATGGGAGACAGGGGAGCTCTATAGCTGCAGAACCTTCTGTTCTTTCCTTACCATACTCTCTCCCGCCTCCACCCTCTTTTAGGGCTTCTATACATGATTCACTACATGTGGCAGTATCATCAATTGGGCTATTCCCCCACCCCCCCAATTAGGCTATGTAAATACTTAAGTAGTACATGACTATGAAAAATCAGTGTAAGGTAATTCCATATTTCCCTTTTTTATAGGGGAAGAATTTTATAATTAGTGGCTTCACTAGTCTATGCTCTGTAACCTCCAGGTTAGATGACTGCAATGCACTCTACATGGGGCTGCCTTTGACGACGTTCGGAAGCTGCCACTAGTGCAGTGGCCGGACTGATAACAGGGACCAGAAAGTCCAAGCATTTAACAATGATTCTGGCCCACTTGCACTGGCTGCCTTATGTGTTTCTGAGCCTAATTCAAGGTGCTGGTTTTGACCTTATTTGGCTCAGGACTGCAATACCTGAAGGAGGGCTTTGGTATGAACCTACCCATACACTGTGATCAACATCTGAGGCTCCCCTTAGAGTGCCTCCCCTTAGGGATGTTTGGAGGATGGCAACAAGAGAGAAGGGCCTTTTCAGTGATGGCCCCACGACTGTGGAATGCTCCCGCATAGTTCTTTTATTATGTTTTGGCATTTTTAATGGAAATTGTTTTTAGCTATTTTATATTTTGTACGTTTTAATAATTTTGTTGTAAGTTGCCTTGGGTCTTTTTTTCTTTTTAAGGGGACTAAGAAATTCAATAATTAATTTAAAACATTTCTATACCAACTTATTTGCTAAAAAGCCATGACTCTTCAGTGCCCAATGAAAAACCTTCAAGTAAATTTTCCTGGCTCAAATGGGTGGGAAGACCTAGGTTCAAGTACCCACCCACCCAGGCATGCAGTTCTCATCATGGGCTAGTCACTATCTTTCTCAGCCTAACTGACCCCTAAACTTTGGAGCGGGGGAGGAAGAACCATACAGTATAAGTTTCCCTGAGTTTCTTGGAGGAAGGGGGGCTATAAATAATGCATTTGTCACCACATGTCACTGTAGGTGCTTCTACTACAGCTCCATGACTCTGATTGATGGTTACCATGTTTGTGCGTAATTTTAACACTTTGTTTCCACTGAGGGAGGGGAGTTCCTCCTCTGCCTTTCCCCTCTTTATGGGATTTCTCAGGGTTTTCTTCTCCATCCTTTGCTTTTATCTCTCTAACCACTGTGTGATATCATTAAATCCCTTGGTTTTCAGTACCACCTTAACAGTGATGACACCCGACGACCTCACCTCATTCTATCCAAGATCTGTTCCCTCCATTCTGTATCTTTAACCTCCTTTCTGATATTTCTACCTGCAAGTCACATTCATTTCTAAAACTGAAATGTTTCCCAGCATTGATCAGTGGCAACTCAACTCAATTCAGGTAAGACAGAGGTGCCACTGGGGAGTGACCCATCTGAACACAGAGATGGGTGTTCATCCTGTTTTGGATGGAATTGCATTGCATTTCCCTTAACCAGACAAGTTCAAGCTTAGGGATGCTCTTAGATCGGGCCTTCTTTAGATGCTCAAGTGGCACCCAGGGCACAAAATGCCCTTCACCAGCTAAGGATGGTATACCAGCTATGGCCCATTCTGGACAGAAATACCCTGACTCGGGTTATCCATGTCCCAGTAGATTAGACTACTGCAGTGTGTTATATCAGGTGTGTGGAACCTCAGGCCCATGGGGGTCAAATCTGGCCCTCCTGGGGTTCAAAGTTTTCAAGTTTCTCTTGATATCCATGCCCCTCCCACTTCCTCTGACTGCCGATTGGTGTTTTCCCAGCTTCTGAGCAGTTTTTTCCCCCTCACTGCAAAAGGCCTAAGGCTTAGTTACTGGCAGTAAGAGCTTTAAGCTCAAAGGCATTTGGGGTATTATTTTGACTCCACTCTTTGTCCCTGCCCACCACTTGTTGGATGCTGCTCTGGCTCCCTCTGAAGCCCAGCTGGAAAGTTGTAATTCCAATCAAGTAGCTTTATTATGCAGAAGTTATGGACAAGCAGGCATTGCTTCAGGCTACAAGCAATCTCTCCCTGCAGTCAGTGGAGACCAGAGATCCGCACAAGCTTTGCATAAGACAGTACAGGACCACTAAGCTCTCCTGAGTTACCTGAGTTAAAGCATCATGAAAGAAAGTTGATACAAAGCTGACTCTGATTGCTAAGACCCTCCCAATTCAAGCCAAGCGGGCTACTGATCCCCACCCTCAAGGCAGATCTTTCCATGGGGTGGCCTCTCTGGCTGCCAGTCTCTTGGAATGCCGTGTTACACTGCACTGCACTGCACCTCCCTTTTCTTCTGACGTCTAACCCTTGGATCTCTGATTCCCACCCCACTCCTCTTCATTAGGAGCCTGTGTTCCCACGGTTTCTGTGGGACCTGCTTAGCCTCCATCTGAGAAATTAGACTGCAGCTGGATGGCCTCCTCTTTCGCACTGCTATTCTTCCCTATCTCCAGCTCCCGCACCCTTGATGCCTTGGCAGCATCTTCCCCTTGCCTCTCCTTGTCCGACTCAGAATCGGCTGCCATGCCTTCTTGAAGTGCATCTGCAGAGGTGTGGGGCCCAATCCCTACACCACTGGAATGTGGCCTTCCAAGAGCTTCTACAAAATTTAATTTGGCCCCCAGGCTGAAAGAGATTCAACACCCCTGTGTTAAATAATATGCAGGGCTGCCTTTGCAAGGCTGCAATTGGTACAAAATATAGCAGACAGGCTACTGACCAGAGATGATTAGCTGGTGGAACATATCTTGCCCCATTTAAAAACAGCTCCATTGGCCCCCCATTTCTTTCCAAACCCAGTTCAAAGGGCTAGTTTTAACCTTTCAAGCCCTCTGCTGCCTGCCCTTTTCCTCATGAACTTTCCCATGCATTAAGATCTGCATTGGAGGCCATTTTCGAGGTGTCCTCCTCACCATCCAAGATGGGGGAAGTGGTGACCAGGGAAGGCTTTTTCTGCCATGCTTCTCCAAATTATGGAATGCCCTCCCCCAGGGCTGCTTTCCTGGCACATAGCTGGATAGGTTTTAGGTGCCATGCTGAGAGACTTTTCATTCTTAGCAAGCTGTTTTCATGGGCTTTCATGGTGTCTTCTTTTTAACTGTATGTTTCAATATGGCTTTTTAAAATTATTGTTGTATTTTTGTAAGCTTCTTTGAAAATTTGTGTTAAAAAAGGGATAACATTTTAATAAACAAACAAAATATACAATGGTTATAATGAGTGAAGCCAATCTTAGCTTAACTCAATCTGAGGTAAAAACATTTTTAGTACCAAATACCATTGGATATTATATCTTTATAGCCTATTCTTTGTTTGCCTATTGCCACTTGGGCAAAACATATCTAAATGTGAATCCTGTGTTCATTGGTATGAATTGGACATCTGCATTTCAGAGCAAGGAAGAAAACAAATTAGGTCATACTTTTCACACACACACGCAGCCATAATTTTATTGCCTTGAACTTTGCCACTGGAAACAAGATCTTTCTTATTTCTTGTAATGGTGTCTAGGATTTGTGGTTAATGATTTAATCCTAAGTATGTCATATTTTATCCTGTGCCAAGTTTTCTCTCTCTCCATAAGACTGCTTTAAAAATCCCTGCAGAAATGGTACCAGTGAAATCCTAACTCCAGCAGTATCAATGGCAAGACTCCTGTAGGCTTCAAGAGGCCCTGTATTTCACCCGGTGGATTTATCTCTGTTCTCCCATTTAGCTTAATGTTGAACTTGTTCATTACCTTGTTGTTACACACACACACACACACACACACACACACACGGCAGTCCATTAATCTTACAGAGGCTCCCAACTGTCTGCTAATTTGATTTAGGATACCATAACTCTTTAGTCCTGTCACTTTAAAATATATCCTCTCTTAATTCAGCAATGCTCAGAGAAGCACTCAGTCTGCACTGGCATCAGGATGGAGGGATTATTACAACCTATCCCTCTGAGAGAAATGTCTGACTGAGAGACATTTGAAAATCACACTGTTCATGCTAACCTAAAGGTTGTGCGTGTGTTTGTGTCTTTCTATATACAGATTACTCTCAAGGTTTAGCCAACTGAAATGTAGATGGGCCACGCAGAAGGACACACTATATTAATCTCAGACACATTATTCGGACAAGCAAGTCGTTGGGATGAAGGTGGAATTAGGCTGTGCTATGTGCTCCCAGACTGAAGTGGTGCACTGAGTGCTGTGAAGCTGTTTAACAACACAAACTCTTTTACTAGGGCCAGAGCAACAGTCAATCTATCTCATTATTGTTTCGCCAAACAGCAGTCAGTCCCGGGTATGGTAATGACCTTCCCTGATTTCCTAAGGGTGCTTTCAGAAGTGACACCGAGGGACAGAGCACATGTTATCAGTTGCCGTGAAAATGTCAGCAAAATAAGCAGTCCCCCTGCCTTGGCTATAGGAACATTCCTGATAATACTGAACAAAGGTGGTCTGGTGTCTATTCAGTGTGCCAATAAAATAGGGCACCTCAAAAACAAGGCTGTAGTTTCTGCATGCTTGGGGGTTGGGGGTGGGGAATCCCCAGGTATGCAGAAGTCTATCTGTTTGTAAATTAGCAGTGCAATCCAATTTGGCTGCCTGTAACCCTCCGAACTCAGAGGACTATGGGCATCCAATGGAGGCAGAAGGAGTGTGGAGGCAAAGGTTACCTCCTTGTTCTTCCCACCCTGCAAAGACTTAGATGGCTGATTTCGGCCATCTAAGTCTTTTGCCCTGGCTTGCAAGGAGGACAGCCTGAGGCACTACCAGGTTACTACGTATCTGATGGGGCGTGAGGAAAAGCAGAGTGCCTCGCATGTGTGAGATGGAAGATTTAAAATCCTATTCCTGTGTGCAGGCGCCCATAAATCCACACACAGAAGTTCAGATCCTTCTCCCCCTCTCCCTGCGCAGCTTTCCAGCGTTTCGGTTGTCAGCCAGCTCCCTGTAATCTGACACCAGCCCAGCTTCCTCCATTTGCAGATTACTTCAAGTAGCAAGGAAATAACTCTGTAAACTCCACAGGTCTATTTAGCTACCTGTTTATTTGAATAGCAAAGTATATGCTACAGAGTATACATTTCCTAGTTACAGTCCATGTGCAGAGTACAATGCATAGCAAGCATTTAATCCAGTGGAGCAAGTTGAGATTTACTCCACTCAACAAAGATGTTACATGATTGCATTAGTCCAGCAAGCACTAGTCAGAAGACAAGAGTGAAAGAGAGAAGTTCAGCATCTCTCTGAAATGGCTTCAGACAGAAAAACAACAAGTCAGTACGTCACCAGAACATACAAACCATGTGACAGGCTCATACTGTTTCCCATACACTCTAGTAACCCCTGCGAAAGCACGAGATTCATAGAAAGACATAACAAACTTGTTTACCAGCCATTCTGTTCCTTCCATGTGTAAACAATGTGCCACAGCTGGTGAATGTGATACATGTCACAACAGTATCATGGCAGAGCCTCTCTCCTCCCCTCCCCTCTCCACCCCCCAGAATGCCCACAAACCTCTGGCTCCGAGGTTGGTCTTCCGACCTAGGAGCTGCAGCAGGCGCAGTTCTTTCCATGCCAGCTGCAAGGGTGGAGGGAGGATGCTCCGACGTCGGAGTCCCAGCTCCGACCTCAGAGCGTGTTTCCAATGTCGGAGCTGGGACTCTGACCTTTCATGTGGCCATCTAGCAGCCATAGGATTGTGCCCTAAACTAAAAAGATTTTAAATGAGATTTTTTTTTTAAAAAAACCAAGTAGCCCAACAAAGACATGCTCAGCAGCTTTTGGACCTATGGATATTAAGGGTATTAGCCATGGCAGGGTGGAGTGGGGGAGGAGAAGGAAAAAGAATGGGAGCTGATTGAGCAGCGTAGGGCCAAGCTAGACATGATATCATTAATAAAATTTGTAATTGCATGAATAGGTTTATGTGTGTGCGGGGAGGGTTGTTTTAATAAATAGCAGGTGCAGCAAGAGGGGCACTTGTATGATGCAACTCAGAAGGGAACACCTGCTTTGCATGCAGAAGGTACCAGGTTCAATCCCCTGCAACTCCAGGTAGGGCTGGGGGAAAAAACCCTGCCTGAAAACCTGAAGAGCTGCTGCCAGTCAGTGTCGACAATACTGTGCTAGAAGGACCAAGGGTCTGACTCCAGTATTTCCAATATTAAACAAGTTCCACATGTAGCCCAAATTAACAAAACAGAGTTACAACTGAGAGTTTTGGAAGCCCCTAGAATTTCCCAAGACACTGTACTATTGTATTTTCAAGAGGTAACTACGGTAAACATAGATTCATAAACATAGATTCATAGATCATAGAGTCGGAAGGGGCCTACAAGGCCATCGAGTCCAACCCCCTGCTCAAGGCAGGAAACTAGAGGAGGGGTCTCCCATCCAAGTAATAACCAGGCCTGACCCTGCTTAGCTTTCCACGCTCAGACAAGCTGAGCCAGCGTGAGCCGCAGCAGGCCTGTATCTAACTAGATATCTATCTTATCTAGTAACTACGTATCTGTATCTAGATAGATTCTTATCTGTATCTATCTAGTAACTAACTAGAACTCACCCAGAGTGCAAACATTCTGCTAACTCTATATTTAAGGAATGGTGGAATCAAGCTGCAGGCAAGATCCACCATAGAAGAAAGCAAGGCACCATTTTGTGAGGCATGAGAACTGGGGCAGGTGTCCTAAATTCTTATGACATTGACGAAAACATAAAGTCCTCAACGGCAGAACAGGCGGAAGATAATTAAACCTAAATTACAACGGCTGTGAAGGCGGATGAAGGCTGCAGCAGAGAATGGTTTTCCAATCGTCAGGGTAACCGTGCCATTGGATCTCTGCCGTACTCTGTCAAGTTTGTGTGGTGATTCGTTGTGCACCGATCTCCCCACATAAAACAGTTTCACGCACAGGCGTCTTCCAATCCAACCCATCCAACCCAACCCAACCCAACCAAACAAACATAAAAAAAGTCCGATGGCGACTGGCGAATGGCGACGGGGGCAGGACTGTGAATCTGGAAGCACCTAGTCATGGACCAGCACATGGGCGGTGGATGCAGACTCAGTCGCCCTGTTCAAGGAACGAGGTAGTCGAGCAGCTCGGCAGCTGTATCCATGACTGAGCAGCCCTATTTAGGATCCACTCTGCTCACCCCGTATGGGGAGGGGGCTAGAAAAGGTGCCCTAAACATAGTCTACCTCTTTCTCCCCTGACTGGATTACCGCGTCCAGTGGGGTCACCATTTTAGCGGTCGAAAAAGACATTTGAATTTTGGAACATGGAATATACGGACATTGCTGGATAACATAGATAATGAACGCCCTGAGCGTAGGACTGCTATTATTGCAAGGGAGCTGAGACGGTTTAAAATTGACATAGCAGCACTTCAAGAAACTCGAAGGGCAGGAGAGGGACAGTTGAAAGAAGAAAAAGGAGGTTATACCTTCTTCTGGAAAGGACTACCTGAGCAGGACCAACGAATACATGGAGTAGGCTTTGCCATCAAAAATGAACTAGTGAACTCTTTGTCAGAAGTTCCTACTGGCATTAACGAACGCCTGATAACTCTTCGATTAAAGCTCGCCAATAACCAACAGGTAACTATTTTGAGCGCTTATGCACCAACATTAGATGCTGATGATGACATCAAGGAAAGTTTTTATAGCCAGTTGGACACTCTCCTGTCAGAGATACCTAAGGAGGATAAAATTATCCTCCTGGGCGATTTTAACGCAAGAGTCGGGCGTGACTTTGATTTATGGCCAGAAACTATTGGAAAAGACGGAGTTGGTAATAGCAACCCGAACGGACTCTTACTTTTGTCTATATGTGCAGAGCATAATCTCACTATTACAAACACGCTCTTTCGACAAAAGAATAAGCTTAAAACATCATGGCAGCACCCACGGTCAAAGCACTGGCATCTTCTGGATTATGTAATTGTCCGTGTTAGAGATCGCCGCGATGTACTTCTTACTAGGGCCATGGTGAGTGCCGACGACTGCTGGACAGACCACCGACTAATCCGGTCCACAATGGTTATCAACATTGCTCCCCAACGTAGGCTTCAAGGAAGGAAACCAAGGCGTAAAATGAACATCCAAGTCCTTCAAGGTCCTATTAAGCAAACTCGTCTTCAATCACTTCTTAAGGAACATCTACCTACGGAACCTCCTGACAACATTGAGGACCATTGGTCTAAGCTGAAAACCTCCATTACTGCAGCTTGTGAACAAACTATTGGATATGAAACTAAGAAACATCAGGATTGGTTTGATGAAAATGATAATGAGATTAAATATATAATTGACCAAAAAAGGAAAGCCTTCCAAATATGGCAAAATGATATTAACTGCGCTGCCAAGAAAAAAACCTACGCTAGCGCAAAGGCTGGGGTCCAAAGAAGAACAAGAGAACTTAAGAACGCTTGGTGGAAAAAGAAAGCTGAAGAAATTCAACAACTTGCAGAATCTCATGATGCACGGGGCTTTTTTAAGGCCACAAGGGCCATTTATGGACCAAAAACCTATGGTACAAACCCTTTACAATCAAAAGATGGCACCAAACTCTTAAAAGACAAAGAGTCTATTGCACAGCGTTGGAAAGAGCATTATTATGACCCTTTAAATCGTAAATCTAAGGTGGATAATGAGATTTTTTTGCAAATCCCACAAAAACAAATTAAAGAGGAACTTGAAATACTCCCCACTTTGGATGAAGTAAAAAAAGCCATTAATCAAATGAAGAACAACAAAGCTAGTGGACCAGATGGGATTTCTGCTGAAATCTTTAAAGAAGGGGCCCCCGAACTTGTACAACATCTTCATAAACTCATCGAAAAAATCTGGATAAGAGAAGAGATCCCAGAAGACTTCAGGGATGCCATAATTATCACCCTCTTTAAGAAGGGTGATAGAACAGACTGTGGAAACTATCGGGGCATTTCTCTCTTAGCAACCTCAGGTAAAATATTTGCTAGGATTCTCGCAAACCGTCTTCTATCTATTTCAGAAGAGATCCTCCCTGAAACTCAATATGGTTTCCGCCCCTCTAGAGGGACAGTAGACATGATTTTTACTGCACGTCAGCTCCAAGAAAAATGCCGGGAGCAAAATCTACCCCTTTATATGGCATTTATCGATTTGGCTCAGGCCTTTGATACTGTAGACCGTACAGCTCTCTGGACTATCCTTATGAAAATTGGATGCCCCAATAAATTTGTGAATATCTTGCGACTTCTCCATGACAACATGACGGCAACGGTTTTGGACAACAATGGCTCTCATGGTGCTCCATTTAAAGTGGGATCAGGTGTTAAACAGGGATGTGTTATCGCCCCAACATTATTTGCCATTTTCATCGCCATGGTTCTACATCTTGTCAAGGGGAAACTTCCCACTGGTGTGGGAATTATATATCGAACAGATGGAAAGCTTTTTAATCTCAGCAGGCTGAAAGCAAAAAGTAAGGTAATTACAACCTCCGTTGTGGAACTTCAGTATGCTGATGATAATGTGGTCTCCGCACATTCAGAGGATGATCTCCAAACTATCCTAAATGCTTTTGCAGAAGCATACGAAAACTTGGTCTCTCACTTAACATCAAAAAAACCAAAGTGCTTCATCAGCAAGTGCAAGCTAACCCTTTGGTGATGCCATCTATCCAGCTTGGCAGGACAATACTGGAAAATGTCGATCATTTTCTCTATCTTGGCAGCTATCTTTCTGTTACAGCTAACATCGACAGTGAAATCCAGCATCGTTTGAGCTCCGCAAGTGCCGCATTTTCTCGAATGAAACATAGAGTGTTCGAGGATCGGGATATTTGTAAGAAGACCAAAACACTGGTTTATGAAGCCATTGTATTACCAACTTTATTGTATGCCTGCGAAACATGGACTATCTATAAACATCACTTCCACCTCCTTGAAAGGTTTCATCAACGTTGCCTCTGGAAAATCCTGCGAATTACTTGGGAAGATAGACGAACAAATGTCAGTGTACTGGAAGAAGCAAAGACTACTAGCATTGAAAAAATGATCCTTCAATGCCAACTTCAGTGGACCGGTCATGTTGTTCGAATGCCTGACTGCCGTCTCCCAAAGCAGTTACTTTACTCCCAACTCAAGGATGGAAAGCGGAATATCGGTGGTCAATATAAGAGGTTTAAAGATGTTCATAAGGCTAATCTAAAAAAATGCAATATAAACATCGAAAACTGGGAAGCTCTGGCCCATGAACGATCTAAATGGAGGTTGGCCTTTCACAAAGGTTCCATGGACTTTGAAGGAGCCCGAGTGCAAGGTGAAAGGGAGAAACGTGCTAAGCGAAAAGCACGTCAAATGAATCCTTTACAGGACCATCTTCTATCTGGTAACCTGTGTCCTCACTGTGGGAAGCTGTGTGGATCTAGAATTGGCCTCCACAGTCACTTACGGACCCATCGCTAGAGTCTACACAATGTTCTTTAGAATTTCCTCCTTTTATCCCGGAAGACAATCTTACTCGGTCACGAGTGATCGCCTGATGATGAACTGGGGCAGGTGTCCTAAATTCTTATGACATTGACGTCACAGTGAATAAACTATCAAAATGGGGAGAGATGATTGGAAGATATCAGACCGCACTAACACAACATTTTGAAACATTACAGCATGAAATACAAAAAAAAGCAGTTTGGGTAGAGTATCCAGAGATACTGATTCAGTGTAAGGCAGCTTCCTATGTCCCAGGAAGTACCATCATGAAATAAAACACAATGGCAAAAACATGCTAATAATAAAATTAATGGAAGTTGCAAGGATCAGTTTCTTATTCAGGTCTGTTCAGATGTTACTTCCTCTCCAGATCCCATTCTGGATTCCCCCCCGCCCACTTGATATTTGCATTTGTGGGAGGGGGAGAATCCACATAGTTGCTAATTGTAAGTCTGGTGCCATGTCTAGTTTGGCTTTTAGGGTATTCTATCTGGAAGCATTAGGATCAGGGAAAGCCAGAAACCTCCTCCCCATCCCCATTCACTAAATAGAATTAAAATGTTCAGGTTCAGGACTGCCCCTTTATTTTTTCTTATTTAAAACATTATTATTTTAAAACATTTATAATTCAACTTTCAAGGTAGCTAACAAAAGGGGATATATATATATATATATATATATATAGCACAGCAGGAACAGTTTCAGGTGGGTTGGAAAGGAAACCTCCTGGCTACCTTTGTGAGCCGCAAAAAGAAAAAAAAAAGGAAGTGTCTACAAGACTCCTGTTCCAGTTGGAGTCCTCAACATGGGCACTGCTGTTAGGGATGGAGGATACATTGCAACATTTTGTTGCAAGTCTCCACTTGTATAAGACTATTTATTAATTTTAGATGTATTAATTTAAGTGATTTATACCCCCATCGTGACCTGTTCCATCTGGAATTTCATCATCCGCTCTTGGTGACGGCTCAGGTGAAGAAGCATAACATGGGAAAGGTGACTGGAACGAGAGTAGTTTTAGAACCATGGCCAATACCACTAGTACCAGACCAGCACTGTGATTTCAGGACCACAGAGTCCGTTCCTGCTCCTGGTGCTCCTGCAGCTAGAATACTGACAAACAAGCTGCCCCAATACTGGCTTAAGGCAACTGGCAGGGTTTTATAGCCAGCCCAGGAGAGTTCTTCTGGGAACTCCACCTCCTCAAGTGTTGTGCTTTGCTTTTCAAGGGGCCAGTGCACAGTTGCTGGCTTCTTCTAGGTGATGAGGGTCTGAGGAGTGAGGATTGGTTGGGGAATGCTGCTCAGGCAGGGCCTCCCTGCTCACTAGTGACTAAGGTCCACTCCCCAGAGTCAGAGGGCAGTGGTGCCTCATGAGGATTGAGAGGACAGGGTGTAGGATCCAAGGCAGAGGACCCCGTTTGTGAAGGTCTGGGAACTGGTTCTGACTCCTCTTCAGAGTCACCGCTAGAAACCTCACTCTCAGAGGGCTCCCAGTCCTGGGTCATGACACATCCTTCAAGAGCTTCCCAGGGCGGCTACATACCATGTAGAGCTCCACTATCTCATTGCGAGCCTTAACACTCTGTTAAAGTTAAACAGCTTGTGATGGTGTGATGATTCACAATGCGATGGCAGAGTCCAGGTTGTACGTAAGTAGTTCTAGGTGTTTCCATCAAGAGTTGCTGTAGGGAAGCTGTTTTTGTAGGTTCCTTTGGTAACTGTAATGTGTGGTGAGACCTTAACAGATATATTCAAGATCACCATCGAATCAAGGTGACTGCCAAAGAAAAGTAATGCTGCTGAACACTATGGCTTCAATTGAACTCAATGGGATTTAAGCAGCCTTTGTGCGGGATCGCAGCCAATATTTGTAGTTGCTATTTTATGAGTAGACAACTGTTTGAGTGAAACAGAAATATACTGTGTGTGTTAAGTTAGAGCTGTCTAGGGATTGAAGTCTGCAGTTTTTATAGGCCCATTTCCTTCAAGCAGTCAATAAAAATAGCAATTCCTTCTGAAACTTCCTCTTTATTACTTACAGAGACATAATGCACAATTTTAGACACTACTGCCAATTAGTGTTGTTGTTGTTTTTAAAAAGGAGACATCATAACTTACCAGAAATCTCTTGATAAGTTTTCTATGAAATATAGGATGCCAAGATTCTGATCCATAGGGCTTGTTTCTCCTCCCTTCTTTGTGTGAGGAGATTGGCAGGTCTTAGGTTTCTGCACTTCCTCTCTGCCCATCCCTCACTTCCCTTACCATGGAAGACGGTGTACTGGGTAAAACCATCTTTATTTGAATAGAGGAGGTGGGGCACTTCTCCCTACTCGTGATATGGAAATCATTCAAATAAACGTAGGATTCATTGTTGCTATTGTATTCCATGAGGGTACTCCCTTCAATAATATCACCTAAGTGGCAAACAATTTTCTGGGTTAAGGTTGCCAATTTACCATAAAAAGCACCTGGTCTTGCTATGTGTATTCTAATTCTAATTATTATTTCTACTATTTATTGTTGTTCTATGTTGTTGTTGTTGTTGTTGTTGTTGTTGTCATTGTCGTTGTTGTTGTTGTTGTTGTTATTTTATTACTGGAGAAGCCAGGGATTGAATCTGGAACTTTCTTCATGCAAAGCCCGTACTCTACCACTGAGCACTGGTCCCTCCTCCAAGCTGTATTCTGCCACCCCTCACCACAAAACCTACTAGGCCCTATCCCCCCGAAGCTGCCAAAATGCACCCTTGTTGGAAGCATTCTTAGTTCTGCTGCTGACCCAGAGGCCTCTGCCAAAGCAGTAGACCTTTTAAGATTCAAGACGTGGCAACACTATCTGTTGCTTTGTTTTTGCCTTTAAAAAATGGTAAAACCAATACCACTGATCTCAGCTCTCTGCTGCAACTATAATCCTGAACCAAGAGCCCAAAATGCTACTTTTCTTTAAAGGCTCCATGGAACATCCTGTATCAACCGAACTGCTTTCTGAAGGTCTGCATAATGCATTGCTGTAAAACAGAGTAATCAGAATTATATATTAAAATACAGCCATCTCTGTTATACTGTATGGTATGTTGTGAATGTTTTGAAAAGCTATTTTTAAAATTAATAGTACTATGTAAACCCACATTAGACTAATATCAGAATAATATTCATTTTAAAAATGCAATGTGAAGTTTAGGAACATACCGGTTTAATGATGCAGTACTTTAATGTGTACACAGTGTGCACTGGGTAAACTGTCACCCACTAATTCTTAGTGGTATATTGCATTATGACTTTCACTTTCTTGCAAAATGAACGTGTGTGTGTGTGTGTATGTGTATGTGTATGTGTGTGTAACAGTGCAATCCTATGCACATCTACTTAGAAGTAAGTCCCATTGAGTTAAGGGTGCAATCCTATACATGTTTAGACAGAAAAAAGTCCTACAATTCCCAGAATACCCCAGCCAGCAGTTCTTTCTAACTGAAATCGGTTGCATTGAAAATGCAACTTTAAATTAGACTCCTGCCCTGCTGACTCCTCAAAAGACAAAATACTCAGTGAACCAGAGGCCTGGATATATGGAAATGTTATTTACATATAGCTAGCAAAGTGCCAGTCAGAATTACTGTTTGCAGCATTTACCTTTTCCCATACTAGTGGATTGTTTTTGTGGGTTGATGTGAAAGGGCAGCAACTGAGAGGGGGGGAAAGTACCGGTAATTTCTACTCCATTTAAGGTACAACCCTATCAGCTGGTGGCACCATGCTGGGCACTGTAGGACTTTCTTTCTGTCTAAACATGCATAGGATCGCGCCCTTAAGGTAGCATTTCTATACTCTTTAAATGCTTGTTCAAGCAAGAGCTGATATTGGCATTACGTGGCTTCTTCCATCCCTTTCCTTGTCTGTGCGAATATGTAAAATTTAGCTTGAGACTAGCATGAGAAGTGACTTCTTTCGTAGGAGTCCTGCCCCAACCTCTCCATCTGCACATTCACTTCTTTCTTGAGATCTTCTTGGGAGACCTTGCTCCAGTTGTCTTCTCTAGAGATTAGATAATTCGCTACAAGAGACAGGACATTTTCTGTGGTAGCACCCTGAGCATACCATCTTTCATAGAGGCCCACCAGCATTAGTTCCTTGGGTCCTTTTGAGAGCTCATTGATATTCTGCAAAAGCTTTTTGTATTATTATTATTATTATTATTATTATTATTATTATTATTATTATTATTATTTCGTTCTGGCTAACTAAAGTTTAATAGATTAAATGTTCTACTCTATTTTAGATACAACTGATTTATATTTTAAATGAATTATATGTACTTTATGTCAAGTGGGATAGAAAATATGGGGTATACGTTTTCATGTGAAGAAGACAGGAAAGGTAGCAAGGCTTTGCAGTAACTAAAAACTGGATCCATTCTACCACAATCTCCTGGGTTAGGAGAGACTGGGGGATGCTCAAAAGATTCTACCACAATCTCCTGGGTTAGGAGAGGACAAAGGGGGAAAATAGGGGCCTTGATAGGATGTCCACTTATGGATTGCAAAAAGAAAGAAATATATCACCAACCCCCCCCAAAAAACAAACAAACGAAAAACAAAAACAAAAGAAGGGCAAAAGAGGACACAGATTTACATAAACTTTTGCCTATACTAATTTATATGTATCTATGTCATTTAATTAAAAATGCAATACTTATCTCCTGAATGGGGAAGACTGTGACCGGATGACCTGTGTGCCCGCTCAGTCTGCTGTCCAAGTGCTAACTATTGATGGGCCGCTTCAAGGTTCCTTCTTATGGTTCTTTATCTCTAAACTAGATTTGGACTGGACAGCACCTGAGGATGCCTTCAAATAGAAGACTGTCCTTGGTAAAGGACCTGTTCCAGACATCTTCTTCGGATGACGTAAGAGCGGCATTTTTGTAATTTTATGAATTGTTGTGAACCTCCCAGAGAGCTTTGGCAGTATAGAAATGAGATGATGATGATGATGATGATGATGATGATGATATTCACAAGCAGCAAGACCTCCTTGGTGGTGGTGGCATCCTGTTTGTAGAATGCCTTCTCCTTTCAGACTTGCATGGCTGATTCCATTTATGCCTTGAGAAAAAAGGTGATTTTTGTTGTTGTTTCACCACGACTTCAGGAATGTTTTAAAAAGTATGCTGCTTCATACATATTTGTTTTAGAGTGTCTTTTAGACTGCCTTAATGGGACTATGTATTCTATCTTATGATTGTCAGCCACCTTATGTAGACAGGAATGATTGGAAACACAGAAGATACATGCATTAAATACAAAAATAAAATGAGCTTGATTATGTACTTTCCCAGGTTCCGTAAAAAAATTTTTTTTTTTATTCCTAGGTACTAGCTATAATATTTCCTCTTTACCTTTGGGTCCCAAAGGTAAAGGTGCAAAGGTAAAGGTTACCTTTGAGGTACAGAAGCCTTTGACTCAGGCTTCTGCACCTCAATAGGTTCTACTATCAGGTCAGCACTCAGCAGTAATATCAGCTTCTTTTTTTCTTGTTCTTTTTAAATTAAGAACACATGGAAACATAAAAGAGCAGCTTATGCGACTACCATATCCCCAACATACATGCAGAGAGAAGGAACAAAACCAGAGCCACACCCAGTGGGACTCAACCACCTCAGGCAAGCAGCAGAGAGGGAACTGTGGGCCCCTTGAAGGTACATTCAGTGTACCACACTGCCTTCCTCCAAAGCATTCACACAATGGTTGCTTTTTTGCAACTATGGAACCCCCGTCAATAGTTCATTACGCCTGTGCTGTGTAGCTGAAGTGCATTCAAATGTCTTGCAGGTACTTGGAAAACAGACAAGAATTAGTCAAGGGGGCTTGGGCCAAGTCAGCAACCCCTAAACCTCAGAGGATAGATTGACAAGGGAGGTACTAAGCTGAGTTCCAACATTTAGGTCAAAGTCCCGCTGATACCTGCTTTTTTTGTTGGGCTGTTCTCCATTCTCTAAAGCTTGGTCACACAAGTTATGCAGACATCACACTCAGTGTTTATCACCAGCTGCCCCCATTGAAAAGCTTTGTGTTTGAAGTGACACGGACACTCAGTCTCTCTGCTGTGCATTCTTGCCATTTCACACACAAGTCAAGTGACGAGCATGCATGCATGTGAATTCACCAAGATGGTCAATAGCAGACATCACAAGTGTTGTTGCCTGACTCCAGCATTCATCCTATCAATATCCTGGTGTTTACTTAAGCCTGACCCTCACATTACTGGCCCCAATTTCAGCACATTAGTTTTTCACGGTGAATATTTCTTTCAAGGGCATCTTCACATAGCAGCGCTTGTCACCGCAGTGGGGCAGGGGGGCGGGGCAAACATCTCTAACCAAAACTAAGGTGTGCCTGGCTGTAGTAAATCAAAGCCTTTCAGTTAGAGCAGGGCTCTCCAACCTTGGGTCCCCAGATGTTGCTGGACTACAGCTCCCAGAATCCCTTGCCATTAGCCATGCTGGCTGGGTATGCTGGGAGCTGTAGGCCAGCAACATCTGGGGACCCAAGGTTGGAGAGCCCTGAGTTAGAGAGAGAATCTGAATGATCTTCCCTTCATTCAGGAATATTGCTAATTTACATGTGGGAAATAAACTCTTGAGTACAGCTGTAAAGTTAGTTTATACAGGGAGATGGTTAAACCCAAATTGATTCCTTTAGCTGCCAGAAGGAAGGAATAAAAGATACCCATTGCTGCTTAACAAAGCCTGCAACATAAATATGCCTGAGAGAAACTATCAAAATTATTAATGGTGTTTTTCTAACCTGTGTAATGAGGAGGTATTCACTTCAAACAACATTGGTATCCCTCAGTGTAAGCGTTTTTTAAAAATTGCCTTTTCCCTCCTTTATGTGATTTAATTGAGCTTGTTATAAATAGCATATCAGTAAACAAGACCTTTTGGGCCTGTGAATCATGCCTAAAATATTTGTGAACCCTCCACAGTTTCCCTTCTGGTGAAGACTGTGCTCATTAGTCCAGTCCAGATGTATTCAGTGATCCAGTGAGAGTCTAATCCCATCATCCAATAAATCATTGGAATGGTAATGCTCCTGTTTGCTGACAGCTAGTGCAACAAGAGTGAAACAGCAGCTCAATGAACTGTGGAATGTACGTCTCTGTATTAGAGTTGGGCTGAATCTGAGGTGTTAATCAAACTAGACTCTTGACAAAAAGGAATACAAGTTATAATGATTGGCTTTTGGGGATGGCAATTTGAGCTTTAATTAATACTACAGATTTCAAAGTACCAGGTGATCCTGGCAGCCTTCCTCCCTGCCTGGCTTCTAACCCCTCTGATTTTGTGTGTGTTCATGAATTTGATTGGATCTGGAAGCAAAGGAGAAAGATGTTTGTCTGTCACACTCCAGTTGGTATGAAATGGCTGCCTGGGTATTTCCCTCCATGGGACTTATGCTGTGGAAAAACCTCGGTCTTTCGCTTTCAAGGAAATGTTATCTATTTAGCACATTGCTCAGGGAGGGAAGGATTCTAAATAGGATCCACTTTCAAGCTATTTGGCCTGTGCTAAAAAATATCAAACCCGCATGCAGATTTGCCAGCCATCTAAAACTTTTCCTTTTGTGGAAAAGCTGTTGAGTAAGTGGCTTCCCAGCAGCCAACTTAATGCCCCTGAAATTTCTCAGTAAGCCCTGAATGTTTATTTAGCAGTTGACATCTGTGGTGGTGGTGACCAGGCTGAGATAATGACCTTCAGATTGTCAGTCAATCAGGGCCACATATGACGACAGACTTGGTAGTAAGATGATGGGAAATGGAGAATGTCCATGAAACAGCTACAATGTCATGAAATGGCGACAATGGTCAGAATTCTATTTTCTATGGCTGCTGCTTCTCCTCTCTTCTCTTCTCCTCTTTCTCTTCCCTTCTCTTCTGCAGCCTTCCTTGCAGTAGCAACTACACTTTATTTCCTCAACTACGGTGAGCTCTACATTTAGTCTTGTCAAACTATCAGTTTGGGATCTTTATCTCAGAGCCTCACAATTCTCAGGTATTGTTCAGGACTTTTGTAGTGGGTGGTGGGATGTGCCCCTTCTTTGTCTTCTGCGGGAACACTTGGGGAAGGTGCTTGGCATCAGCACAGTGCAGCACAGCAGCTACGTACAGGCCTGTGGCTCACGCTGGCTCAGCTTGTCTGAGCGTGGAAAGCTAAGCCGGGTCAGGCCTGGTTATTACTTGGATGGGAGACCGCCGCCTCTAGTTTCCTGCATTGAGCAGGAGGTTGGACTCGACGGCCTTGTAGGCTCCTTCCAACTCTATGGTCTATGAAATCTACTCCGTGATCTTTCCCTTTCTCTTCCCAGGCAGCAGATTAGCTGCCCTTATACCCTTACAGAATAGAATCATAGAATCATAGAAAAGTAGAGTTGGAAGGGGCCTACAAGGCCATCGAGTCCAACCCCCTGCTCAATGCAGGAATCCAGGTCAAAGCATCTCTGACAGATGTCTGTCAAGCCGCACCTTGAATGCCTCCAGAGTGGGAGAGCCCACCACCTCCCTAGGTAGTTGATTCCATTGTCTTATTGCTCTGACAGTCAGGAAATTTTTCCTGATGTTTAGGTGGAATCTAGGTTCCTGTAACTTGAGCCCATTATTCCGTGTCCTGCAAACTGGGATGAACGAGAAGAGATCTTTGCCCTCCTCTGTGTGACATCCCTTCAAATACTGGAAGAGTGCGATCATATCTCCCCTCAGTCTCCTCCTCTGAAGGCTAAACATGCCCAGTTCTTTCAGTCTCTCCTCATAGGGCCTTGTTTCCAGTCCCTTTATCATCCTTGTTGCCCTCCTCTGAACCCTCTCCAGTTTGTCTATGTCCTTCTTAAAGTGAGGTGCCCAGAACTGGACGCAGTACTCAAGATGAGGCCTAACCAGTGCCGAGTAAAGGGGAATTATCACTTCCCGCGATTTGGAAGCTATACTTCTATTAATGCAGCCCAAAATTGCATTTGCCTTCTTTGCAGCCACATCGCATTGCTGGCTCATATTCAGTTTGTGATCTACAACAATTCCAAGATCCTTCTCACTTGTAGTATTGTTGAGCCAAGTGTCCCCCATTCTGTAAGTTTAAGTTTCTTTAAGTAACTTTAAGTTTCCTGGTCCAAAGCCATTTATTGTATTTATTTTTATTTCTATAATAGCCAAAGCTTATTTGAGGCATTACAAGTAATGACCTGCACTTTGAATTCAAGTCCAGAAACTTAATTCTGGAAGTTAGTGAAGCTAACATGCTCCAGAACACTGGTTCCAGTCAGAACTTTTGCCACTGCATTTTTGTCCTAGCTGAGCTGACGTTTCTGGATGCTTTCCAAAGGCAGCTCCATGTAAAGTGTGCTCGATGGAGGCACACGTCACTGGGGATGCCCTTTTTAGAAATGTGCGTAGTTGGTGCACCAACAGCCTAAGGCAAGCATGCAGGACCACAAACCTGGGAGCCAAATATGCCCCACAGGTGGTCCCAGTTTGCCCCCACCCTCATTGTCTTTGCTCTTGTCATCCTCCCCCCCCCCATGAGCTTGAGGGCAAAAGTTTGTAGCTGTACACTGTTCAGATCCTTGGAAGATCGTGCAGAGAACCGAAGTGAGTAGAACTGGGTTGCTGCTGCAGACTTTCACCCTGCAACACATGGGGGGTGGCAGGGATGGCCATGGAGGGCTAAGTGCTCATTCCTGCTCTGCCTCCTGCCATTCTAATGAGTATCTCTATGTATACCACTCGAAATGACTTCATGGGTGCCAGTTGGCATGGTAGGGAAGAGGACAAAACGTAAATGAATGCCAATTAGGGGGCTAAAAATCCATTTGCTTCACAAAACACAATACCATATTATACAGGCAGTCCCCAGGTTACGAACGAGTTCCATTCTGAAGAATGTATTTAAGTCGAATTTGTATGTAAGTCGGAACAGCATTGCATTCTATACCTTAAAATCGGCATTTTCGCAAATTGCGTAAATTACGGCATACTACGCTATGTACTCTACGTAAACGACACAGCACCGGGGAACCCAGAAGGCCGTTCTTAAGGATGGGTTGTCTGTACGTTGGACGTTCTTCACTCAGGGACTGCCTGTATCTGGACTGTCCTAGTGAAAGGACTTGGCAACCCCAAATAAAGTCATATTGGCGAACTGCACTTTTCTCACAGGGGCTAGATAGAACTTCCAGTTTAGGGTCAAAGTGAGTGAACATGCGGAAAGTTAGAACATCCATATACTCCTTATCTCAAGCAGCAAGAGACTGACCTGATGCAGTAGGCAGTATGCTAAAAACTGCTGCCACCTAGAGTGATTAGCAAGAAACACACCCACCCACATACACACAAGTCTATAGGATTTGTTCAGATTTGTTCAGTTTTGTTGTTAAATGTGCTGCCCTAACTTAATTGCTAAAGCTGTACTCTTCCTGTTTATACAGAACTCCTTCAGATATCAAGGATCATTCCGCAAATATCACGTTATTAAAGGGATGACCTGGGTCATTTCATTTTTGGATGTTTCGCTCGATGATGATGATGATGATGATGATGATGATGAAATGTTGCAGGAATCCAAAAGAATTTGTGTTAAAATATAACTAACCGCTGCCTCAGGATTCAACCCATTGACTGTGTGATCCAGCAAGATGAAATCTGTACACTCAAGTACATGTGCATGCAGGACCGATGCAAGGCAGTGTGGCGCCCTAGGCAAAATCAAGTATTTAGCCCCCCCCTTCCCACTTGAGCCCTCCCTCCCTCCAGCTCCCTTGGAGCTTACTTTGGAGTAGACCTGTACGGTTAAGCACAGCTGGAACTGCTGGAGGCGAAGCGAGGCACCCTGGCTGATCCAGAGCCGTTTTGGAGCATGGGTGAAGGAGGGAGGGCGAAAGGAAGGAAGGAAGGAAGGAAGGAAGAGGGGGGAGGCAGTGAAAGAAGGGAGGAAAGGAAGAGGAAAGCGGTGCGCGTGCGCGCGAAAGAGAAAGGAAACCACAGAAATATTATTTTTAAAAAAGATTAAGGGAGGGAAGAGGGGGGGAGACTGATGAAAAAGGAAAGAAAGAAAGACAGACAGAAAGAAAGAGGAACACAAAATGAACTGAAGTAGACCATTGGAGAAGGGGAAAAGACAAAACAGATTAAGAGGAAGGAAGAAAAATTAGACTAGCTGGAAGGAAGGGGAGATTTTGCCCACCAGCCTCCCATCATTGGCCCCTGCCCGGGAAGGCGAAGGAGGTGTTTGCAGGTGCCTCCTTCCCGCCGCCCACCAGCCTCCCATCATTGGCCCCTGCCCGCCTCTGCCTCCTCCAGCCTGTCGCCTTCTCTGCCTCTTTTGATGCTGGTTGTGAGGAGGAGCCTGCCTGAAGCTTCAGCAGCGCCAGCTTGGAGACGGAGCCCTGAGGTGGAGGAGAGAGGGGGAGGGGCGTGCTTCTTTCACCTCCCCTTCCCTGCGTTTCTGGCGCCCCCATTTAGCCTGGCGCTCTAGGCAGCCGCCTAGTTCGCCTAATGGTAGCACCGGCCCTGTGTGCATGAAGAGGTGTAATACAGCTAATACTGTGGTCATTATAAAGATAAATTTTGTTTTGGACAACTCCTTAATATTTACTGATGTACGTGCTCTTTTAGATTGTCTACCTGCTTCCTGGAAGCTAATGCATGGTCAGCGCAAATGGATTCTCCCCACCCTTCTGACAGCTAAGGGTGCAGCCCTATGGCCCTCTGACCTTGCCTGGGGGGGGGCATAGGATTATTTGGAGTCCCAGCTCCGAGGTCCTGTGAGAGCGTGGAGCTGGGACTCTGAACGCCGAGCCCCATCCCCATCGCAGCCAGTGCAGAAAGAACCGCACCGGCTGCCTCTCCAAAGTCACAAATGAACTCAACCTCAGAAAGGAGGGAAAGGGGCATGCCGGAGGCAGAGGGGGAGGAGGCTGCCGCCCCAACCTCCTTCCCTCCCCTCTGCTGTGCTTCATCTAGATTTGGAGGCTTACATGCATTGATGAGGGCGGGGGTGACAGGATTGCACTCACCAAGTAGGACTGATATTGCAACATTGGAAGGATAAACACTCACCTGTATAATGCAATGGATTGAAGACTTTACAACACTGTCAACATTTGAATGGGTGGTGTGTAGATGCCACCTGCGAATGGATACTTATTTGGGAATTTCGTCGGGGATATATGCATTGAAATTGATATATTCAAATCTATGTAGCCACATTTATTCTTTCTTTTTTGTTCTTTCTTTTCTTTTGTAAAAACGTTATCATAAAAAATAAGTTAGAAAAAGAAGAGGGTGTGTGGTTGCCAGTTTACTGCTTGGCAGCTCTTGTCCTAACCTCCCTGATGAGAGAGTTTTAAAAGTTCAATACACTCACGCTGGCTTAGCTTGTCACACTGTGAGTGTGGAAAGCTAAGCAGGGTCAAGCCTGGTTGTTACTTGGATGGGAGACCCCTCCTCTAGTTTCCTGCATTGAGCAGGGGGTTGGACTCGATGGCCTTGTAGGCTCCTTCCAACTCTATGATCTATGAATCTATGAAAACTACCAAAGTCAAATTGACTAAAAACTCCAGTGGGTGTTTTGGCACAAGCTCACCTCTGGCTTGTGGCCATTGATGAGTGAATGAATTTAAAGGATCATTTTATGAGCAGTAACTTGTTGCTGCAGTGTGTATGTAACCACTTGGTAAGCCAGTCATTTCTATAGTCTTTCCAAGCAGGGAGGAAATATTCCCCATGCTGCTTTGTCTGACCTGGAATCCCAGGAAGTAATGGAGCGGTAAGATTGTCCTCATCTCTTGGGAGACAATAGAGACCATTGTTTTACTGAGTGGTTAGATGCACACTGTAATAAGTTATCACGTGGTAAGTTGCCATCTGTATTCATCTCTCATTAAAGTTCTACACTCAAGGCTAAGCAATTATCAACATTTTGATATTACCTAAAAACAAAGATTAAAATCCAGAGGAGATAACAGCCTCAAGAATATATCCTTCATTTTCCTAATGGCAGCTCATTTAAGAGCATAAATAATAATTTTCTAGGTCAGACCTAGGTGTATCCAGTCTAGTGGTATTTATCCAACAGTGGCTAGGCAGATGATTCTGGGTGCTCACAAAGTTAAGATGATGGCCTTTCCCTGCTTTCTGTCTCTGCTAGAGATGGGGGAGAGTTTCGTTCAGTTCACATGTTGATATGAACTTAACAGATTTGCATTCCCAAGATCGATATGCAAACCAGAACACAGCTGTCCTTTGGAATTCATAGTTCTCTGTATTTTGTGCTTCAGTTCTCCAGACAAAAATTGCATAGAATGGAAGTGGGTGTGCTCAGAAATGTGTATATTAGTGAAAGAAACATACAAATGCATACTCTCTCTCTCTCTCTCTCTCTCTCTGTGTATACACATTTCTATACAGACTTTTTTTTTAAAAAAAATTGCAAACTGGTAAGGAAAGGAGACAGAATGAACTGAAGGCTGACAAAATGAGAAACAGAAATTGACAGATTCACTCTGCTTAACTATTATGCCAAATAACTCTATGAATTTGTCTAATTCCTTTAAAAAATATTGTAAGTTGCTCCAAGAATATATGTTAGTGGGTGGCACATAAATGTTGTCAAATATTTTTATTTTTTTAAAAGTCAAATAACCCATTGGCCATTACCAATTTTATGGCAGTGAATTCCATAAGCAAATTATCCATCATGTGAAGAAGTACTTCCCTTGCTCAGTCAGTCCTGAATCTATTGCAAATCACCTTCACTGGATGAACCCGAATTCTAGTATTGTGATAGAAAAAGAACAATGTCCTTCTCTGTGCACTATTCATTTTATAAGGGTGCAATGCTATGGCCGCTAGATGCTCTAGGCCATAGGAAAATTCGGAGTCCTAGCTCGGCAGCTCCAACCTCGGAAAAGTGCTCTGAGGTTGGAGCTGGGACTTCAACTTTGGAGTGCCCTCCCACAGCCCTCACAGCAGGGCCGGTGCTACCATTAGGCCAACTAGGCGGCTGCCTAGGGCGCCGGGCTAAAGGAGGCGCCAGAAATGCCTTGGGGGGAAAAAAATACATCACGTATTTTACCAAGTTTGTTTTACCAATCATGTCCTGTGGCAGGGAAGGGAAGGCGAAAGAAGCGCACCCCTCCCTCTCTCTCCTCCAGCTCGTTACCAGGAACAGCAGCAGGCAGGCTCCTCCTCACAACCAGCATCAAAAGAGGCAGAGAAGGCTACAGACTGGAGGAGGGGAGGCGGGCAGGGGCCAATGATGGGAGGCTGGTGGGCGGCTGTAAGGATGCACCTGCAAACACCTTCTTCGCCTTCCCTCTCAAGGATGCACCTGCAAACACCTCCTTCGCCTTCCCTCCCTCGCGTGAGCCTCAGGTTCCTCAGCTCAAGGTCCCCTGAAAGCAGTTATTTCCAGCAACCAGGGAGGGAGGGAAAGGTATTTTAAGCTAGCTGGGGCTCCAATGTTTTAATTATTTACCATGCTGTTTCTGTGTTTTGGTTTTAAATGGTTTTAAGATGCAATCCTATGCGTGTTTGGAGGGGGGGAAATCCTACAACTCCCAGCATTCCCCAGCCAGCCATGCGCAATCCTATGCACGTTGAGGTAGAAAAAAGCCCCACAACTCCCAGCGTTCCAACAGCCAGCCATGCTGGCTGGTGAATGATGGGAGTTGCGGGGCTTTTTTCTGCCTCAACGTGTTTAGGATTGTGCCCTGAGCTGTTGATGTTTTCTTTACTGTACTTTGAATATTGTTGTCTGCCTTGAGCACTAGGCTGGTAAAGGGAAAGACAGGATAATATACATTATTCTGATAAAGAAATATTGCAACAAAGTGATAGAGAGAGGAGGGGAAGTAGCAAGTTTCGTAAATCCCCTCCTAATTTGAACCAGATGATCCACGGGCTCTCTCTTTGCTATGTTTCTACTACATGCATCCCCCCCCCGCAACCCAGAAGGTGTACGAGTCAAACCGGTGTCTCTGCACCTCCACCCTGCGAGGTAGGACAGGCTGCAAGATGCCCTTTTGTCTCTATTCCTCACAGGTAGCGCCACCACACCTCTCTCACATCCTTTTTTCATATCCCTTGTGCTGCCTGCAGGAGGAGACAGGCTTTTACATATATATGGAGTAGGAGAAGGCCCTTGGGAGTTCCTGGCATAGCTGGGCTGATGTTGCCTCTTTGCTTTCCTCGTGAACACAAAGGAAAAGTCTCAAAGTCCACAAAGTTTTTCTATGGGGCTCAGCAGTTCCCAGGGAGGGAAATTTATTTCATAATGGGCATAGGGCTGGAGGGAGGGAGGGCTCAAGTGGGAAGGGGGGGCGCTAAATATCTGATCTTGCCTAGGGCACCAAATTGCCTTGCACCGGGCCTGCCTCACAGCTGACACAGATTTTTGGGCTGTGGCTCTGAAGATTGACTTTGGAGCCGGCACTGGGTGGGCGTTCTGGGGGGTGGGTGGGGGAGAAGCAAGACACCACCATCCTATGAGGAATCCTGGTGGTGCCTCTGGCTCCTCTTCTCATGAGCCAGTATAAAACAGTTAGATGGCCGAAATTGGCCATCTAAGTGTTTTGGAGGGTGAAGGAAGGGTGGAAACAACCCTGGCCTCTGTGCTCCTCCCACCCTCAATAGGATGCTCATAATCCTCTGAGGTCAGATGGTTATGGGCAGCCTCATTGGATTGCTCTGCCCATCACTAGTTTCACCACCACCATCACCTAGTTATCATTTTTCTAAACTAAACAGCTCCAAATGCTTCAGCTATTCTTTGCAGAACCTTCATAAATGCCTTATCGGCCCTCTGCCAAGCCCTACAACAAGAATGATGCACACTGCTGCCATTATGAATTTATGGTGCACCTACATTTAGGCTACAATCCTATGCACATTTCCTTAGGAGTAAGTCCCATTGGATTCAGTGGGACCTACATCTGAATAGACACCAAGAGGATCACACTGTTAGGTGTTTAAAATTGCTTTGATACCTGGGATAGCTTCAGTAGAAATATAGGATAAAAGAAGGCACACACAAAGATTCCTTGTGCATGACTTACAGCTCTTCTGGCTTGAGACAAAAATCTTCTGAATCTGCATTTGTTTCATTCACTGCTGGGTTTTTTTTAGTAAGAAATATTCATTGCCACCAAGCCATGCATAATCTTCAGAGCCTACTGGTTTGCATTTAAACAGTATAATTTCCCTTCAAAGGGACAGGTAACCTTTGAGATTACTATCAGCTTTGGTAGGGTTTGATGTGAAAAATCTTTTTGACTGCACTGTCTTTGATTTTTATCTCTCTGTTCCTCATATGTCCTAGAACACCAGGGAGATCTAAATGATACATGACCCATCAGCTTCCAGCCCCAGAACTTTGATGTTATTCTAATGTATTCAACTTTAGGCCTTTGTTCTGACCTTTCATACTCAGTACTATGTATCTTTAAATCTACTGAGAACTCAAGACACACATTAACAGATGCATCCTTTGCTTTATGATATTGGAACTTTTCAGGAAATTATGTCTGTATTTCGTACAGTACTGAATCAGGTCTATGTATCAGCAAGCTTCAGTAGCCAGGAAATGTCAGGCATGATTCACTGGTCTTGAGTAGGGTCAAGTTGAAACAGCTGCAAAGTCCCCCCCATGTGGTCAATGCTTTGTGTGGTTCAACATTGCCCATTGCATGGAACAGGGTGAAGGAAGCACTTGGGTACTTTGCCAAGCTAACATGGAAATTTGTCCCTCTGTTCCCACGCTGTGCTTTAAAACATGCCCCTGTGTTGCCTAGGAAACTGGGCAATGCTAGCTCACTTCTGGGCAGAGTGAGTGTTGCCCAGTTGTCTAGTGATGTAATCCCTGCCCTACTCAATGGGGCCTGAAGCAATGAGATGGAGTGTCATGGCTGAGAACAGCCGCAGAAGAAATGGGAAAAGGATAGGGTTTTTTTTGGGGGGGGGATTTGTACCAGCACCAATTTTGCGCCAAGTTTTCTTCTGGACAATACTTTGTCTTTGGCCCAGCTCTAGCTCTGAGCAGAGACGGTGCTAGTAAAAGTGCATTCCGGGAGTTGTAGGACCTTTTTCTGTCTAAACATACACAGGATTGTGCCCTAAGAAGCCTTTCGGGACTGTTTGCTTCACTATGATACTGTGCTTGCACCATATAACATTAAAAGAAATGCTATGCTGCATGGCCTTGCCAACAGTTATGCTTTCGTAAAGCTGTTCTTCTGCCTGCCTTTGCTCTGTGTTCTGAGGAAGGGGGTGGGCCTAAGGCAGGCCTGGGCAGAGCCTTGGACCTCTCAAAATTGTCCAGGACCCCCCTTCCTTTAAGAGATTAGCTTGAACAAAGGCTAAGGAACAAGGTTAGAGCAGCCTTCCCCAATCTGGTGCCCTCCAGATGTGTTGGAGGACAACTCCCAGAATTCCCGAGCATTGGCATGCTAGGAGTTGTTACAATCCAACACATCTGGATGGCACCAGGTTGGGGAAGGCTGGGCTGAAGACTCCTTTTAGAAGGGGGCATGTCTTTGCCTCTCCATCTTCTCCCCCCTCCCTTCTCCTGGGATGAGATCACCTTTGCTGTGTGTCTGGGAAGAAGCTGGCAGTTCTTGGGGAGAACCCAAGCTGGCAGTTCTTGGGGAGAAGGCCTCCTTGGTGGTGGCCCCCTGATTATGAACCACTCTTCCCAGTGAGGCCTGGCACCACACTGACATCTTTTTGGCACCACAAAAAGATGACAGTGCTATGCTATAGTGACCCCTTGGCTCTGCCCATGGTGACCCCTTGACTCCATTTCTTCCAGTTGCCCACCCTCTGCCCACCCTGGCCCATTCTTCACCAGCCACCACCGGCTCTGAGTGGGCCTTATTCTGGTAGTACTTGAAAAATCACAGTTGACTCAAGGTTTTGTACTGTAGAAGCATGTATCCATCTTGGGATCAAGGTGTTGTGCCTCCTGCCAGAGAGAAGTCACTGATTCCTAATTCTAAGTAATTAGCTTTTATTATGTGAAAAGGTACAAGCAAGCTGGTCTTAGCTAAATAGCCACTGAGGCTTAGTGTGTCACGTGAACCCGGGAAGGGATAGTAAGTCAGGGTGGCTAAGGAGAGTCGCCTTTAGCACCCTGCTAAGCCATGGCTTACAGTAGGGTTTAGAAAACCCTAGTAGGGTTAGCGTGTCATCTGAACCCGGATGACATGCTAGCCCTCTGAGAAGCCAAAAAGGCACAGAGCCCCTTGTCAAGAGCAGCAAACAAGGGCCGCTGCTCTGGCCAAGGGACTCTGGCTGATGACAGCCAGCCAACTGCCCCAGTGGCACTTGGTGTGGCTGTCGACGTCGGCTTCCCCACGCGCTCCTGCCTGTGTCCTGCCTCAGCAGGAGTGTGCCGGGAAGGCGCCGTGTGCCACCTGCTCAATGCCCATTTGGGGACTGGGGGGCTGGCGCGCGGTGGGGGGACCAGCCAGCCACTTGGCCTCGCTTCCTCTCAGGGAAGCGAGCCCCAGTGCCTGGATCCCACCCACCCCTGCTGTTTCCATGCGCCCCCTCCTCCCTGAGCCCCACAAGAGGAGACATGCAGCGGCAGCATCTGCCATGCACCCCCTTTCCAAGTCTGAAGAGGGCGCACAGCAGACTCTGTGGCAGTGGAGCTTCCTAGCAAGGGCGGGTTTTTAACCCTTGTGGGAGCAAGAGGCAGCTGTGGTAGGGGTTTGCCCTGCGCTGTCTTTCCAAGACTCCATTGAGGCTTGGAAAGACAGCACTGGGCAAACCTCTGTCACAGCCGCTGCTGCTGCGCTTCCAGGGCTGGCTACGAAGCATGGTGGTGGCTGTGACAGGGGCTTGCCCTGCAGGTTCTCCACGGGAGAAGGAGAAAGGAGGGTGGGGGAACTGTCCCCTCTGCTCGGATTATCTAGGAGTAATCCCACCAGAGGGGAGCACTTTAAATTGCCGCTGGAGAAGCAGCTGCAAGCAGCCCAGAAGGGCTGTTTGTGGCTGCTTCTCTAGCGGTGATTTAAAATGCTCCCCTCTGCTGGGATTACTCCTAAGTAAGCCCAGCAGAGGGGATGGTTCGCGGTGCTGTCAGGGAGAATCAGGTCCTTCTCCCCAGCTGATGAGCGAGAGATGCTAGTTGGGGTGGGAGAGGGGCCTGGTTCACCTTGGCAGTGCCACGCACAGTGAGGGGAGCCGGTGACAGCTGCCGAAAGTGTTGATTGGGCACTTTTCAGCAGCTCTCATCCCTGCTCCGCTCCTTTCAGTGCTCCCACGCAGTGTCCCCTGGGATACCGGTGGGAGGACTGCATGGGGAAGAGTGGAGAGGCGGTGCCTCTGGATCTCCGCACTACCCAATCATTAGTGGGGCAACTTTAAGCCGATAAAGGCTACAGAGCCTTTGTGGCCTTAAAGTGTCATGTGAACCCACCCAGAAAGTTGAAAAGAGTCAAGTTGTTTTAGCATCTGAGAAAGCCAGCTTCTTCTTAATCTAAGGCAGCAAGTTAGAGAGTTGAAACCAAACTATGGGGAAATTGTTAGCGCCCTCCCATTCGGACTAGGCATGCTAACAAAGCTCTGCCTTAAAGGTTGATCCTTTCCTCGAGGTGTCTTGTGGGCAGTGAACTGCTTGGACTGCTGTCCCGCTCTACACTGCTCCTCTCTCCTAATTTGATGTCTAACTCTGGAGTCGCCTAGTCCCTCCTCCTTCTTATCTTTGCTCTGGCTGGGCGTTCCCACAGTTTCAGAATGGCTTGTTGGACTACCAGCGGCATCCCCACCTGAGTCCAGCTGCTGGGGCCTTGAAGCCTCGGCCGCCTCAGCCACCTCTTCCACCTCCTCGTCTGAGCCAGAATCAAACCCCACGTCTTCTCGAGGCACCTCTGCTGAGGTGCTGGGCTGAACCCTTACACACAAGGTCACAAATGGAACCCAAGAATGCCAGGGTGTGGGGGAAGTCCAGTAAGTCCTTCCGTATTCCTAGGGTGTTATATAAATGCTTTCCTCCTTGGCTCAGACTTTCCTTCCCCGTCAACACATGGACTCTGTCGTCCTTGCCTCGCTCATCAGTTGAATCCCTGGTCTCCCTGCTACCCTTGTTCCTTCTTTCTCTCTATTTGCTGCTCTGTCCATCTCTTTAGCAGAGCAGGCATCACAAGTCTTACTATGGGTCTCAGCCACCTACCCCCTTCAGCCATGCCAGTAAGAAGCTATTACTGGAGTCCCATCTCCTAAACTTGTTGTAAGCCCCTTCCAGCTGTTGTGACCTTGGAAGAAGGTGGGAAGGAGGAGAAAGGGGGCATGCCAGTGGGTGGAGGGGAGAGGAGAGGAGAGGGTGCAGATCCTCTGGATTCACAATCTCCTCCATTTCCGTCCCTACCCTCAGGAATGTAGGAGAGCTAGTTGGACCTCTGAACATGTCTAGCTCAAAATGCATGTAAGGAGGAACAGGAGGCTAAAAAGCTTCCGTTGTTCCTCCTGCCCTGCTGGGAAGGGCTGAAAGTAGAGAGAGGGCTCAGAGTTTGGAGCCCTCTGTCTATCAAGTGTCAATCCTGCTGGATTATGCTCTAAGTCAGATATCTATAACAATGATTAGAAAAGGTTTGCCAGGGTGAGTGAAGTAAATGACTGTTCAGAAAGGTATTATGGCACCGTGGTTTCCATTTCTTTTCTGTGTGGAAGCCCTTCAAACTTTTGATCAAATTCCAGCCAAGCACAGTTGCCTATATTTCTTCTGACTAATACACACATGCACACAAAATAACACACACTTGCACATGCTTCTTTTATATACTGTATAAATTGTATTTTTATTCTTTCATTAGATATTGAGCTCCTACTTAGGCCATTTTGCTGTTGATGTTCCATAGGCATATTCAGTTATATAAACTAAGAACTATAATTAGTGAATTCCTTTGTTTCTTTAGTGATCTTGATTTATTATTATATTCTTCTTTCTGTTGCCTTTATTTTGTTAATGTTATTTCGAATAAAATAAAATGTATGAGGAAAACGACTGTTGCCATGGTTGGTTTGAATTGTTGTTTGAATTTATGCAGGAAGAAGTATATAAAATAATTTAATTTCAAACAAGCTACAAGAATGCATACATTCAGAGTTCATTTGATTCACAACCAAGACTCCCATCTGGCTTTCACATGTACTTTTGCAAATCCAGGTCTGTGTAGAAAGTGAATGTAAAACATTGTGAACATTGAAATGATGAACTAATTTTTTCGTGAACATTTGGAGAAAATGTTAGGAGTGATCCATCCATTTCTAATCATAACATAGTGCTGAACTGTCACTCAAATATTCAGAATGGAGAAAAAGACTTAAAGCAAGTAATGCATCTGGTATTACACATGCCATATACCATAAAACCATATTATATTTGGCATGCTAGAAACGGAAGATGTAATTTTAAATTCACCAGTTTGATCAAGACAAGGACATTGCACATGACTCTGTTTATGGTGAACTTTTTATTGATTCATATAATTATTAAGAAGAGTTTTGAGAAGTGCCATGTGGGTGTGCTGGAACTAGGCCCAAAGCTCAGGGGGCACAGCAAACTCTTTGCATATATAAGTTACCAGGCTCAATCTTGGCATCTCCATTTAAAAGCATTTCAGGTACTGAGGTAAGGAAAGTTCTCTCCCCAGCGCGGGAAGCACTCGACTCCCTAAAGGTGGATCTGCAGATAGCTGGCGGTTGATCGGGTAAGGCGAACCGAGTAGCCATCGCCGTTGGAGATTCTATTATCTCATGCTCCAATCTTGCCAGTCAGAATAAGGGCTGGTTCGTACGACACGGAAACTGTGGGGGAGCAGAAGCCCCCTGCGGTTCCCGTGTCATGCGAACGCCGGCTGGGGGTGCCCCCGCAGGACGGCCGTGCGCGCGAAGCACGCAAAGTGACCATGGGCGGTAGAGGGGTAAGCCCCTACCGCGCGTGGCCACCCTGCCACTGCGAACAGTGGGCGGCTGTCCCGTGGGGGGGGCTCCCGTGGCCGCACAGAGGCAGCAGCCCAGAGCGGCCGGAGCCACGGCTGCTCCGGCCTGTAGGGCCAAACAGCCACTCTGGGCATCCCGAGCTGCCGCCCCCTAGTGCCGGGAGGACCGCACTGCAGTGCGGGGACTGCCGGCTCCACCGGGGTCGGCCCACGCGCACGGGGTGCTGGTCGTCTCCTAAACTTGTTGTAGGAGATGGGACTCCAGTAATAGCTTCTTACTGGCATGGCTGAAGGGGGTAGGTGGCTGAGACTCATAGTAAGACTTGTGATGCCTGCTCTGCTAAAGAGATGGACAGAGCAGCAAATAGAGAGAAAGAAGGAACAAGGGTAGCAGGGAGACCGAGGTGCCGTGAACCCTTGATCCCAAAGAGTTCCTCGACGTCGGAGATCAATCCTGACCGGCCTCGAGCCCCGGATGAGAGGGTGAAGATGATGGTACAGGGCCAGACTTCAACACCAATGGAGACTGCTCGAGCTCGTGCAAGGGCACCGGTATCGAAACAGGTGCTGACCGAGGAGGAGACTCGCTCAACTCCTTGGCTTTAGCCTTATGTGAATGAGCCGGTGACAGCTGCCGAAAGTGTTGATTGGGCACTTTTCAGCAGCTTTCATCCCTGCTCCGCTCCTTTCAGTGCTCCCATGCAGTGTCCCCTGGGATACCAGTGGGAGGACTGCGTGGGGAAGAGTGGAGAGGCGGTGCCTCTGGATCTCCGCACTGCCCAATCATTAGTCGGGTACAGCCTCTGGACCCCGCGGACGGCCCCGTGGTGCCTCCCCCACTCGCCGCCTGGGTTGTACGAACCGGCCCTAAGTGTCACTGGCCCAGATGGATCGATTGTCAATGTATAAGACAGCTTAGTATGTTCCATATATTTTTCTCTTCCCTAAATTGCATCTAGAGGTTGCAGTGGAAGTGGAAATAATAGAAATGTGAGGCACATCCCTATAATCCTCCATGCTGCTGGAAGCCAGGGATACTGCCTTCAGAAAAGCAAGTTGGTGCTCCTAATTCTTGTATATGCTAGGGTTCATTTATGCTATCTTGAGTCAGATTGTGCATTGGAAGGGTTTTGTTTTGTTTTTAAGATGGAAGCCAAGGTTGTTTATTTAAAACTGTTCTAGAAGTTATACACCACTGAAGGACCATCCAGAGTACTAAAGCCTCCGTTGTTTCAGTACTTCTCCCTCTTGCCTCCTATTGCCCTAATCCCTCCCTTGTCTTCACACCTAATCCAATCTCTTTAGTTCCCCATTTTCCTTGTCTTTTATTTTATTTATTTATTTATTATATTTATACCCCACCTTTTTTCCTGAAAGGAACCCAAGGCGGCTTACATAGTCCTCCTCCTCCTCCTCTCCGTTTTATCCTCACAACAACCCTGTGAGGTAGGTTAGGCTGAGAGTCAGTGACTGGCCCAAAGTCACCCAGTGAGTTTCATGGCCGAGCGGGGACTAGAACCCGGATCTCCAGAGTCCCAGTCCAACACTCACCACTATGCAACACTGGCTCTCAACACTTCCCTCTACCTTTCCCCCACACAACAAATTCAAGACCTTCCAACTTTACAACAGCTTCTCCTGGTTCTTCTGTTACTGCTAAAAAGAGGTGTAGCTACCGACAAGGAGTCTCTCAGTATTAAGAAATGCGTTGGCCAGAATGCCTCTGTGAGCAGCAACAGTGTAGCATTTGTACCTCATACTGCCTACATACTCTGACTGGGAGAATCTAGGCAATGTGAAATGTATTTGCTAGCTAGAGCATCCCTATAAGCATGCTCTAGGCTTTCTGTCCCCAAGCTGGTGCCTTCCAGATGTTTTGGACTACAACTCCCAGCATTGCTGACCAATGGCCATCCAATGGCTGGGGCTTAAGGGGAGTTGAATTCCAAACCATATACACCAAATCAACCCCTGAGATCTTCTGAGGAGGCCTTATTGGTCATCCCATGACCAACAGTGTGTTGTCAAATGACAGCACATAAGTGGGCCTTCTCGGTAATGGCACCCACCTTCTGGAATGCTCTCCCACATGTGGTCTGAGAGGCGGAAGCTGTGGCAAGTTTAGACGCCTCTTGAAGATGCACCTGTTTACTCAGGCTTTCCCTGACTTGTAATCGCACTGCTCTCTTCTACTGTTCTTGTAATGTTTTTAATGTATTATATTTCACATTGGGTTTTATATTGTATACATATATGTGTGTGTGTGTGTGTGTGCGCGCGCGCGCACGCGCACACACGCGTGTATGTAAACTGCTTATAGATCTTATGATATTAAGCAGTACATAAGTAGTTTAAATAAAGAAATAAAATGAATAATCTAATTTGTAACTACAGTCATGCCTTGGATTGAGAGCATAATTCGTTCTGGAAATGTGCTTGTAATCCAAAACACTCTTACATCAAAACGAAATCTCCCAAAAAAAATTTGTACAGGGATTTTTAATTTAAACCGTACTACAGTACTTGTATTGCAAGACGTCGCTTGTATATCAAGTAAATAAATAAATAAATAAATATTAAAAATTTTGCTTGTCTTGCAAAATGCTCTCAAACCAAGTTATTTGTAATCCAAGGTATTATTGTAGTGAGTAACAATAGAACTTGGGAATTATTTTGGATTGATGATCACTGGGTACAGTGGGGTAATGTTGTGCATATTGCTTTAAGTAAAGAGATTAGAATATTCAATAGATGATCAACAGGTACAATCCGATCCTATGAATGTAATGCATTTCCCATTTGTTTCCCTCACTTTGCTTCTGATCCCCAGAGTATATTAATTAATTAATACAGGCCACACAGGTTAATTTAACATCTTGTTTTGGTTTCAGGCCAGTTAGCTGGATCTTATTTTATGGGTTTCAATGAGAGAGTAACCAGAATTTACATTTGGGAATAAATCAATCCTATGGAATAATGAATCAGATCCAAAAGGCACAGCCCTTCCCTGATACCCTTTCGGTGTATCAACATATTTATGCAATGTGATATTAAGTGGCAGTCCTCTTTTCTCTGCTTGCCTCAGTCTGAGTAAAACTGCCAATAATTAAATTGTCACTACTTTACAAATTGCACCAATTATGTTTCCATTTCATTTTGCTGCTGCTGTTAAGACCGCCCCATTATTAATGATATCCCAAATGTTCCATTTCTAAATGGAGTAAAGAATATCTTTACCACTGAGGTCATTCCCATCTGTCAGATTTCATTAATTTTAATTAAATGTGCTTTGCTGGCAGGCAATGGTATTCCGAGTTTGGGGAATTTGTGTTGTGGCTGGAGATGCTACAGCAGAATAATGAAGTCTTTGAAATGCTGAGATTGTACAGGATAGCTCTCCCTGGAGACAATCCTGGCTAAGCCGTGAGTATGCCCATTACTGATCCACCTCCTATATAATTACACTAGGCATTTGTTCTCAAGGAAACAATAGAAAGCTCAGGTTCCTTTGTTGCATCAAAGTTACACGTAGAGCTGCAGGATTCCTATATGTGAATTCAACACTTTATTTCTAGGAACTTGAAACTGGTTTGCGAATAGAGGATAAGCTCAATAGATCCAAATTGCTGATCACAAAAAAGTGAAACCAGGAGACCCCATGCGGCATGTGAAGTCACCTTGACCCAACAAGTTGAGGGTTGTTTCCCCCTCCAACAAGCCATGCTGTCCGGTTCGGATGACACAAAAAGCCGTGTCCAGGCGGGTGATTAGGTAAAAGGTGCCCAGTACGTGCTGTGGCTTAAATAAGCCACCGTGGCTTGTTTAACCAACAGTGATTGTGTGAACTGGCCCATTGAATCAGGCCATAGAATCAGTGGTGCTGATAGGGATGGGAGAAGCCAGGATGCTCGAGGTCATTGAGATTCTTCAAACTCCACATAGAAAATGCCTTAAGATATGCCAAAAGCGGCTGCAATTTGCGTAATTGCGGCCACTTTTGACGTATCTCAAGGCATTTTCTATGTAAACAGCGGCCTGCTGGGAACCTGGAAGTCTGACGAGTGGCGTGGTGCTTTTGGCCTGGCTCAGCAGGAACAGCCACAGTGGCGTCTGCCGAGTCGGAGGTTGGTTGGATCCCAGAGAATCACCCACCCCTACCTCGAAGCTCATCTCGCTTTGCTCCCATTTTCATTTGCAACCTATTTTTCTTTCATTCGGATGGGGAAAGTGTGCATTTCCGTGAGCATTTTTCAAAAGTGTGCACTCCCCCCCGCAATGTGTATTTTTAAAATGCGATTGCAAGTTTGGGAATGTGTGAGTGTTTTCAGGAAAAGAGGCTGGGGGTTCTATACTGCAGAAGCCAAAGCGATGTTGGCATGAATCGAAACAGAGGACTTCTGCTGATTTTGAACACACTGATTTAACGATGAGATCCCCCAATTGATGCAATTCAGTTCAAGTTATGCTTTGGACTACAATAATCTTTATTGAGCAGATTAAAATGTGTTGTAGCCTCCCTTTCTCTAGGGCAGTGTTCTCCAACCTTGGGTCCCCAGATGTTTCTGGCCTACAACTCCCAGCATGCCCCAGCCAGCTATGCTGGGAGTTGTAGGCCAAAAACATCTGGGGACCCAAGGTTGGAGAACACTGCTCTAGGGCTAACAATCTAAAGGTGGTTTCGCCAGCACATAATATTGACTATGGCTATACATCAGTGGTGTAATGGTCAGTTTTGAAGTGCAAGTGCTCACCATGACAGTCTCAGTGGTCACACCCCCAGGGAGAGTCCTAACATACAAACAGTGGTGTTGATCCATATCAACATACCACTTCTAGCAGTTTTCATCTCCACCTGGAGCAGGCCTTTTGTAAAGCTTAATTGCTTATTCGAGAGCCACCGCAGTTACTGGGAGGATTAATTTACATCTCAGAGGGGAAGCCTGAGGTGGAGGGCAGATGATGCCAGCATCCCTGCGAATCAAAAAGTGCCAGCCAGCCCAGTGCTGGATCCCTGTGCTGGGACTGGGCGATCCGCTGGGACGTGACTTGCTTCCGGCTTGGCAGACGCCGCTGCTGTTCCCACAGAGCCAGGCCGAAAGCCGGTGTGCGCCACGTCGCTCGCTGGACTTTCAGGTTCCTGGCGGGCTGCTGTTTATGTAGAAAATTCCTTAAGATACATCAAAAGCAGCCACAATTTGCACAAATTACATAAATTGCGGCCACTTTAGGCATATCTTAAGGCATTTTCTATGTAAACGGCAGCCCGCCAGGAACCCGGAAGTCACTTCTTGAGCCGGCTCAACTTGGGAGAACGCGAGTTGAGCCGGGGAAGAGGTAAGTGGGATGGAGTTTGGGGGGGGGGTCAAGCCCAGCTAGTCCGCCAGATTTCTACCCCTGAATGAAATCCTTGCACATCCCTACGCCTGAGCCCGGGCTCCACTGCTACACACATACTGTTCTGAAATTGAGCCACACCGCCATCAACTTTGGGTTTGTGAATCGACACCATCTGCGTGACATGGGGATTTTGTGTCGCAGTCTTACAGACACGTTTCTACCAGAAGAGTGTGAGAGAGCAAAGGCAGTGTTTGCTTCCTAAAGTTCAGCCAGTAGCCAGGCAGTTCAGAAGAAGGAAGGCAAATCTCTCTTGTACTCTATCTCCAATCCTCTCTGATTGTTTGAGACAGAAACCTCTCCAGGGGGAAAGGCAGACTGTTTCTTTGGCTGAAAATGTTGGAATCAATGTTCTGGCCAAGACTGGATCGCTATATACAGAGAGACATAGGCTGAGACTTGCCTTGGCTGCCAACACATTCTTAGCATGGCGTGCGCTAAGTGCAAGGCTCATAACTCTGTGATAGAGCTCTATGTCCAGAATCAGGTACAGTAGGTTAGGGGAAAGACCTCTGAAGCCCTGGAGAGTCACTGCCAGTCAGAGCAGACAATACTGGGATAGACAGACAAATATTCTGAACTGTTATAAAGCAGCCTCCTATTTTATGTATTTATACAAAGATTGCTCTCCCACTGCTCTGGCGCTTCTGCTGCACTCAGGGCAGTAAATAACAATTAAAACCAACCATAAAGTGCAATAACCCCCTCAATACAATGTAATAAAAGAATGAAAAATGCCGGGAAGAGGAATATTATCCACCACAGTGGGGTGAACCTAGCTCCTTTTCTGCCAGCAGGAGCATTCCTTGAGCAGTGCTCCACTCAGAATGCTCCCCTGGCAGAAAAGGGAGCAGGAGTCGATCTTTTCTGATTCTCCCCTCCCTCTGCAGCCCCCTGGCTACCTCATTGCCGAGCCTGCTTCCAGCTATGTTCCCGAGGCCTCCCCCATTGTTCCAGAGGCTCCCCTAACCTACTCACTTTTTCTGGGTGGGATAGGGGACTATAGGGGACTATCCTCCCCCATTCCACCAGTGGAAATGCTCCACTGGATTGGAAGCCCTACATAGAATCATAGATAGAATCATAGACTAGTAGAGTTGGAAGGAGCCTATAAGGCCATCGAGTCCAACTCCCTGCTCAATGCAGGAATCCAAGTAGTCAAAGCATCCCTGACAGATGGCTGTCCAGCTGCACCTTGGATGCTTCCAGAGTGGGGGAGCCCACTACCCCCCTAGGTTGTTGGTTCCATTGTCGTATTGCTCTAACAGTCAGGATATTTCCTGATGTTTAGGTGGAATCTGGGTTCCTGTAACTTGAGCCCATTATTCCATGTCCTGCAATCTGGGATGGTCGAGAAGAGATCCTGGCCCTCCTCTGTGTGACAACATTTCAAGTACTTGAAGAGTGCTATCATATCTCTCCTCAGTCTTCTCTTCTGAAGGCTAAACATGCCCAGTTCTTTCAGTTTCTCCTCATAGGGCTTTGTTTCCAGTCCTCTAATCATCTTTGTTGCCCTCCTCTAAACCCTTTCCAGTTTGTCTACATCCTTCCTAAAGTGTGGTGCCCAGAACTGGATGCCGTACTCAAGATGAGGCCTAACCAGTACTGAGTACAGGGGAACTAGTACTGTGCAAGCTATACTTCTATTAATGTAGCCCAAAAAAGCATTTGCCTTTTTTTTTTTTTTTGCAGCCACATCACATTGCTGGCTCATATTCAGCTTGTGATCTACAAGAATTCCAAGATCCTTCTCACTTGTAGTATTGTTGAGCCAAGTATCCCCCATCCTGTAACTGTGCATTTGGTTTCCTCTCCCTAGGTGCAGCACTTGACATTTATCCCTATTAAATTTCATTCTGTTGTTTTCAGTCCAGCACTCTAGCCTATCAAGATCACTTTGTATTTTGTTTCTGTCTTCCAGGGTATTAGCTGTTCCGCCCAATTTTGTGTTATCTGCAAATTTGATAAGCATTCCCTGCACCTCCTCATCCAAGTCATTAATAAAAAATGTTGAAGAGCACCGGGCCCAGGACCGAGCCCTGTGGTACCCCGCTCGTTACCTCTCCCCAGTTTGAGAAGGTACCATTAATAAGCACTCTTTGGGCTTGTTCGCATGACATGGGAACCGCAAGTCCCCCACGGTTCCCGTGTCGTGTGCATGCCGACCGGGGGTGCCCCCGCAGGACAGCCGCGGGCAGGACCCACGCAAAGTGACCACGGTTGGTAGAGGGGTAAGCCCCTACCGCGCGTGGTCACCGTGCCGTCCGAACAGCGGGTGGCCGTCCCGCGGAGTCCCCACAGAGAAGGCAGCCCAGAGCGGCCGGAGCTGCCGCCACTCCAGCCTGTATGGCGAAACGGCCCCTCTGGGCATCCCAGGCCCCCGCCCCCTAGCGCTGGGAGGCCCGCACTGCGGTGCAGGGACTACGGGGTCTGCTCACGCGTGTGGGGCGCCGGTCGTGTGCGGCGCCCTGCCGGACCCCGCGGACGTCCCCGTGGTTCCTCCCCTGCCAGCAGCCTGGGTCGTGTGAACCGGCCCTTTGAGTCTGATTCTGTAGCCAACTGTGGATCCACCTGATAGTTGTTCCATCTAGCCTACTTTTAGCTAGCTTGCTAATCAGGATATCATGAGGCACTCTGTCAAAAACATTGCTGAAGTCAAGGTATATTATGTCCACAGCATTCCCACAGTCCACAAGGGAGGTTACCCGATCAAAAAATGAGATCAGATTAGTCTGGCAGGATTTGTTCCTGACAAATCCATGGTGGCTTCTAGTAATCACTGCATTGTTTTCAAGGTGCTTGCAGATTGACTTCTTTATAATCTGCTCCAGAATTTCCCCAGGGATTGATGTCAGACTGACTTCTCTCCCCAGGTTCCTCCTTCTTGCCCTTTTTGAAGATGGGAACAACATTTGCCCTCCTCCAGTCGTCTGGCACTTCACCTGTCCTCCATGATTTATCAAAGATAATAGACAGTGGTTCTGAGAGTTCTTCTGCTAGTTCCTTTCTTACTCTAGGATGCAGTTCATCGGACCCTGGAGATTTGAACTTGTTCAAAGTAATCAGGTGTTCCCTGACCATTTGTCTATCAATCTCAAGCTGCAATCCTGCCCCTTCAGCCTGTACTTCAGGTTTGCCAGGGGGGACATAGACCCTCTTTTGGGAGAAGACTGAGCCATGTGAATAGAAGGAGCCCTTCTGTCCATGGAATAAAAACCCTGGATTCAATGCCAGAGTTGCAGCCAGAAACACTGGCACAAGTGCTTAGGGTTCTGATGCAGATTCATGGATGCAACTATGAATTCCTTTCATAGGTAGAAAAAGGCAAGGAATGCTGGGATCAACTAAGATGGTGGGGGTGGTGAGGTAGCAGCCTAGATTCCCAATGGCTGAAGTGATGCACTAAATATGGGGAACAGGAGGGAGACCAACAAAGTACTAAGGACACTAGTAATACTGAGTCATAGAGACCTCAGGGACATAGCTGGGAGAAGGCTCAGTGTTGAGGTCACTACGGGCTAGTTTGCCTTTGAGCATTTTGCAAGGGAGTCATTGGTGAAAATGGCTGAAATGGGTCTGTCCCCTTTACATGCTTCTTGGTTAGTCAGAGTGATGCTAAACTATTTTTGTATTTTACCAGTATTGGTAAATAGGTTAACAGGGTTGCAAACTTAGCTTCACAGATGGTTTAACTGCTAAACCCTGTTTGGAATTGAAATGGAATCTCTGACAGCAGAAAGACAGGAAGATTTGGCCCAGAATATGGAAACTCTGAGCAACTTTTGGCTGAATTGAGCATCCTTACAAAACATCCTAACAGAACATCTTCCTTTAGTAAATTAGGGCAATTCCTTGCATATTTTTAATATCTGCTTTGTGCTTTAGAGGACAAGCCTGGTCCTGGGTAGAAATGAAAAATATATATGAAAAAGTGAAAAGTAGAGATATTCTCAGAACTAATGACCCAGCTGGAAAACAGGCTTTGAGGATTTCACATTCATGTTGCTAGTCCAGGTTTAGGTAAAGGGAGGAACTGGAGGGGGAGACATTCTGTGATTATTTGGGGAATTCTCTGAAATGCCATTTCAAACTTGTTTCGCCTCACTCCCATTTTTGTTTTTTGATCTTTTTTTTTTTTTTTGCTTGAAAGGGAAAAGTGCACATTTCAAACAGAAAAAAGTGCATTCTGTATGTATTTTTCAAAAGTGTGTGTTTCCCCCCATTGATTCAATTGTAAAAATGCAGATTTTTGAAAAAAAATGTGCATTTTTCAAACACAATCAAATTTTTCGTTAGTTTGCAAACATTTCTCAGGAAAATTCTACTGCTCGTGCTTGCATTCGGGATTGAGAACATGACATTTTCGGATGATTTGCAAACATAAACCAAATTCTCATATATCCCTAGTCACAGTTGAGCAATGAGTATGCGAACCCAACCTTTTCCTACTGAATGCAGTGCACCAAGGAAGACTGTTATCCATCCTGATTAAATCAACATTTTTCCAGAATGAAGTCAACAATTTCCCACCATATTTAGTAGACAATGACATAATCATTTAATAAGATAAAAGAAGGGAAGCTTCCAGATCCAGACAGAGCTTATACAAAGAGATCACTGCTTTTGCCTAGTATTCTGCCAACATCTTTCCCACTGTAATAACACCGGCAGGCCAAGACATTCTGAAGCTCTAACAGCTAACTGTGATTTTTTTGGGGTGGTGGTGGTGAAAAAAAAAAGCAGAGTTTGTCATACAAGACTCTCGTAGGAGATGAATGCCATAGTATTTGGAGCAGCAGGGGAGTTCAAGTGGATACAAGGAGTGTGATTCATTAGAAAGCCGACTTGCCAGGCAGTGCTGTTAAGTGCAGCCGAAATCTTTTTGTTGTCTGCTTCTCTGAAAAGTGACCTATGAGACCCATAAAATCTTGCTGACACTGCAGACTCAGCTTAGCAATGCCATAGAACATACACACAGTGGCATAAGAATACAAAAAACAACAATAACCAAACCCTTCATATAAATAGTGCATTGTCCCATGTGTGCAACCTGTTGGAGAAGAGTTTGAGAAATCAACAGGCTTAAGAAGGTAAAAGTATAACTGCAGTGTGGAGATATTTCAATACTTGCAATGGTTTAGATGCAGATTGCTTGTGTACAGTCACAAATTTTGCACAATGAACAGAAGAACTGCTTTGCTAGATAAGACTGAGGTCCATCTAGTCCAGCATTTTTGTCTCCAGCAATGGTTACTCAGAAGGCTCTGGGAAGCTCAATAGTATTATTTATTTGTTTGTATTTCTGTTTGTTACATATTTATATCTCACCTCCATGATCCTCCTCCTCTCAATTGTCAGGGATGTTGAAGAGTCCTTGGTCTCGAGTCACGAGTCGAGTCACCAGTCTTTGGACCCGAGTCTCAAGTCCGAGTCCGAGTCCTTGGTCCAAAATGGTGACTCACGAGTCACAAGTCATGAGTCACTCCCAAAGCTGACTCCACAAGTCCCTATTAAAATCAATGGGGGGTTTTCCCAGCAAAATAAGGCTACTTCAGATATGTGGTTTAAATAAATTCTAGGCACAAGTGTGCCTTTTTATTTCAAAACTCTGCAACTGATTTTGGCAAGAACAGACCAGGCAGAAAAACCCAAAATAACCAGACAGGCAGAGGAGGCAGGGAACCCCAAAGCAGGCAGGCAGAGGCCTTTGTCTTGGACAATTCAACTGTTGAACTGGTCAAAAAGAGACCAGGCAGGCAGAGGAGGCTGGGAACCCCAGGCAGGCAGAGGCAGCCAAACCCAAAATGTCTGAAAGGTTGCATTTTAGAAAAGTGATTTTAAAAAATAAACTTGCTGTACTTCCTAAAACTTATCCATGTTGCATTTGAGGAACATGATTTTTTCTAAATGTTTGGGCCCCATTCTGGAACAATGAGATCTCATCACAATTCCACCCTCACTGAACACCCGCTCCACTGGTGATGAACTTGCTGGAACCAGAAACACACTCAGAGCAGCCACACAGAGTAATCTCAGGTCCTTCTTCTGCCTCTCCCAAGTACGCAACACATCAATCAAAATAAATCTTGACACACTGTTGGGGCTGCACTCCTGGTAGCTGTCCATAGTGGCCGAGCAGCGGCACATCTCGCTTCCATGCGCTCTTCGCCGGCAATCACGCTCCTCTCCACTCCTTTTGGCATAGCCCAGGGATGTTGAAGAGTCCTTGGTCTCGAGTCCCGAGTCGAGTCTCGAGTCCCATTAAAAATATTGGGACTCGAGTCCGAGTCGAGTCAGAGGGGGGACTCAGTCCGACTCACGAGTCGAGTCCTCGAGTCCGAGTCCTCATCCCTGTCAATTGTATCCTCACAACACACAACAGCACTGTGAGTTAGACTGAGAGTTGGTGACTGGCCCAAATTCATCCAGTGGACTTCATGCTCAAGTGAGGATTCAGACCCAGGTCTCCTGAATCCTAGTCCAGCACTCTAACCACTAAATCACATTGGTGCTTGTAGATCATTAAAAAATGGTCATAGCTACGATCATAAAATGGTCATAGCCCTTGTGACTTGTTCTCACCACCTATGGGAGGTGTACTGTCTCTGAACATCAGTTCTGTGAATAGTCCATGATTATGATAGCCCTAGGGCAGTGATGGCGAACCTATGGCACGCAGGGACATATGCCACAGCTGGCACGCAGGGACCTCTGTGGGCACTTGAGCCATTGGTCACCAGATCGTGAAAAGACTGTCCCCTTCTTCAAAACACTAATGATTTTGTTCTTTCTCACAGTGTGGAACAGAATTTTATTCTAGAATTCCTGTTACAGAATTCTTTTCTACATTGTTATCACATTTAAAAGATTTTGAAGAGTGATGCACAGAGCATGGCTTGGATGTAAAGCCCTAACAGTTGACCTGAGTGCTACATGTGTTGCTCTCAAACTAACGGAGTATGAGCCAAGGTTTGACAAATTATCAGCATGCATGCAATAGCAAAAATCACATTAATTGTGCAAAAGCATGCCCAATGCAAACTTTTACCTAATGCAGTGTTTGCAGTCCAAGACATGAAGTGTTTAAAATGTGTTAAGCACGTTTAGTTTTCTTGTTTATCTTGCTCATCCTAGTACAGGTTGACTTTTACTTTTACTAATCCGACACCTGTAGAAGCAGGGAAAGGACCCGGGGTAAAGCTTGCCCCATACAGTTTCAGTCTGGCATATAATCATATTACAAGTTGAGAATCCCTTATCCAAAAACACATGTGCCTTAATTATTTAAAAAGTTTGTACAAATTCCCTTCAGGCTATGTGTACAATGTAGTACTATAATAATTTTTTGAGTTGATTTTTTTTCTCCAACAAAAAACTGTTTGTATCATTGAAAGGTCTGCTGTTGTGTTTTTCTTTTAAGGCAAAAGATGTTAATTAGTTTGGACAACTGTATGAGTTGTTTTTCTAAAACTAAAACCTCAGTATTCAGGTTTAATTGCAGCGTTGGCACTTTGAAATAAGTAAGTTGGTTTTGTGTTGCAGTTTGGGCACTCGGGCTCAAAAAGGTTCGCCATCCCCGCCCTAGGGAAAGAGTTTTTAAGCTTAAAGAGTGGGCCACGGGCAACAGTCTAAAGTGAGCCAGAAGCCATGGGACAAGCCAACAGTCAGCAATAAAAGAACAAGTCAGGAACAGGATCAAAGATCAGAACCAGATAAACCGGGAGGCAAGCCGAAGGAGCAAGCCAGAAGTCAAGACCAAAGAATAGCCAAGGATATAAAACACACAAAGCTCAAAAACCTCAAGATTCTCAAGCAAGGCTCGGCTGAAAGAGAAAACTCATTACAGTAATACCTTGGATTGCAAGTAACTTGGTCTGAGAGCGTTTTGCAAGACAAGCAATTTTTTAAAAATAAATTTTGACTTGATAAACAAGCGACGTCTTGCAATACAAGTAGTGTAGGGATATAACCGCTCGCCTCGAGCGGGCGTAGTGGACCAAAATCGGCTCTGCTCACACCCGCCAGAGACTCGCTTTGATATAAGAATGTTTTGGATTACAAGCACGGTTACGGAACGAATTATGCTTGCAATCCAAGGTATTACTGTATACTCCTTCCTGGCCCAGAAGGATCCAATAGCCAGCCACGAAGTGTGGAAGCAGAAGGCTGCCATCTGTAATTCAGTGCTTCACCACATGCGGGCAGCCACACACAGATTCCAGCAGCTCCTAACAAGGACTACACTCTGACTTTTATGACGGCAAGGAATGAACACAAGACGTTGATCTGTAACCTCACACATTTTATTACAAGATTCCATGTTATAAAGTATAAGAATGTTTGTGTTATGTATGTTAACATAAACTGATTTTGCATCTAGTTTAACCAAACTTGGAGATATCCAAAAGGAACCACAGAGTTGGAAGCTGTCCTGTCAAGTCAACAGAGATGGAAAAGCCCGTTGACGATCATTTTTGTAGTCGAGTCAAAAAGTCAAGAATGACACACCTTCCTCTCCTCTGGGCTGCAGTTTGTTATTACCTTGCCGTAATGACACATTGAGGCAGATATTAATGGGAAACAGAAAAATGATGTCCTCTGGAACCTGCTGCCTGTAGTGTTGCTTGCCTGCCTGCCTGCCTGCCTAATTCATCCTGAATTAATATATACAGAAACAGCAGAATCCCCCTAGAACTGAGGTCTCCAATGTGGTGCCCATGGGCACCAGTATCCCTGCAGACATCTCTCTTGCCGCCCACCAGACTCACTGTCCATCATCATCATCATCATCATCATCATCATCATCATCATCATCATCATCATTTTATTTATTTCTCAAGATTTCTTTTAATTAAAAACATATTTTTTTTAATTGGGAGGCTGGCATGCTGCAAAGTGAGGTGCTTCCCATCATCTTTGTTTGGGTTCAAAAGAGTGTTTTTTTTATTTTGGACCTCAGACCCCACCTTTGCCTTGTAATTAGGTTCTTAGGCAAGTTCCTTTTCTTTTAGTCTCAACAGTTTGCCTTCTGAGAAATGAGTGTTTTGTGATTGGCCATGTTCACCATGGTAGCCATTTATGAATGGGCAACCTTCCCCCACGCCATGGTAGCTATTTTGTGAGAGTGCCCAGTCACTCTCTCAAACTTCCAAATGTGCCCACCGACCCAAAATGTTTGGGGACCCCTGCCATAGAGGCTTGACATGGAACATACACACTTTCTGATAAGACCAGCCTTAAAAGTACCTGATGAATACCTTGCAGAAGATCCAAGTAGTCCAAAATCCTAGTGAGAATGTGTTCCCCATTCCTAAGTGGGTATGCTACTGATAGCCATTCCGATTAACCCTCCATTTTTTAAAATACTGAAGTGACATCATTTATTTATGTAAGTTCATGGGTCAAACTCTGATAGCCTATTTCCTGTTTCTGACCAGGGATGGGGACTCGGACCCGAGGACTCGACTCGTGAGTCGGACTGAGTCTCCCCTCTGACTCGAGTCGGACTCGAGTCTCAATATTTTTAATGGGACTCGAGACTCGACTCGGGACTCGAGACCAAGGACTCGTCAACATCCCTGCTTGATGCCACCTGCAGGTGCTGTCTGGACCTAGTGGCAGTAACAATCCAAGTTTATTTTTAAAAATCATTTTACTAATGTAACCTTTCAGACATTTTGGGTTTGGCTGTGTCTGCCTGCCTGTTTGGGGTTCTCTGCCTCCTCTGCCTGCCTGGTCTCTTCTTAACCAGTTCCACAGTTTGAATTGTCCAAGACAAAGGCCTCTGCCTGCCTGTTTTGGGGTTCCCTGCCTCCTCTGCCTGCCTGGTTATTTTGGGTTTGTCTGCCTAGTCTGTTCTTGTCAAAATCAGTGGCAGAGTTTTGAGATAAAAAGGCACACTTGTGCCTAGAATTTATTTAAGCCACACATCTGAAGTAGCCTTATTTTGTTGGGAAAAAAAACCATTGACTTTAATAGGGACTCGTGAAGTCAGCTTTGGGAGTGACTCGTGACTCGTGACTTGGGAGTCACCATTTTGGACCAAGGACTTGGACTCGGACTCGAGACTCGGGTCCAAAGACTCGTGACTCGACTCGTGACTCGAGACCAAGGACTCTTCAACATCCCTTTTTCTGACTGCTTAAAAAGACTGCTGGAGCTACAGAGGACCCAATTTCCTGCATAGTTATGGAGATGAAATGCCATTTTACAAGCTGGGACACACCTTTGAAAAACAGGATGGACATATCTTTAGATAGTGTCAGCTGGAGTTCCAAAATGTTGTAGAGGGCAGAAGATCCACTCCACCTTCCAATTTTCTACATTCTTTTCCCATGCTTTCAGAATTCCTTTAATCCTTTTCCTCTTCATTACCAAATTTTCAACCCTGCTGACTGCTATATATTCCGATGTGATATTGATTTCATTGAGTTCATTCTTCACCGCTCCAAATTCCAAACAAGGCATCTGTTCTTCTGTGCTTTCTCCCAGTCTAGTCTTCCACTACAGTCAGGGAACTGATATTCATCATTTATATATCCTTTAAAAAAAAATTATATAAAGCACTTTATAATATCTCATTCATCCGCCAGAGTGACTCTGTGAAGTAGGCCCTTGAAAATGTTTTCATTTTACAGATATAGAACTGAGGCTGAGAGACTTGCCCAAGGCCGGGTAAAGTTTCCCTCTAACACTGTTGACTGCATCACAGAACATTTGGAATAAATAGTTCACTTTTTTATTTTCCACTGCATTGCTCCACTTTTCTTCCATGAAGTATACATTCCTCATGCTATGGAACCAAAGCACTCTAGGTGGCTGCATTGTAGCCCCTTCCTTCCTTCCTTCCTTCCTGAGTCAGTATAGTGGTCAAAGTGTCAGACAGATGAGTACTAGAGAGACCTGGCTTCAAATCCTCATTTAGCTGTGAATTTCTCTAGGGGACCATGCCTCAATCATTCTTTTTCTAAGCCTAACCTCCCTCACAAGGTTGTGAGCATAAAATGGGAGGGGGAACATGTACACCACCCTGATTTCCTTGGAGGAAAGGCAAGGTAACAAATTAAACTTTATCATAAGTAAATATTTAAAATGCTTATATCCTGCCTTTCAGTCCTAATTCATAAAATGTCTTGCAACAGGCTTAAAACAACAAAAGATGAAACTAAAAGTCTAAAAGCTAGCAGAGTAGATATCAAACAAATGGAACCCGTGACAGCTGGAGCTCAATAAACAAGGTGCTGTCACTGAGAAGGGCAATCACTGGTCGCCACCCATCTCACCTCTGAAGGTGGAGTGGAGGCAGCCAGAGCTGGATCCCCGAAAAAGATGTTAATGACCAGGCTCAAATGCGAGGAGGCAATCCTTCAGATGCTTTGGTCCCAAACTATATAATGGAATTTCTAGGTCAAGATCGGCACTTTGTTTCAATTGTGCCAGAAACAAATTGGTAGCCAATGAAGTTCTTTCAGTAAGGGCAAGACATGTTCTCCGCTCTCAAAACCTTGCAAGCTGAACTTTCCACACAGTGTTCATAGGCAGCCCCATGTATAGAGTATTGCAGTAATCTAACTTGGATGTCACCTGGGTCATAAATAACCATAGCCAGATCATGTCTTACCATCAGACAGGGTTAGGGTGCCTGTTGGAGGGAGCAGATCTTGGGTTACCATTAAAAAGCAGCAAATTGTCCATTATTTCATTGTTTTTATTTTTACCACCTGGGGTGGGGGGTTATGTTTGGATTTTCTGCTCCAGGCACCAAAATGTCTTGGGCTGTTTCCTACTTTATTGGATTATGAAAACCATATATATCAACGCCCAAGCTACAAGCCTTCTTATAACATAATCCTTTATTTTTCTTAACTCATCTTTATTTCTGTTGTATTTTATTTTGATATTCATGGCATGCAGCCCAGTATAAGGAAGGGGACTGTTGAAGCAGTGAATTAGTTTATTAAGGACAGGTTTGCACAAGCGCTTATTTTCATCTCTATTAAGTGTTCCATATCACACAGAGAGGTGTGTAGGCTAAACAGTTAACTGTGCATACCTCTGGTAGCATATTGTCACATTCCATGCTAGCAAAGCTGGGGTGGTGAAGTGGTTAGAGTGTTGGTCTAGGAATGCAAAGACCTGGGTTTAAATCCATCCCCAATCATCCATGAAGCTCACTGGGCGACCCTGTGTCAATCATTTTCTTTCAGCCTAACCCACCTCACAAGGTTTGTTGTGAAGATAAACTGGGTGGGTGGAGCCATGATTTTGTCCAGAGCTCCTTGGAGGAAGAGTGGGGTCTATATATTTAAAATATTTTTATACCTCCTCAAGGCGGTTTACAAGGTAAACTTGTGGCCGGATGACCGGCCAGACGGGCGATTAATAAATATAATAAATAAATAAATAAATAAATAAATAAACAAACAATAAAATACACAATACAACTAGCTAAAACAGCAGCATAAAACATTTAAAACAGCAACAGTAAAAATGGTAAAATAAAAATGGGCACCCACCCATTCATTTCAAAGCAAACTGAAACACCCAGGTCTTTAAAGCCTGTTAAAAAGAATTGGGGGGGGGAGGGAGGGGGGAGGGAGGGAGGGAGAGCGAGAGAGCGAGAGAGAGAGCCACATGGACATCATGTGTCAGGGCACTCCACAAAGATGGGGCTACCACAGAAAAGGCCCTATCTCTCTTGTGCCCCCCAACCTAATAGATGTTACCAGTGGTGGGCATGTGAACAGGGCCTCGATGGCTGTTCTTAGGGCCCAGGCAGCTACATCTACAGTAGGTGCAGGCTGTCCTTCAAATAACCAGGTCCAAAACCGGGATACAAATGTAAAAAATAAAAGAAGCCCCAAAGAGAACAGAATATCCATTAAAAGTGTGAAAACAATGTGCTCACACTTAGACTCACTTAGAGATTGTTTACCGGATGTATAGCAGGCGTAAAGAGCGATGTAAACACTAGCAAAATGCTAAATAAAATGGTCCTTGAGCTTTCAGGACCAGTGTGGCCATTTGCAAAATCTGATAGGAACAAAGATACCTAAACCATAAGTGATCTCTTAAACTGAGTGATGTTGTGTGAGTGACAGAACGGAGTGAGAAAGGGCATTAATGAGAAGGGAACTGGCACCATACTCCACCCCTGAGGCATCCCTCGAGTGTAATTGACCTATTCGACCTTCTGTAATCAAGGTGATTGTGATTACTGACATGGTGAGCATGATAAGTGCTTTCTCCCCTGCTCGTACCTGACGTCAGATCAGAACTGACATTTTAGCTAGGCTGTACAGTGAAAGGCATTCCCCTCTGACAATGCTCATCCACTCTTTCAGTTTTTCAGTAATGCAGTAGCCAGCCACCTTGTGGGCAAACACAGTCACTGGTTAGCATTGTATAAGCTTCCTAGATTTAAGGCTGGTTGCTACGATTTGGCTGCTTCTGGTGGCAGCTTAGTCCCTCATCTTGAGAGTTGTCACCAAAAGCTCACCAGCAGCAACACTGGAAGCAAATTTGAGGGTTCCCAATCAGGTGAAACATTTGAGTAATTTTTGAAGGAAGCCAAAAAGATGTCACTAAGATTTTCTCAGAACGGGCATCCCACAGCTCTCGGCAAATGGATCGTCTAATTCATTTGCCAGAAGCAGAACTTGGCGTTTTGTCTGCCACTACACACCGTGCCAATGTGGTATGAATGGTGGCAACATGCCAGACAGGAGGCTGGGTCAGTGGGAAATGAATCAAGCAATTCATTTTCCGGGAGCAAAGACTTGGCAGCACGGCCTGAAAAAAGAAGAAGACGTGGAGGCCATAAGCAGAATGTATATGTTAGCTGGCCTGAGAACTTGTTAGCAATTAATTATTCAATCAATCAGAACCCCAATGCAGCTTTGACAAAAATGCAATATTTTCTGAAGCTGCTAATATTTGAAACGTTGATAATAACATGTCATAACATGTCAACTCTGCTGCATCTTGAGGATAAAGGCTGCAGCTGTATGAACGAGGAGTAACCCCCGCAGAATTCAATGGGACTTACATTTGAGTAAATGTGAACAAGGTGTTCCCAACATTCTTCTTTCTGATGTCTTGCTTTCAACTCACAGGGCTGTATGTACCACCTCAGAATGCATGCGGGGGGGGGGGGGAGTCATTCATTTGAAAACCCCTCATCAGGATCTCCCTAAGTTCCTGCATACGGAAAATCAGGGAAAAGACACTGCAAGCTGATTCAAACACAGAAGACTAAGAAGACAGTACCAACCTGCTGCCATTCATGACATCCCAGAAGGTGCAGAGACAGCTGGGAAAACAAACACATGTGTGATCAGCACACCTGATGTGTGCTTATTCTTCTGTGGGGATCCAGCACCTTGTTCTTCTCTGTTTGAATTAGCTTCCAGTGTCTTTTCCCTGATTTTCCATGAGCAGGAACCTAAGGAGATCCTCCTGATGAGGTGTTTTCAAATGAGTTAGTGTACCTTTGTTGGTGTACCTTTTTCTGTTCAACCCACGCACATCCAATTATGGGGTGTGACTTCACGGCATGCAAAAAGCCAAATTTGGGGGCATTAGAACATGAGCAACCCACTCCAATATTTTGTAACTCATTGACACTATTTATTTAAATATTTTTAAATATCATCCTTCATCTTACAATACTAGGGTGGTAAACAAAATGTAATTTTAAAAATCCAGTACAATATATACAATAAAACATTATCAACTACAGCAATAAAAGGCAGGAAAGGAAATACAAATAGCTTCCATCAGCCAACTTAAGATAAAATAACTTAAAATGCCTGGACAAACAAATAGGCTCTTTGGCATCAAAAAGAACATAATGTTGTGCTCCACAATTTGGGTGCCACAAGAGAGAAGGCTCTGCCCCTTCTCACATAATGTCCCAACTAACATACCAACATTACTTGGAGAAGAGTCTTCCCCAGATCATCTTATAGCCCAGGCAGGCTGATACAGGTATTATCAGATATTTGGGACTCTAGCCAGTTAAGGCTTTAAAGGTAAGCACCAGCATCTTGAAATGGGCTGAAAAGTGAATAAGCAACCAGTGCAGCTCTTAGAATTGGAGTAATATGACTCCACCTGGTTATACCAGTTATGGTTCTGGCTTTTGCATTCTACATTAGATGAACCTTTTGAGTGGTCTTCAAGGACAGCTCAGTATACAACACATTGCAGCAATCTAATTGTGAGCTTGCCAGAGCATGAACCCCTGTGGCCAGACTATCTCTGTCCAGGTACTGTCATAACTGGTGCACCAGCCAAAGCTGGTAAAAGGCACTGCTGAGCCACTGAGGCTGCCTGAGCCTCAAGTGACAAAACTGGATCAAGGAGGAGCCAGTGCCAGTGCAAGGCAGTTTGGTGCCCTAGGCAAGATCAGATATCTAGCGCCCCCCCTTCCCACTTGAGCCCTCCCTCCAGCCCTATGCCCCTTATGAAATAAAAGTCAATTGGCAAAACCTAAAAAAGTTATTATCATAAACATTGACAAACATACATAAAATACATGTTGATGTAGTACCAATTTGCTATATAGAAAAAATCCTGGTGTAGTGTTACAGAAACTACATTTAATGTTTAAAACTTCATTTCCCTTGCCTTTTTCTTGGCAAACTGGCAAACCATTTCTTTAATGTCTAAAGAAGATGAGATTGGGCTGTTCAGGGCTATGCTGCTTTTCTGGACGCCCATATACGCCCACACCTTCTTTATGGACAGATCCTAAGTATTTTAACATGAAAGTTAGTTCCACTGTATTAAATGGGCTTATCCCAAAATACATGACCCTGCATAGTTCATTTATTACATTTATATCCTTTTTTCCTCCTGCAAGGAACCCAAGACGGTTTATACAATCCTCCTCCTCTCCATTTTATCCTCACAACAACCCTGTGGGGTAGGTTAGCCTGAGAGTTAGTGCCTGGCCCAAAGTCACCCAGTGAAAATTCATGGCTGAGTGGAGACTAGAACCCGGATCCCCCAAGGCCTAGTCCAACACTCTAACCACTATGCCACACTGGCTCTTAATCCAATGTTGTTGGATTACAACTTTCATCATCCCTCACTATTGGCTATGCTAGCTAGGGCTGATGGGAGTTATGATCCAACATCTAGGAACCCCCTCCCCCCTTGTACAGCCTATGCACACTTACTCCGGAAAAAGCCACACTGGACTCAACGCATAAGATTAAGCTGTACAAAAACCTATAGGGATACTGAACACCCCCCTCCCCCATCACAGAAGTCTATCCTTGTTTTGGCGTTGCGTGGTGGCGGCTAAATTAATTACCGGCTCCTCCCTTTCCCGTTCATTAAAATGGTGCAAAACAAACAAGTGCGCTTTCCATAACCATCTTTCCGTCCGGAACTTGCGCTTCCTCGGTGGCAAATCTAGCGCGGCGGCGGCGGCAACAAGAGGACTGCGTCTGCGGGGCAGAAGCAGGGCCTGACGCTGCTCGCGTTCTCGGTGTCTTGACGAAACGCCACCAAGACTGAGCTGCCTGTCGCCAGGAGTCTGCCTACAGTGCTTGCCGTAATAGTTCTCCTCGTCCCTCGCCATCCCCACCGAGTTTCCCTCTTGCTTGCTTTCTGGCCGGCCTGCCGCGCTGGCCTTCCTTCCTTCTTTCTTTTCCTTCTCTCTCTTTCTTTCTCCCCTCCCTCCCCAGTCAGCTGATCAACCACCCAATGAGGCGCCTCGGGTTGCTTCTCCCTGGGGGGGGCGGGCAGAACTGGCAGAACCTGTAAAAGACATTTGGGGGAAAGGGGCAGGTCCGCCCAGCCTTTCCAAGAGTGAAATTCCGTCTACTACAAGTCAAGATATGATTGGTAAAACAAACGGGAAAATACGCATTTTAGCGCTGTATCCCCCCCCCAAGGCATTTCTGGCGCCCCCTTTAGCCCGGCGCTCTAGGCAGCTGCCTAGTTGGCCTAATGGTAGCACCGGCCCTGGGAGGAGCCCTGAGCTGTGCGCCTGCTTTTTCATGGGAAGTGCAACCCGATGTACAGAACAGGCTGTACATCCAGCTCCCAGTCATGAGAACAATGTACTCACAGGGCCTGTATCGCACCCCAGTTCATTGGCCCTCATCTTGCTGAATCCAGACACCAGTTCAGCACCTGCACAGCCTCAGATGACACGGAGAAAGAGAGGTGAGTGTCATCAGTATCCTGCTGATGTCTTACTTGAAATCCCCCCCCCCCCAATGTCCTCACCCAGTGGCTTCATATAGATCAGGGGTGGGTGACTGCAGGAGGTTCTGGGGCCATTTTTGCCCCTGGAACACCCCCCCCCCCAGGCTACATTGGGTAGAAAAAAATATTAAAAATGCCTTTTTACTGCTGAAATTCAGCTGCAAACCACTCTGCAGCTCTCAGTAGCTCTAAAAGGGCTGCCTTAAGCCTGTTTGCAAGCTAAGTTTGAATCTTTTAGCACTCCGTAGTCCAGTGGAGGCTGGTGACTCCTATTTCAGTGGGGTTCCAACACATCTGGACTGCACCAGGTTGGGGAAGGGTGATTTTCCATTGCAGGTTTTATTTGGAGCTTTATAGGAGATATCCATGGTGCTCCATGGTGGGGAACTTATTCTGGGGATGGAGTTTAGCAGCACCGTGAACAGCTCCCGTAAAGTTCCAAATAAAACCTGCAGTGGATTAGGAGTCCCACTGAAATAGGAGTCACCACCAACCTTCCCCTGCTGTAGCTGCTACGTAGCGCACCATTCTGTTTTGGTTTGAATTTCTCTCAAATCTGGGGCATGGTGGGGGGCAGAGGGGGAGGCAAGGGGCTGTTTACTGGAGGGTGGCAGGGGCCCTCTTCCTGTTTGCTGTAGGGTGGCAGGGGCTGTCCATGTGTTGCCCACCCGAGATAGATATTACAAAGCATGGGGGGATAATATAGACCTTTGCCAGACTCCGCAGCGCAAATTCAGAAACTCCCCAATGCCACGTTCTGAATGTGAACCTGCAGGCAGCACCAGAACTATTGCATCACCATGCATCCTACACCCAAGGAGCAGCACTGGTCTAGCAGGATAAGCATGACTGAGAGGCCAAGGAGAATCAACAGGGGTCACCCTCCCTCTGTCTCTGTCCTGGCAGAGGCCGTCTATCTGGTTGACGAAGGCTGTTTCAGCGCCAACGCCGGACTGGAACATGGATTGAGATGTGTCTGTCTAGTAAACATGGCTGCAGTTTGGGGGTGGGCAGAATAGCTTCCGTTATTCAACTCTTCGTTTTAGCTGAAAAAAGAGGAGATTTGAAGACGCTGATATGGTGACTTTCAAAATAGCCCCTCTTTTCAGATACTCCAGAGTGATGTAACCTAGACTGACAAACTCAGTGACAGGTGAAATACGAAAGGACAAACTGTCAGCTGGGAAACGTTAAAGGGACTCACTGTTGCAGCCACTAAGCATCTAAAAATGTTAAGTGCTCTTTCTGTTTACAGAGGAACATCTGTTATCTGGTTACCTGTTCATAAAAATGGAGAGTATCGAAAAGAAGACGGCATAAAGTAGAAGACAACCTCTCTGACAGGCATGTATGTACTGTATATAGATACAGTAGTAAGCTACAAAAATGTGGCCAGCTGAGATAAAGATATTCAATAAACAGAAAAACCCCCCCCAGGTTTACAAAAAAGTTAAGGCTATACAGCTTTCAACCAAGTACCAAAAAGCAGGGAACTCGTGAGCTATTCCCACAAGCCTTAACACCACATCCAGCGTGGCGTAGTGGTGAGAGAGTGTTGGACTGGGACTCGGGAGATCCGGGTTCTAGTCCCCGCTCGGCCATGAAGCTCACTGGGTGACTTTGGGCCAGTCACTGACTCTCAGCCTAACCTACCTCACAGGGTTGTTGTGAGGATAAAATGGAGAGGAGGAGGAGGAGGATTACCGTATATACTCAAGTATAAGTGGACCCTAATATAAGTCGAGGCCCCTAATTTCACCCAAAAAAACCTGGGAAAACTTATTGCCTCCAGTATAAGTGCGCTGACCCAAGTATAAGTCGAGGGGGCATTTTTCAGCACAAAAAATGTGCTGAAAAACTCGACTTATACTTGAGTATATACGGAAAAAGGCGGGGTATAAATATATAAATAAATAAATAAATAAATATCCTCCCGAAGGAGGCAGAGAGTGTGTGCAAGTGAAATTCTCATCCTTCCAAAGCAGATAAACCATGTGGACAGAATAGAGAATATGATACGCAGAGGTGATTGTGGAAAACTGATGACAAAAACTCAGGGCCACCTACTTCTCTCCTTTTTTAGAGCAGTCTTCCCCAACCTGGGGAAGCCGTCCAGATGTGTTGGACTGCAACTCCCATCCTTCCCAGCCAGCATGGCCCCTGGCATCCTCCTTTCCAGAATTAGGATGGAACAAATACGATCCAACTAGGAACTCCAAGGCAGGCGCAGCACTCTCAACGGACTGCCTTAAACCAAATGCGGAGGCAACAAATGAATCTTGAATACCTAACCAAAGCAGCTCTATGATATTTAAAGTGCTTCACCTGTTTTAGAGTCCCTTGGTGGATCGCATACTTATGTTCTGCCCTAATTCTGGCGCCCTCCAGATGTTTTGGACTCGAGCATTCCTGACCATTGCTCATGCTGGCTGTGGCTGATGGGAATTGAAGTCCAAAACATCTTGAGAGCACCAGGTTGGGGAAGGTTTCAATTGTTGTTGTAATACCTGCAGGTGACCGAGACTGTGTTTGGGCACTGTGTTTTCCTCCCCCCCCCCTGGTGCTGAAGTGGGCTGTTCTTCATTTGTATCTGTGAAAATGCAATAAACCGGTGGGCTGCGGCTTCACAAGTGTCACGAGCACTTATTGGATATCGCCTGTGATGTGAATGTGAAAGCAACGCAACGCCCCTTCTATTCCATTTTCTGATTTTTAAAAACATGTTGTTCATCATTGAACACTGTATGAAGAAAATAACCAGAATAATATCTCAGAGATAGATATGCTCTATAAATAGGGTGGCTATATTTCGAAAGGGGGCTGACATCAGGCCTTTTGAGAGGAAAATTGATATTTTACAAGTGGGGCCAACTGCCAGTTCATTTCTCCCTCTCGGAGTTGCCTCCCTTAGGACCAAATGAAATGTTCTGGCTAGCATGGATGGTGGAACTATGCATGCTAGTTTTCTTTACCTCCTTGTAAGCATGAGCAGCCCCAGTTTGGATCAGGACCATGGCGCTTCAGGAGGGGGGGGACTTAAAACTTCCCTTATTTTCTTTTTGTAAGCTATCCATGGCGGTGGGTGGAATTTCACGAAAAAATGGGGAGGGGGGAATGTTTAACCCACCTCCCAGAATGCCCTGGTCTCAATCCAAATCAGAAGTAAAGGACACTAGCACGCATAGCTCCACCATGCATGCTAGACAGAACATTCAGTTTGGCCCATCGTGTCCATTTCATTGGGCTGTGGCAAAGAGAGAGGTGAGACAGCAAGGCCCGCTCCATCCATCACCTTGGTGGGACCAACTGCCACTTGGCCCCTGCCTTTCTAGAACTGCCCTCTGAGGGCCAAATCAGACATTACTTTAAATCTGTATTGAGCAGCTACATCATGTTTTCTTTTTTTTACTCTAGAGTAGGTGCAGGGGCCCCAATCCAGAGTGGGGCCCAGCACCTACTCTGGAGGGGGAAAAAATGATGGGGGTGGGGAAGGTATAGCATTCAGACAGATTTTACAGTAATACCTGTTTTGGCCCTAAGTGGCTATTACTCTGCTCAGTATGCAACATCATTATGTAACGTATGAAAGAGCTGGCACCTGAATATGCTGGTTTTCCTCATCTCTTGTCATTCCTTTTAACTGTTGAATTCTGTTCCCTCTTAGAGTGTAAGCCATTATTATAAAGTGTATACCACTTTGAATGCTTGGGGGAAAAGGCAGTATAGAAATGTAATCAATGATTGGCTATATGCCTTCTCCAGTATCAGAGGCAATATGCCCATGTATGCCAGTTGCTGGGGAACATGGGTGGGAGGGTGCTGTTGCACTCATCATGTCCTGCTTGTGGGACTCCCACGGGCAGCTGGTTGGCCGCTGTGTGAACAGAATGCTGGACTAGATGGACCTTTGGTCTGATCCAGCATGGCTCGTCTTATGTTCTTAATATCTTTACAGTTCAGTCCTATGCATGTCTACTCAGAATAAGCCCCACTGAATTAAACTGGATTTACTCCCAGGTATGTGTGTCTAGAATTCCAGGCTTAAAAAATAAAAATCATTGTGCTGCAGGAAAGGAGAAACTGCGCCAATGCCATGTTGCCCCAATTCAGGGATTTAACCCCCCCCCGAAGCCCTATTATTTTTTCCAATATGAGCACCCTAACCAAATGCTTCCCCAAGCCAAAAACATTGGAAATCTGAAAGGAGGCTGATGCTGGAACAATTATGCTGAAGATGTCTGAAACACAAACATTAAAGAAATGTTTTTATGTCCACAAAAGCATGAGCCTGTAACCGGGACCAACCCATTCTAGGCTTCTTAATATTTCCGGTCTTGTCTTTGCAATGTAATTATGATAATTGCTTGCCTCTTTGAACACATTCATTTTTATTGTTTCCTTGGTAATGATTATTTACTTGCTTCAGATGTGGTTTCTTGGGTCAGGAACAAAATCAGCTAATTAACCACTCAGGAAACAAAGGCAAACAAGTTGAGTCCCAGTTTCCTTGCATAGTGAAAAAAACAACATGACAACAATGTCAATGTAAGACACAGGGTTAGAAAACGGCAAGAAATGCTCTCCTGTTTGTGGATATTTCCTGTGAAACTGAGAGCTCTCCTGATTTGCCTGAACAAACAAAATGCAAGAAAAGGAAGTACTGTGGAGGGGTGGGATTGTTTAGGAACCACAATATGGTGGGATTAAAGTCCATATGACAGAGTATTTATTTATTTATTACATTTCTATACTGCCCAATAGCTGAAGTTCTCTGGGTGATTCACAATGATGTATTGGGGTCATTACATCATTGTGAGTAATGACATCATTGGAGTATGATGTATTGGAATTTTTGGGAGCCACATTTATCGTGCAATCCTATGCATGTTTAGAGACAGAAAAGGCCTAGAACTCCCAGCATTCCCCAGCCAGCACTGCTGGCTGGGGAATGCTGGGAGCTGTAGAACTTTTTTCCTGTCTAAACATGCATAGGATTGTGCCTTTCATAAAACTTGCTTGAGCCACAATCTCAGTCTTGTGATTAATAAAAGATCAGTCAATGCTTGGTCCCAGACTAAGCTCTGTTGAAGTTCATGGAAGTTCTGCCATTGATTTCTAACTGGCGCAGGAATGCACCTTAAGAAGCTGTTGAAATTGGGAAGTTCGCTTACAGGTAACCTTGTTAATATTCTGCCCATTCTTTTTAACTCAGTGGATAATTTTCTGCTGAGTCTTCGGCATATTTCTCCCTTGCTTCTTTTCCTTGTATTTCACTTATTCCTCTTGGCACTTTGCACTGTGCCATTTGCATATCATATTTTTTTTCTCCCTGCTGCTGCTCTCAGGCATTAGCTGTGCTGATAAAAGCAGTGCTCTCTTCAGACTTCCCAGGCAGCGAGCCACAAATGTCCTTAGGGACTGTGATTCTGTTTTCTTCCGAACACCCTTAACTCCTCACGTACTCATCTTTACCCATCTGGAATCATCATGTGTCCTTTAAAAAAAAAAAAAATCCAAAAAACTCGCCACAAGGTGGCACTCTGGTAATACCTTTAATCTAAATCAAATTCTTAAATTACCAAATAAGTGGCTACAGATGTGTAAATGCCAAACATAAGTCATCCTGACGGTTGCAAAAGCGGCTTGCATTGACGGGAAGAATTTTGATTTTTATTGGGGTCCTGTCTCAGATATTTCCAGTTAGGATTTTTGCCCCAATGCAGCTGCTTAGAAGAAGAACTGTTGCCCTAAAGAGACTTCGTTTGGCTTCATCTTCCTAATTGAGGGATCACCTATGAGTCTCATCCAGGAAGCATTGCCTTCATTCAGTGACAGTCAGCACATGGCCAAATCGGATTCCCTCTGTGCCATCGTATTTCCTATGTAATCCCTGATTAGCCAGGATCACTCTATGAAGGAGAAAGAAGCACTAAATCAAGGGGCCTGGAGGTGGGAGAATGGCACTGAAGCAACAGCACCCAAAAAAACGAAGCCCCCAGAAAAGATTCCTAGTGTTAGGGGATTTTTCAGAACATATTTTTCCACCCTCAATTTTAACAGCTGACCGCCATTTTGCACAGCTCTGCTTTAGCGCAGACTTTGCTGCATCTTTTCTTCGTTATCTTAATGAGAGGGAAATCGTGTAGAGCACATTTGGGCAACCCACGGGCCACATACGGCCTGCAGTGGCCCTCCACGCAGCCCACAGGTGTTGCCCTAGCCGCCGCCGCCGCTGTTATTTCCCCCTCCACTCATGATGGGGAGGGCAGCAGGCAGGGATGACTCTCCCATCCCATGCACTGCCCTCCCTATCGGAACTGGACAATTTAAATGGGGAGTGTGGCCCCTGGAGTCATCCCTACACGTAAATGGAGTGCCTTTCCCATCCAGCACCAATCAGCTGTGTGTTGGAAATATGCATGATGTGATCTTGGCAAACTGGGAGGAAAGATGTAAACCTCCTCATCCTCACACGCTAAGATGGGGGTGAGTGAGTGAGTGAGTGTGTCTGTCTCTGTGTGTGCGTGCATGTGGACCCCACCCCGCTGCCCACCCCTGATGGAAGCATGATGGTGAACAGTGGCTAGTGTTGTTCCGAAACTCCACCTGGACCTGCCCTTTCACAGCCTCTTCATTTCCCTGCGAAAGAGGCAGTCGTTTTTCTGCATCTTTTGCAGGGATGTTGAAAATTCTGGAGAAATTTCTCAGAGTGCAGGGCTTCAGTGCTACCTTAGTGTAAAGAGATGATTGAGGGTGTGTGTGTATGTGCGTGCGCGCGTGCGCACGTTCTTTTTCTTTTACCATTTTTATCCCGTTCTGTCCTTGCAGCCTCTCCTGCTACTTGAGCTTCCTGAAAAGCCCCCTAGAGGACTTGATGAGGACTTCTTGCCTTGGGGCTTTCCAGTGCTGCTGCCTAGTAGTGAGTACCTGAAAGCTGAGTGGGGCATTTTTGTTTTTGTTCTGTAGTTGTTAAAAGTCCTTCTAACTGCTGGAATATGTGATGAGAAGATGTCAATTCTGCAGGAAGGTTTTTTTGTTTTTGTTTTTTAAGTTGACTACCCAATAAAGGGTTAAAATAGACTGTTATAGTCTAGTGGGCCAAGGCAGAAACCAAGCTTCTCTGTGAAGTCAGGGTGCAGGGTTCAGTAGAGCAAACCACTTAGTTGAATCAGGGGAGGGAATGCTGGATGTTGCCTAGCAACAGGTTTGAAATTCCATGCCCCTTCTCCTTCTTTCCTTCCTACAGTTAAGTGACTTAACTGATGCTTGCTTGGTTTTTAGCAAAGGAGACATGTTCTGTGATTTTCCTTGCCTCACCAAATAAGTAACATTTAAGAAACTGCACTTACAAAGTCTGTTACCATCAAGCTTATAGTACCTGAGAAATCACGTTACTTCTGTTTTTTACTTTAAAAGCATCCGCTTAGAAACAAGTGCATGAGTTTGCTTGGGTGCATGTGTTTGTTTGGGTGAAGTCTGCTGCTACTATTGTACTCTGCCATCACTAATAATAACAACAACCACAAGAACAACAACAACTCACAGTTCCATCTGTGTTTCACAGATTGTCAGGTGCTTTTCGTTCTGCCGTCTGCTCATTGATGGAACCAGATTGTTTTAGGGATGCCCTAGAATTTTGTTCCTGTTTTCAAATGCTCACTTGCACAAGTGCACTTTTGCACAACTCCCTCCTAACAGTAAAAAAAAAAAAAAAAAAAAAAAAAAAGGGTCAGCAAATTCATGGGATCTGCACAAGTTGGAAAAAAAGCCAGCCTACTGCGGAATCCACGGGTCGGATTCACTAAATCCAAACTCATTTGAAGCTATTATGGGTTTCTCCGACATACCTACTTTCTACACATTGGGGGGGGGGGGTTTGCGGTGGCTTCAATTGCAGAAGCTGGCATTCCTAACCTTCACATATTGGAGGGCTCATCTGAATAGTGACCGGTGGAGATCTCCCCCCCCCACAACCATGTGATCCAGAGAGCTCATTTTTCTAGTGTATAGATTTCATGGTTGTAGCTAACACTGGGGGTAGGCAGACGTCCAGCTTCTGGAATCTACTTTGCTTTTTAGTAGAACCTCAAGGTCCATCATCCAGAGAGAGACAGGTGCAAAACATAGTGACACAGGGCAGGCATACACTAGTAGAATTCAGTAATGGTGGTTCCTCTGAGCACGTGGCTCAGACCAAGAACTTAGTTTTCAGTATCAAAGCTGAACTCACAGTCTTCTCACACAAAAATTTACTCTTGCCCCCCCCCTTCTCCAGCCTCTCTCTCTCACACACACACACACCAGATTTCTTCTTTTCAGCAACTCAGTTTGGAGGAGAAAGGAAGCCTTTTTGTTGTTGCTGTGCTATTATTAAACAACTGGGACTCAGGAACACTTGCAGGTCTACTGCAAATCACCTGAAGATCTAGCTCCCAATCCCCCCCCGGCCCCCAAACCTGGCTTATGCAATATATGCTTGCAGAGAAGTCATACAGACAGCCTGTGGATGTCAGGTGTACTCAGGGCAGGGGCAAATCAATCCCGTGATTAAAAACAAAACAAAAGTCAGAACACCATTAATCTGCACATTGCACACTAGTAAAAGTATGCAATGGGATTTTAAAAAAAAAAGTCTTTGTGCTTAATTCCTTACTAATTTGCTTGGAACCCCCACTGCCAAACTGACATTGAAGACTGGGTAGCAGAACTCTCCAACTTGGCATCTAGAGAGCGAGTGGAAGGAATAAATTACACAAAATTAATGGCATCTAGGATGGAATTGTTTTGACTGCTGGAAGCAAATAGTCAAAAGCAAATTGTGATTGGATAATCTGATGTCTTGCTCAACTGACACACAAACACACTCTTTCCCCTCCCAGTCTTCCCAGCTCTTTCCCCCACTTTTATCCTTATCTATCTTGGCATTATCTGCCTACTCCTCGCTGCAAATTTTCTATAATTCCACAAAGGGCAAAGACTGTAACAGAGATATAATTTAATTATTACAGCCCTCCTCTTTTCTCGCTGGATTTGTACCGCATGATATACCTGCTTCGCAAAACGGTACAGTTTTTGTTCTAATTTTTAGTTGTAACCCTTCTGAGATAAGCTGTGGGTTGAAGCTGCCTGGATGTCATATCTGCTGTCCCAAAAATCTCTGTGTCCTGATTTGAGAAAATCGAGTGATGCTTATGGTTACTCCAGCAGTGAGGCATCCTCACTTCCTACATGCTCAGAGGAGCTCTATTATTTGCATGCTTCTGGAGACACCCAGGATGACCCCTGGTGCAAATTAAAAGCCCTGGACTCTTACCTGGAATGGCAGGCGACAATGACAGCTGCCTGTTTGGTGTGTCAAACAAACATATTTTCTGAAGAAGGAATCCCTGCAGAGGCTAGCTGGAGTGATACAATGCATCTGAATGCTGCCTGTCTGCTTCATGACTTCCCCCCTTATTCATTCTCGGGCGAGCGAGGGGTGGTGGTGGTTCGGCTTGACAAGGCTTTGAGAATACTTTGTTCCAGACTAGTGGCCTATATCTGGCTGGGTCAGGTGCGGCCGAGAGATGAGACTTCATCAAGATACGAAATGCACACGGAGAAGCAGGGGAAACTGAAACCGAGAGCTCGGGCTACTAACCTAGGTGTTAGTGTTCAGAGGTTGGAGCAACTGAGCTGACTGGCAGAATATCTGCAAAGAATAGCCTCCCATTCTGTGCACCCCCCTCTTTTTTTTCCTCTCTCCCTGATTTCTCTTTCTTTACATGGAAACAAAATAAGAGAGATCTGATGTGCAAAACAAAAGAAAATGAGGACTAAACAGGCAGCCGGGCGCTGAGTTTCTGATTGGTATGTTGGTACCAGCTCTGCAAGTCCATTCTTCACCTTCAGGCATCTTGTTCTCCTGCATGGGTGTCTGGCACTAAATCAGATGGTGTCCTGAAACAGAGCTTATCTTCGTAAACCAATTCCCATTCATCGCCACATGACGCTTGGGGCTTATTTCAGTGCACTTTGTTTAACAGCAGTTAAGTAGTTTATTATCAAGCGGAGGCAAGCTCTTTGCAAAACATCTTGCAACCTCTAGAATCAGAGGCACAGGCTCTGCCTTTGTGTACAACACAGCAGATCGATACCAGAGAAGGTCCCCCTGGATGTGGCTCGCCGTCCCCATCATCCTTTCCAAGATTCATTGTGTTGTGTCCTGCTGAGTCACTCTGTCTGCCTGAAAGGAAAGATCATTGGGCAAGGAACAGGCCTGTGTGGTCATCAAATGACCAGAGCTAAGATGTCAGGAATGGCTTTTGAAATTGCTCTATCATATATGACAGGGGTGGAGTACCTCGGGTCCACGGGCCAAATCTGGCCTGCCTGGGGTCCCATTCCAGCAGGGCCAAATTACCAAATATACCAACATATTTTAGCTTACTTCCAGTAACTAAGCCTTAGGAGAGGCACGTCAACCTTTTAGAATTGGGGGTGGGGACTGCATAAAAGCCAGAAAACTACTAAACTATGGGTGATCAGAGGAGACATGGAAGGGCCAGGGGAAGGGGGCATGACTGTCCGGGCAACCCCAGAGGGCCAGATTGGAAGCTCAGGTAGTAGACTCAGCACCCCTGATCTACACATACACTTCCATCAATCTGGGGCATGGTCAAGGATGTGCCTTCAAGAGGCAGGTGCATTGCCCAATGTGAAAATGTCACAGCTGCAAAACATCTCTAGATGGTGCCACCTCAGAAGCTCACATATGCATTGGCCTGGAGTTGAAGCCATCACTGCAGAAACCAGTAGGGCAGTCAGCTCAACTATCTTTTTTGTATCTTTATTTAATATGTGCAAAATAGAAGGAAGCCACACAGATCTATATCCAAGTTTTGTACACACAAGTCAAACAGAAGAGGTGGATTCATAAGAGACGATGATGCCAAGCCACACCGATGGCAGCACCAGAGATGTATAGAGCGTCTAAGGCTGTAATTCGATGCGCACTTGCTTGGGACGAAGCAGTCTGGAATTCTCAAGAAACTATCAAGAAGTAATAACAATACCCCCCCCATGTCACCCATGTTTGCATGTAACTGCCAGAGTGGAGGTTGCCCACCCCAGCATAATTTGCTCTTCCTCTGTCACTCTAATTAATTATAATGTCAAATGAGTAACGATGACCACATCGTAGACTCTTCCTCCTGTTTAGTATTCAGTCTTTCTGCCCGTGCTGTAGAATCTTTTCATGCTGTTTTTTCCTCTATGTTCACAACTGGAGTTCTCCAAGAACAGACTTCCACTGGCCCCTCATCTGGGGCTGGGGAGAAGATTTGCGAGTGGAGGAGGAGAGAGGAGTTAGGTAACAGGTCAGGTTAGTCACAGGTACTGAGCCAATGGCTCAACTAGGGTGGGGACACAGGAAAGGGCTTATTTAGGCACCTTGGTTCCCGCCCACGGTGAGATTGAGATGTCTTTAGAGTTTTGCCTTTCTCGCCTACATTGGGTGCCTGGAGGCGTCAAAGTAAGGCGACGATGGTAAAGCCCTCCAGCTCCACATGGAGGGCAACTGGCCGGGGGCGGACCAACCCGCCTCCAGTGCGGTTAGGATGTATTCGCCCAAATATTGGTTTTTTCCTGGCCAATGGCCGGGCTAAGTTAGTACCGCACTTCGCCCTTCACAGATCTTCAATTCAATAAATGTGGCCCTGATTTGAAACCATAGACTCTGTGTCTGACTCTTCTTTATCTCACCCATACACTCGCAAGTGACCCCTCCCCTCCATCAACTAGGTTTCCAGGCCTGGCAACATAGTTTCTTATTGTGTTTCACTGTCATCCATGAAGTCTAACCCCTGGAGCCAGCAATTCCACCGTACAGCGTACCTCTTCCTCGGTCCTTCATGATCCATCACAAAATGTATCCATCAAGATGCTGCTACATAATTGGAACTAGGAAGAATTCCACCAGATAAAAATCCAGTTCATTGTATTTAAGGAGGTCTGCTTGGTACGTATATTACCAGTTTTCATTTTTAAAAAATGCTTATGAATATAAGGAGAGCCTGGCTGCATCGGATCAAAGGTCTGTCTAGCCCCGTGTCCTGCTTCCAATAGTAGCCAACCAAATATTTCCAGGATGCTCACAAGCAGGGGTTGAAGGCGCTTGCCTCCTCCCACAGTGGCTTGCCAGCAGAGCTGGTATCCAGTGGTATACTGGTTCTGAACATGGAGGTTCCTTATAGCCATTATGACTAATGGACATCAATAGCCCTCTCCCTGGAGTTCTAGGATCATGAGAGTGGGGAGAAAACTAGTTTCTATTAGGGATGGATGAATCTGTCAATTTTGGTTTCCCTCACTGTCCAATTTTTCCAAGTCTAAGTTGGGATTTAAAAAAAAAAAAAATTGCATGAAAATTTGTATACATTTTTGTGTGTGCATTTCTCTTAAAACATGCATTTTTGTATGTACTTTTGCCTAATTTACACATTTCCCCAAGCAATTTTCCTAATATAATGCGTCTTGAGCATTATTTTCACGAATGTGTGCGCTTTCCTATAATATACAGATTTTCGTATGCATCACAAAAACTCCATCACAAAATTTGTAGACGTGTGAATTTTAAAGGAGAACTGTGTTTCCGTTTGCATATTGGCTTGAAAATTCAAAATCAAGTACGTTCACATTAAAATGCAAACCGAATGAATTTCTCCCCCATCCCTACCGGGGATCCACTTTCTCCACACTGTGCATTATTTTTTTTAAAAAAAACACCTTTCATGTCCCCTTCTCCTTTTAATGGTCTTTTTCTAAACTAAAAAGGTTCAAGCACTTTAGCCTTTTTAATTTAGAAAAAGACAGTTTAGAGGGGACATGATAGAGGTTTACAGAATTATGTACTTGTAGGGAAAGTCTTCATCCCCCAGGTCATCTTGCTCGATCTTTCCATGGTTGCCTTTTTGAGAGGGAGCGCATGGCCAGAACTGTACACTGATCTCAATGTGTTAGACCTTCTGCTACATCAGGAGCCTTATTCAGGCATTCCCACTCATGCCATTATTATTGCTTGAGGGGACGATTCACAGGGTTGTGCTCCCTGGCCCTTTCCCCTGCTATCACTGACCTCTTGGGTAGGGGGACGTCCGAAACAGGGAGCCTGCTCCACTTATGAAGGCTCCCCATGCGATTTCAGAGGCTGCACTGCCAGGGTTCTAAATTACATGGGAAGGTGGGCCTGAGCCCAACACATGGAGAACAGGCTCCCTTTTCTCTTCCAAAATATAGACAGTGGCAGGGTCAGGCGGGAGGGATGCGATGGAGGGACAGGGCCAGCTTTGCTCTTCCCCTCATGCAATGGTAATCTTGTGAGGCCGTAGTCTATGGCGAGTAGTCTATGGCGAGTCGTCCAGGATCTGCCTTCTGCTCAAGGAAGGGAGCTTGATCCCTGATTTTTGGGGATCCCACACTCCCCCCCCCACACACACACCACAGTTCGCCCTATTCAGCAGGGTCTCCTGACGTTCTCTGTAGCATTGTCAGGGGGTTGGAGGGGCTGCCATGGGAAGGAAGGGGCAGGGAAGTCCATTTCCATCAACACAGTTGATCCAGCTGAAATCTGGATCCAACCCTTTGTCGATGTGGAATAATTTATATGTTCTATCAACTGGCCAACCTCCTGAAAATAAGCGCTCACTCAAGAAGTCTACTCATTGTGTTGATTAATGTCTGGTAAGAGAATACTCATGGAAGCAGCCACTCTGAAGTCCATGAGTGGAAAACTCCACATTCCCAGCATGTCTTGCTCATGGTAACGGAAGCTGTTCCAACTTCCATCGGAATTCTCATCAGGCATTACAGTGCTTGTGCAAGTCGGCCACTCACAAAAGCAGAGGTTACTCGCAGGGGCTTAACTGGCTAGCAGAAGATGTGAGCCAACTCTAAACGATCAACCTTGTAATCAAAAAGTTTTGACTTCCAAAAAACATAAAAAAAAATGCATCCTCCCTATTGAGATGGTGAGAATCTGAAATGTGCAAGTGTTAAAAGTGAACATGACAAATGTGGCTTTTAGACAGAATGCTTCCTGGATTTCTTGTCTGAAAGTGTTAGAAACCACTGCGGGAATTCTCTGACAGCAAATGCCACTTTAGTTGGTTTGCCTGTGTTAGCAACACGGTTAAGATAACTCAGAATCCATCTTCCCTGTGCCCTTTTACATACCTTAGATTGTGGCTCTCCAAAGTCCATTAATTCAATACAGCTTTTTATAGTCTCTCTCCTGTCAATGGTGAAGTTCACCTTTTCCTTAGACAATTCCCTGCATTGTGACAAAGACTGAATAAAGGGGAACATGTAGCCACTTCTGCTATGCTACTGGAAGAGAACAGACAAATTCTGGGACTCTACAAGAGCCAGTAAACAGAACAGGATCCATAAGAAAAACTATTAACCACGAGATTTGTGCTACCTAAATTCCTCCTATTTTATTGAATGTCTTAAAACTATATTATTATGGAATGAATATGAATTCTCCCAAACAGACTTAGAAGGGGGGAAAGGGAGAAAAAATTGAGCTCTGTTTACTCAGAAGTAAGTTGCACTAGGTTCAATGGGACTTCTTTCATGTAAGTGTGCACAGGATTGCAGCCAGGGAAGGATGACAGAAGAGCTAAATGGAACCTCCATGTTTAGAGGCAGTACAATTCTGACTGAGTACCAGGTGCTGGGGACAGATAACAGGAGAAGACTGTTGGTATTGCACCCTGTGTGCCTGTGGATTTCCCAGAGTCATCTGTCTGGCTCTGTTGGAAACAGAACACAGTATAAGGCAGATCTTGGTCCAGTTCATCTTAGATAGCTTTAAGAGGGGGAGCAGACAAATTAAGAAAACAAGAAAGCCCTTCTTGACTTGATCATGATTAGTAGCCATTGATAGCTTTATCTCCATCAATTTGTCTTTTCAAACCATCACCATATCCTGTGGCTGCAAATTCTGTAGTTGACTATGTGTTATGTGAAGACATATTTCCTTTTGTCAGTCGTGAATCTTCCACCGTTCAGCTTTATTGGATGACCTCAAGGTCTAGCATTGGCAAGACAGGAAGAAAAACCTATCACCACCCACTCTCTCCACACCATGCATTATTTTATAAACCTTGACCATGTCTGCCCTTACTCATCTTTTCCCCCCTTCTAAACTAAAGATCCCCGAATGTTCCATTTTAAACCTCCATTAGAATTTCATTTCCAAGAAGGACATTATGAATGAAAAAGCAGGTCAGGCATATCCTCCTTGGATGTGACCACCCTGGGCTGTCACCAGGATTTTTTTGGATCTTAGGCAGGAGACTGAGCTAGGAAGTGCCCCCATCCTGTGTCAGTGGTCCCCTACTCACACACTCTATGGTCATCATAAAGTTGGCACACTGACTTTCTTATTTGCACTCTGCACTTTCCATTGCTGCTGGGTACCCCTCCCATCAGAAGATGAGATAATGTCCCAACATCCCTCAAGCAATCACGGGGGTGATCACTCAATTCAGAGTGATCCCCCA